>SJYT01040352.1:2151-109035 GCA_006410635.1 Cephalophus harveyi
CACCGTGGTGTGAGGCAATACGCGGGTGACACTCGAGGTAGTGCAGGGAAATCACGTTCATCTGGAGTGGACTGAGACATCTATGGGACTTTTAGTATGGTGGCCCGACCCCAGGAGACCTCCTCTTTCCTGTTGAGAGCGCCACCTCTTGAGATGCAACGGGAATGGCGGGAATTCTTTCCCAACAAAGCAGGGAAATGTACCCTCATCTCGAATTGACGGTGGGGAAACATGGCTCCTCCTGAGTTGTGCTGGGACCCTGGTGTTCCACCAATGTGCGGACGGGTATGTCGGGGAATTTCTTGAGTTGCAGCAAGGGTGGGAAGGACCCTTTGAGGTTCAGGAGAGAAGGTGTGATTTCTTTTGGGATGCCACAGCAGAAAACGTCCTCATCTCGCCTGGAGGGGAGAACCTTATGGTTTTTCTCGAGTAGTGGAGGGTCCTTCTCAAGTTAGGCCGGGGACCTCAGGGACCCGCTTGCGTGGACTCTGAAAATGCCAGTCTCCGTGCGAGTTGAGAACAGCCTCTCGGGATTCCTCTCCTTTCTGTGCCAGGTCCTGAGTCCCTGTCTGGAGCCGAAGCTGGAACCTGAGGTTTCCTCTCCACATCTGGCATGGATCTTGGGGTTCCGCTGGAGTCTCCACTGGAGAGTTAGGTCTGGTCTCCTGTGGTTACATGCAAGTGCGTTTTCCTACCGACCTGTAGCAGCAGTGTCAGGCTTCCAGACGAGTGGACACAGGGATCTGTGGCTTTCCCTCGAGATTCCACAGGGCTCTCGCACATGCCACCGTGGTGTGATTCGATCCTCGGGGTGACCTTCGAGGCAGGGCGTGAAAACCAGGTTCATCTGAAGTGGACTGAGATATTTGGGGGTCTTTTGGAATGGTGGAACGAGCCCTGGAGTTCCTCTCGACATTCCTGTTGAGAGTGTGTCCTCTTGCTGTGCGACGGGACCGCCAGAATCCATTCCTGACGAAGCAGGCAAGTAACCCTCATCTGGAGCAGAGGAGGGTGAAAGGGGGCCCCTCTTGATTTGTGGTGGGACCCTCACTATTCCTCTCGAGTGGAGACGGGTATGTGGGGGAACTCCTTGAGTGGCAGCAAGAGTGTGAAGGACCCTTTGTGGTTCAGGAGGAAAGGCGTGATTTCTTTCAGGATGCCCCTGCAGAAAACGGCCTTATCTCGCCCGGAGGGGAGAACCTCCTGGTTTTTCTTGAGTTGCAGCAGGTTATTCTCCAGTTACGACGGGGTCCTCAGGGACCCGCTTGTGTGGCCTCAGGAAAGGCGATTCTCTGAGCGAGTTGAGAGTAGCTCCTCGGGATTCCTCTCCAGTCAGTGCCGGGTCCTATGTCCCCGTCTGGAGCCGAAACTGGAACCTCATGTTTCGGCTCCAGTGCTGTCAAGGATCTTGGGGGACCTCTGGAGACTCCCCAGGGGAGTCAGACCTGGTCTCCTGTGGTTACGTGCACGTCCTCTTTCCTCCCGAGCTGTAGCAACAGTGTCAGGGTTCCCGTCGAGTGGACCCAGGGATCTCTGTCTTTCCCTCGGGATGCCACAGGGCTGTGGAATGAGTCACCGTGGTGTGAGGCAATACGCGGGATACACTCGAGGTAGTGCAGGGAAATCACGTTCATCTGGAGTGGACTGAGACATCTATGGGACTTTTAGTATGGTGGCCCGACCCCAGGAGAACTCCGCTTCCCTGTTGAGAGTGCCACCTCTTGAGATGCGACGGGAATGGCGAGAAATCTTTCCCGACGAAGCAGGGAAAGGGGCCCTCATCTCGAGCTCACGGTGGGGAAACGGGATTCCTCCAAAGTTGTGGTGGGACCCATGGTGTTCCACCAACGTGGTGACGGGTATGTCGGGGAATTTCTTGAGTTGCAGCAAGGGTGTGAAGGACCCTTGTGAGGTTCAAGCGAGAAGGCCTGAATGCCCTCGAGATGCCGCAGCAGAAAAGGGCCTCATCTCTCCTGCAGGGGAGAACCTCCTGCTTTTTCTCGAGTTGCGGAAAGTCCCTCTCAATTGACGACAGGGACCTCAGTGACCCGCTGGCGTGGCCTCAGGAAAGACCAGCCTCCATACGAGTTGCGAGGGGCCCCTCGGTATTCCTCGCCAGTCATGTCAGTTCCTCCGTCCTTGGCTGGAACGGCGGCCAGAACCTGAGGATTCCTCTCCAGTGCTGACATGGATCTTGGGGTTCCTCTGGAGTCTCCACAGGAGAGTCAGGACTCTTCTCGCGTGGAGAAATACACGTCCGTTATCCTCCCAAGCTGTAGGAGCAATGTGAGGCTTCCCTACGAGTTGACACAGGGATCTGTGACTTTTCCTCGCGGTGCCACAGGGCTGTCGCACGTGCCATAGTGGTGTGATTCGATGCTCGGTGTGACCTTCGAGGAAAGATAGGGAAATCAGGTTCATCTGGAGTGGACTGCGACATTTGGGGATCCTTTGGAATGGTGGCATATCCCCTGGAGTCCCTCTTGACATTCCTGTTGAGAGCACGTCATCTTGCTGTGCAACGGGAAAGGAGAATCCTTTCCCGATGAAGCAGGGAAGGGAACCCTCATCTGTAGCAGATGAGGGTGAAAGGGGGCCCCTCTTGAGTTGTTGTGGGACCCTCAGTGTTCCTCTAGTGTGGAGAATGGAATGTCAGGAACTTCTTGAGTTGCAGCAAAGGTGTGAAGGACCCTTTGAGGTTCAGGAGGGAGGGAGTGATTTCTTTCGGGATGCTGCAGCAGAAAACGTCCTCATCTCGCCTGGAGGAGAGAACCTTATGCATTTTCTCGAGTAGCGGCAGATCCTTCTCAAGTTATGACGGGGACCTCAGGGACCCACTCTCGTGGCCTCAGGAAATGCCATTCTCCGTGCGAGTTGAGAGCGGCCCCTCGGGATTCCTCTCCTGTCTGTGCCGGGTCCTCAGGCCCTGTCTGGAGCTGAAGCTGGAACCTGAGGTTTCCTCTCCACATCTAGTATGGATCTTGGGGTTCTGCTGGAGTCTCCACAGGAGAGTTAGGCCTCGTCTCCTGTGGTTACATGCAAGTCCCTTTCCTCCTGAGCTGGGGCAGCAATGTCAGGATTCCAGACGAGTGGACCCAGGGATCTCTGTCTTTCCCTTGAGATTCCACAGGTCTCTCGCACATGCCACCGTGGTGTGATTCGATCCTCAGGGTGCACTTCGAGGCAGGGCAAGAAAAGCAGGTTGATCTGAAGTGAACTGAGATATTTGGGGGTCTTTTTGAATGGTGGAATGACCCCTGGAGTTCCTCTCGACATTCCTGTTGAGAGTGTGTCCTCTTGCTGTGCGACGGGAACGCCAGAATCCATTCCTGACGAAGCAGGCAAGGAACCCTCATCTGGAGCAGAGGACGGTGAAAGGGGGCCCCTCTTGATTTGTGGTGGGACGCTCACTATTCCTCTCGAGTGGAGACTGGTATGTGGAGGAACCTCTTGAGTTGCAGCAAGGGTGTGAAGGACCCTTTGTGGTTCAGGAGGAAAGGCGTGATTTCTTTCAGGATGCCGCTGCAGAAAACGGCCTTATCTCGCCCGGAGGGTAGAAACTCCTGTTTTTTCTCGAGTTGCGGCAGGTTATTCTCGAGTTACGATGGGGCCATCAGGGGCCCGCTTGCGTGGCCTCAGAAAAGGCGATTCTCTGAGCGAGGTGAGAGTAGCCCCTTGGGATTCCTCTCCAGTCAGTGCCGAGTCCTAAGTCCCCATCTGGGGCCGAAAATGGAACCTCATGTTTTGGCTCCAGTGCTGGCATGGATTTTGGGGTTCCTCTGGAGTCTGCCCAGGGGAGTCCGGCCTGGTCTCCTGTGTTAACGTGCACGTCCTCTTTCCTCCCGAGCTGTAGCAGCAGTGTCAGGGTTCCCATCGAGTTGACCCAGGGATCTCTGTCTTTCCCTCGAGATGTCACAGGGCTGTGTAATGAGCCACCGTTGTGTGAGGCAATACGCTGGTGACACTCGAGGTAGTGCAGGGAAATCACGTTCATCTGGAGTGGACTGAGCCATCTATGGGACTTTTAGTATGGGGGCCCGACCCCAGCAGAACTCCGCTTTCCTTTTGAGAGTGCCATGTCTTGAGATGCGATGTGAATGGCGGGAATCCTTTCCTGACGAATCAGTGAAGGGAACCCTCATCTCAAATGGAAGAGGGGGAAAGGGGGCTCCTCTTGAGTTGTGGTGGAACCCTCACGGTTCCACTCAAGTGGAGATGGGTATGTCGGGGAGATTTTTGATTTGTCGCAAGGGTGTGAAGGACCCTTTTTGTTTCAGGAGGGAAGATGTGATTTCTCTAGGGATGCCACAGCAGAAAACGGCTTCATCCCGCCTGGAGGGGAGAACCACCTGTTTTTTCTAGATTTGCAGCAGGGTCCACTCGAGTTACGATGGAGACCCCCAGGACCCACTCAAGAGGCCTGAAGAAAGGCCAGTCTGCATGCAAGTTGTAAGGGGATTCTTCTCCAGTCAGTTCCAGGTCCTAAGTCCTCATCTGGAGTAGAGGCTGGAAACTGAGGTTGCCTCTCCAGTGCTGACATGGTCCTTGCAGTTCCGCGGGAATCTCCACAGGGGAGTCAGTCCTCGTCTCGAGTGTTTACTTGCACGTCTGCTACCCTTCCGTGCTGTAGCAGCAGTGTCAGTCTTCCTGTTAAGTTGACACAGGGATCTGTGGCTTTCACTCAAGGTGCCACAGGGCAGTCATGCGTACCACCGAGGTGTCAGTCGATGCTCGGAGTGACTTTCGAGGCCGTGCAGGGAAATCATGTTCATCTGGAGTGGACTGAGACGGCTGTGGGTCTTTTGGAATGGTGGCACGGACCCTGGAGTTCTTCTCGACTGTCCTGTTGAGAGCGGCTCCTCTTGAGATGCGTTGGGAACGCCGGAAATCCTTTCCCGAAGAAGCAGGGAAAGGAACCCTCATCTCAGGATCATGAGGGGGAAACAGAGCTTCTCTTGAGTTGTGCCAGAACCCTCGGTGTTACTCCCAAGTGGAGACGGGTATGTCGTGGAACTTCTTGAGGTGCAGCAAGGGTGTGAAGGACCCTTGCGAGGTTCAAGAGGAAAGGCATGATTTCCCTCGAGAGGCCACAACGTAAAAGGGCCTCATCTCGCCTGGAGAGGAGAACATCCTGGTTTTTCTCGAGTTGCGGCAGGTTCCTCTCGAGTTACGACAGGAACCTCAGGGACACGTTCCTGTGGCCTCAGGAAATGCCAGTCTCCATGCAAGTTGAGAGGGGCCCCTCGGGATTCCTCTCGAGTTGGTGCCGGGTCCTAAGTCCCCATCTGGAGCCAAAGCTGGAACCTCAGGTTTCCTCTCCAGTGCTCACATGGATCTTGGGGTTCCTCTGGAGTCTCCACAGGTCATTCAGGACTCTTCTCGTGTGGAAACATACACGTCCATTTTCATCCCGTGCTGTAGCAGCAGTGTCAGTTTTCCCATCGCGTTAACCCACGGATCTCTGTCTTTCCCTCGAGATGGACAGAACTCTGGCACAAGCCACCTTGATGTGAGGTGATATGCGGGTGACACTCGAGGTAGTGCAGGGAAATCAGGTTCATCTGGAGTATACTGAGACATCTGGTGGAATTTTAATATGTTGGCACGACCCCTGGAGATCTCGGCATTCCTGTTAAGAGCATCACCTCTTGAGATGTGACGGGCACGGCTAGAATCCTTTCCCGAAGAATCAGGGAATGGTACACTCATCTCGAGCTGAGGAAGGGGAAACGGGGCTCCTCTTGAGTTGTGCCGGGAACTTCGGTGATACTCCCATGTGGGGTCTGGTATTTCAGGAAATTCCTGAGTAACAACAAGGGTGGGAAGGACCCTTGCGATGTCCAAGGGTGAAGGCATGATTTCCCTCGAGACGGTGGGGCAGAAAAGGGCCTCATGTGCCTGCAGGGGATAACCTCCTGGTTCTTCTCGAGTTGTGGCAGGTCCCTCTCAAGTTACGACGGGGACATCAGGGACCCACTGGCATGGCCTCAGGAACCACCAATCTCCATGGGAGTTGCGAGGGGCCCCTCGGGATTCCTCTCCAGTCAGTATCGGGTCCTAGGTCCTCATCTGGAACTGCGGCCAGAACCTGAGTTTTCCACTCTAGTGCTGACATGAATCTTGAGGTTCCTCTGGAGTCTCCACAAAAGAGTAAAGACTCTTCTCGGGTGGAGACATACACATCCGTTTTCCTCCCGAGCTGTAGCTGCAGTATCAGGTTTCCCGTCGAGTTGACACAGGGATCTGTGGCTTTCCCTCGAGGTGCCACATGGCTGTCGCATGGGACACCATGGTGTGATTCAATGCTCGGGTTGCCCTTCCAGGCAGCGCAGGGAAATCAGGTTCATCTGGATCGGACTGAGACATTTGGGGATCTTTTGGTATGGTGGCACAAACCCTGAAGTTCCTGTCAAAATTCCTGTAGAGAACATGTCCTCTTGCTTTGCGATAGGAATGCCAGAATCCTTTCCCAATGAAACAGGGAAAGGAACCTCATCTGGAGCAGAGGAGGGGGAAAAGGGGCTCCTCTTGAGTTGTTTTGGGACCCTCAGTGTTCCTCTCAAGTGGAGACGGTATGTCGGGGAACTTCTTGAGGTGCAGAAAGGGTGTGAAGGACCCTTTGATGTTCAGAAGTGTAGGGGTGATATCTCTCGGGATGCCTCAGCGGAAAACGGCCTCATCTTGCCAGGAGGGGAGAACCTTCTGGTTTTTCTCGAGTTGTGTCAGGTCCCTCTCAAGTTACGACGGGGACCTCAGGGACCCGCTGGCGTGTCCCCAGGAAAGACCAGTCTCCGTGCGAGTTGAGAGGAGCACCTCGAGATTCCTCTCCAGTCGACATCGGGTCCTAATTCCCCATCTGGAGCCGAAGTGGAACCTGTGGTTTTCTTTAAAGTGCTGGCATGGATCTTGGAGTTCCTCTGGAGTCTCCCCAGGGGAGTCAGGCCTCGTCTCCTCTGGTTACACGCACGTCCGCTTTCCTCCTGAGCTGTAGGAGCAGTGTCAGCCTTCTCATCGAGTTGACCCAGGGATCTCTGTCTTTCCCTCGAGATTCCACAGGGCTGTGGCATGAGCCACCATGGTGTGAGGCGATACGTGGGTGACACTCGAGGTAGTGTAGGGAAATCAGGTTCATCTGGAGTGGACTGAGACATCTGGAGGACTTTTAGTATGTTGGCACGACCACTGGAGATGTCGGTTTCCTGTTGAGAGTGCCACCTCTTGAGATGCAATGGGAATGGTGGGAATCCTTTCCAAATGAAGCAAGGAAAGGGACCCAACATCTCGAACTCACGAGTGGGAAATGGGGCTCCTCCTGAGTTGTGCTGGGACCCTCGGTGTTCCTCCCGCTTGGGGACGTGTATTTCGGGGAACTTCTTGAGTTGCAGCAAGGGTGGGAAGGACCTTTGCGAGGTTCAAGAGGGAAGGCGTGCTTTCCCTCGAGATTCTGCAGCAGAAAAGGGCCTCATCTCGCGTGCAGGAGAGAACCTCCTGGTTTTTCTAGAGTTGCGGCAGGTCCCTTTTGAGTTAAGACAGGGACCTCATGGACCCGCTGGCATGGCCTCAGGAAAGACGAGTCCCCATGCGAGTTGCGAGGGGCCCCTTGGGATTCCTCTCCAGTCAGTTTCGGTCCTAGTTCCTCATCTGGAACTGTGGCCAGAAACTGAGGTTTCCTCTCCAGTGCTGACATGGATCTTGGGGTACCTCTGTAGTCTCCCCAGGGGAGTCAGGCCTCGTTTCCTGTGGTTACATGCACGTCTGCTTTCCTCCAGAGCTGTAGCCGCCATGTCAGTCTTCCCATCGAGTTGACCCAGGGATCTCTGTCTTTCCCTCGAGATGCCACAGGGCTGTGGCATGAGCCACCGTGGTGTGAGGCGATACACAGTTGTCACTCGAAGTAGTGCAGGGAAATCAGGTTCATCTGGAGTGGACTGAGACATCTGGGGGACTTTTAGTAGGTTGGCATGACCCCTGGAGATCTCAGCTTTCCTGATGAGAGCGCCACCTCTTGAGATGCGACTGGAATGGAAGTAATCGTTTCCCGACGAAGCAGGGAAAGGGTCCGTCATCTTGAGCTCACGAGTGGGAAATGGGGCTCCTCCTGAGTTGTGCCGGGACCCTCTGTGTTCCTCCCACGTGGGGATGGGTATTTCGGGGAATTCTTGAGTTACAGCAGGGTGGGAAGGACCCTTGCTAGTTTCAAGCAGAAAGGCGTGATTTTCCTAGAGACACTGCAGTAGAAAAGGGCCTCAACTCACCTGCAGGGGAGAACCTCTTTGTTTTTCCCGAGTTACGGGAGGTCCCTCTTGAGTTATGATGGGTAGTTCAGGGACCCGCTGGCGTGGCCTCAGGAAAACCAGTCTCCATGCGAGTTACGAGGGGCCCTTCAGAATTCCTCTCCAGTCAGTATCAGGTACTATGTCCTCATCTGGAACTGCAGCCAGAACCTGAGGTTTCCTCTCCAGTGCTGACATGGATCTTGGGGTTCCTCTGGAGTCTCCACAGGAGAGTCAGGACTCTTCTCGAGTGGAGACATACACGTCCGTTTTCCTTCAGATCTGTAGCAGTAGTGTCAGGCTTCCCGAAGAGTTGACACAGGGATCTGTGGCTTTCCCTCGAGGTGCCACAGGGCTGTCGCACATGCCACCATGCTGTGATTCAATGCTCGGGGTGACCTTCGAGGCAGGGCAGGGAAATCAGGTTCATCTGGAGTGGACTGAGACATTTGGGGGTCTTTTGGAGTGGTGGCACGACCCCTGGAGTTCCTCTCGACTTTCCTGTTGAGAGCACGTCCTCTTGCTTTGCGACAGGACTGTCTCTTATACACATCTAGATGTGTATAAGTGACAGCCCCTGGAGAACTCCGCTTTCCTGTTGAGAGTGCCACCTCTTGAGATGCGACACGAACTTTTGGAGTGGTGGCACGACCCCTGGAGTTCCTCTCGACTTTCCTGTTGAGAGCACGTCCTCTTGCTTTGCGACAGGAATACCAGAATCCTTTCCCGACAAAGCAGGAAAGGAACCCTCACTGGAGGGGAAGAGGGGTAAAGGGGGCCCTTCTTGAGTTGTGCTGGGACCTTCAGTGTTCCTGTCGATTGGAGACGGTTATGTTGGAGATCTTCTTGAGTTGTAGCAAGGGTGTGAAGTACCCTTTGATGTTCAGGAGGGAAAGCGTGATATCTCACGGGATGCCGCAGCATAAAACAGGCTCGTCTCGCCTGGAGGGGAGAACCTCCTGGTTTTTCTCAAGTTGTGGCAGGTCCCTCTTGAGTTAAAACGGGGACCTCAGGGACCCACTGGTGTGGCCTCAGGAAATGCCATTCTCCGTGTGAGTTGAGTGGGGCCCCTAGAGATTCCTCTCCAGTCAACGCCGGGTCCAAACTCTCAGTCTGGAGCCAAAGCTGGAACCTGCGGTTTACTCTCCAGTGCTGGCATTGATCTTGGTGTTCCTCTGGAGTCTCCCAGGGGAGTCAGGCCTCGTCTCCTGTGGTTACACACACGTCCACTTTCCTCCCGAGTGGTGGCAGCAGTGTCAGGCTTCCCGTCGAGTTGACCCAGGGATCTCTGTCTTTCCCTTGAGATGCCACAGGGCTGTGCCACGAGCCACCAGGGTATGAGGCGATACGCGGGTGTCACTCGAGGTAGTGCAGGGAAATCAGGTTCATCTGGAGTGGACTGAGACATCTGGGGGACTTTTAGTAGATTTTCACGACCCCTGAAGATCTCAGCTTTCCTGTTGAGAGCGCCACCTCTTGAGATGTGAGGGGAATGGAGGGAAACCTTTCCCGATGAAGTAGGGAAAGGGTCCCTCATCTCGAGCTCATGAGGGGAAAACGGGGCTCCTCCTGAGTTGTGCCGGGACCCACGGTGTTCCTCCCACGTGGGGACGGGTATGTCGGGGAACTTCTTGAGTTGCAGCAAGGGTGGAAAGGACCCTTGCGAGGTTCAAGAGGGAAGGCGTGAATTTCCTCGAGACGCCGCAGCCGAAAATGGCCTCATCTCGCCTGCAGTGGAGAACCTCCTGGTTTTCCTCGAGTTGCAGCAGGTCCCTCTCGTGTTATGATCGGGAACTCAGGGACCTGCTGGCGTGGCCTCAGGAAAGACCAGTCTCCATGCGAGTTGCAAAGAGCCCCTCGGAATTGCTCTCCAGTCAGTGTCGGGTCCTAGGTCCTCGTCTGGAACTGCGGCAAGAACTTGAGGTTTCCTCTCCAGTCCACATCGCGTCCTAAGTCCCTGTCTGGAGCTGAAGCTGGAACCTGTGGTTTCCTCTCCAGTGCTGGCATGAATCTTGGGGTTCCTCTGGATTTTCCCCAGGGGAGTCAGGCCTCATCTCCTGTGGTTACACGCAGGTCCGCTTTCCTCCAGACCTGTTACAGCACTGTCAGGCTTCCCGTCGAGTTGACCCAGGGATCTCTGTCTTTCCCTCGAGATGCCACAGGGCTGTGGCATGATCCACCGTGGTGTGAGGCGAAACATGGGTGACACTCGAGGTAGTGTAGGGAAATCAGGTTCATCTGGAGTGGACTGAGACCTCTGGGGGACTTGTAGTATGTTGGCACGACCCCTGGAGATCTCGGCTTTCCTGTTGAGAGCGCCACCTCTTTAGATGCGATGGGAATGGTGGGAATCCTTTCTGAACAAAGCAGGGAAAGGGAACCAACATCTCGAACTCACAAGTGGGAAACGGGGCTCCTCCTGAGTTGTGCCGGGACCATCGGTGTTCTTCCCACGTGGGGACGGGTATGTTGGGGAACTTCTTGAGTTGCAGCAAGGGTGAGAAGGACCTTTGCGAGGTTCAAGAAGGAAGGCGTGATTTCGCTCGAGACGCCGCAGCAGAAAAGGGCCTCATCTCGCCTGCAGGAGAGAACCTCCTGGTATTTCTAGAGTTGCGGCAGGTCCCTCTCGAGTTACGACGGGGACCTCAGGGACCCGCTGGCGTGGCCTCAGGAAAGACGAGTCTTCATGTGAGTTGTGAGGGGTCCCTTGGGATTCCTATCCAGTCAGTGTCGGTCCTAAGTCCTCGTCTGGAACTGCAGTCAGAACCTGTGGTTTCCACTCCAGTGCTGACATGAATCTTGGGGTTCCTCTGGAGTCTCCACAGGAGAGTCAGGACTCTTCTCGAGTGGGGACATACAGATCCGTTTTCCTCCCGAGCTGTAGCAACAGTATCAGGCTTCCTGACGAGTTGACAAAGGGATCTGTGGCTTTCCCTCGAGGTGCCACAGGGCTATCGCACGGGACACCATGGTGTGATTCGATGCTCGGGGTGACCTTCGAGGCAGGGCAGGGAACTCAGGTTCATCTGGAGTGGACTGAGACATTTGGGGGTCCTTTGGAATGGTGGCACGACCCCTGGAGTCCCTGTCGAATTTCCTGTAGAGAACACGTCCTCTTGCTGTGTGATGGGAAAGCCAGAATCCTTTCCTGATGAAGCAGGGAAAGGATCCCTCATGTGGAGTGGATGAGGGGGAAAAGGGGCTCCTCTTGAGTTGTAGTGGGATCCTCAGTGTTCATCTCAGGTGGAGACTGTATGTCGGGGTACTTCTTGAGGTGCAGAAAGGGTGTGAAGGACCCTTTTTGGTTCAGGAGGGAAGGCGTGATTTCTCTCGAGATGCCACAGCAGAAAACGGCCTCATCTCGCCTACAGGGGAGAACCTCCTGGTTTTTCTCGAGTTGTGGCAGGTCCCTCTCGAGTTATGATGGGGAACTCAGGGACCTGCTGGCATGGCCTCAAGAAAGAGCAGTCTCCATGCGAGTTGCGAGGGACCTCTCGGGATTTCTCTCCAGTCAGTGTTGGGTCCTAGTTCCTCGTCTGCAACTGCGGCCAGAACCTGAGGTTTCGTCTCCAGTGCTGACATGGATCTTGGGGTTCCTCTGGAGGCTCCACAGGAGAGTCAGGACTCTTCTCGAGTGGAGACATACACGTCTGTTTTCCTCCCAACCTGTAGCAGCAGTGTCAGTCTTCCCAACGAGTTGACACAGGGATCTGTGGCTTTCCCTCGAGGTGCCACATGGCTGTCGCATGTGCCATTGTGGTTTGATTCCATGGTCGTGGTTACCTTCGAGGCAGGGCAGGGAAATCAGGTTCATCTGGAGTGGACTGAGACATTTGGGGGTCTTTTGGAATGGTGGGACGACCCCTGGAGTTCCTCTCGACTTTCCTGTTCATAGCACATCCTCTTGCTTTGTGACGGGAACGCCAGTATCCTTTTCCGACAAAGTAGGGAAACGAACCCTCATCTGGAGCAGAGGAGGGGGAAAGGGGGCTCTTCTTGAGCTGTGATGGGACCCTCAGTGTTCTTCTCAAGTGGAAACGGGTATGTCAGGGAGCTTTTTGAGTTGCAGCAATGGTGTGAAGGACCCTTTGTGGTTCAGGAGGGAAGGCGTGATTTCTCTCGAGATGCCACAGCAGAAAAGGGCCTCATCTCGCCTACAGGGGAGAACCTGTTGGTTTTTCTCGTTGCGGCAGGTCCCGCTTGAGTTACGACGGGGACGTCATGGACCCGCTCGTGTGGCCTCAGGAAAGACCACTCTCCGTGCGAGTTGCGAGGGGCCCCTCGGGATTCCTCTCCAGTCAGTGCCGGGTCCTAAGTCCCCATCTGGAGCCAAAGCTGGAACCTGAGGTTTCCTCTCCAGTGCTGGCATGGATCTTGGGGTTCCTCTGGAGTCTCCACAGGAGAGTCAGGACTCTTCTCGAGTGGAGACATACACGTCTGTTTTCCTTCGGAGTTCTAGCAGTAGTGTCAGGCTTCCCGACGAGTTTGCACAGGGATCTGTGTCTTTCCTTCGTTGTGCCACAGGGCTGTCACACGTGCCACCATGCTGTGTCGATTCTCAGGGTTACCTTCGAGGCAGGGCAGGGAAATCAGGTTCATCTGGAGTGGACTGACACATTTGGGGGTCTTTTGGAGTGGTGGCACGACCCCTGGAGTTCCTCTCGACTTTCCTGTTGAGAGCACGCCCTCTTGCTCTGCGAGAGGAACGCCAGAATCCTTTCCTGACAAATCAAGGAAAGGAATCCTCACCTGGAGTGGAAGAGGGGGAAAGGGGGCCCTTCTTGAGTTGTGGTGGGACCCTCAGTGTTCCTCTCGTTTGGAGACGGTTATGTCGGAGAAGTTCTTGAGTTGCAGCAAGGGTGTGAAGTACCCTTGAGGTCCAGGAGGTAAAGGCGTGCAATCTCTTGGGATGCCACAGCAGAAAATGGCCTCATCTCGCCTGCAGGGGAGAACCTCCTGGTTTTTCTCAAGTTGTGGCAGGTTCCTCACGAGTTACGACGGGGACTTCAGGGACCCGCTTGTGTGGCCTCAGGAAAGGCCAGTCTCCGTGCGAGTTGAGATGGGCCCCTCGGGATTCCTCTCCTATCACCGTCGGGTCCTAAGTCCCTGTCTGGAGCCGAAGCTGGAACCTGTGGTTTCTTCTCCAGTGCTGGCATGGATCTTGGGGTTCCTCTGGAGTCTCCCCAGTGGAGTCAGTCCTCGTCTCCTGTGGTTACACGCAGCTCTGCTTTCCTCCCGAGCTGTAACAGCAGTGTCAGGCTTCCCGTCGAGTTGACCCAGGGATCTCTCTTTCCCTCGAGATGCCACAGGGCTGTGGAATGATTCACCATGGTGTGAGGTGAAACACGGGTGACACTCGAGGTAGTGTAGGGAAATCAGCTTCATCTGGAGTGGACTGAGACATCTGGTGGACTTTAGTATGTTTTCAGGACCCCTGGATATCTCAGCTTTCCTGTTGAGAGCGCCACCTCTTGAGATGTGACGGGAATGGAGGGAATCCATTCCCAACGAAACAGGGAAAGGGTCCCTCATCTCGAGCTCATGAGGGGGAAACGGGGCTCCTCCTGAGTTGTGCCGGGACACTTAGTGTTCCTCCCACATGGGGATGGGTATGTCGGGGACTTTTTGAGTTGCAGCAAGGGTATGAAGGACCCTTTGTGGTTCAGGAGGGAAGGCGTGATTTCTCTCGAGATGCCACAGCAGAAAACGGCCTCATCTCGCCTACAGGGGAGAACCTGTTGGTTTTTCTCGAGTTGCGGCAGGTCCCGCTTGAGTTACGACAGGGACGTCACGGACCCAATCGTGTAGCCTCAGGAAAGACCACTCTCCGTGTGAGTTGCAAGGGGCCCCTCGGGATTCCTTTCCAGTCGGTGCCGGGTCCTAAGTCCCCATCTGGAGCCAAAGCTGGAACCTGAGGTTTCCTCTCCAGTGCTGGCATGGATCTTGGGGTTGCTCTGGAGTCTCCCCAGGGGGGTCAGGCCTCGTCTCCTGTGGTTACACACACCTCCACTTTCCTTCTGAGCTGTAGCAGCAGTGTCAGTCTTCCCGTCGAGTTGACCCAGGGATCTCTGTCTTTCCCTCGAGATGCCACAGTTCGGTGGCAAGAGCCACTGTGGTGTGAGGTGATATGCGGGTGACGCTCGAGGTAGTGCAGGGAAATCAGGTTCACCTGGAGTGGACTGAGACATCTGGGGGACTTTTAGTATGTTGGCACAACCCCTGGAGATCTCGGCTTTCCTGATGAGAGCGCCACCTCTTGAGATGCGACGGGAATGGCGGGAATCCTTTTCGAACAAAGCAGGGAGAGGGACCCAACATCTCGAACTCACGAGTGGGAAACGGGGATCCTCCTGAGTTGTGCCGAGTTGTGCTGGGACCCTCGGTGTTCCTTCCACATGGGGACACATATGTCAGAGAACTTCTCGAGTTGCAGCAAGGGTGGGAAAGACCCTTGCAAGTTTCAAGAGGGTAGTCGATTTCCCTCAAGACACCGCAGAAGAAAAGGGGCTCATCTCACCTGCAGGCAAGAACCTCCTGGTTTTTCTCGAGGTGCAGCAGGTCCCTCTCGAGTTTCGATAGGGACTTTAGGGACCGACTGGCGTGGCCTCAGGAAAGAGCAGTCTCCATGCGAGTTGTGAGGGGCCCCTCGGGATTCCTCTCCAGGTAGTGTCGGGTCCTAGGTCCTCATCTGGAACTGAGGCCAGAACCTGAGGTTTCCTCTCCAGTGCTGATGTGGATTTTGTGGTTCCTCTGGAGTCTCCACAGGAGAGTCAGGACTCTTCTCGAGTGGAGACATACACGTCTGTTTTCCTCCTGAGCTGTAGCAACAGTGTCAGGCTGCACGACGAGGTGACACAGGGAACTGTGGCTTTCCCTCAAGGTGCCACAGTGCTGTCGCACGTGCCACCGTGGTGAGATTTGATGCTCGGTGTGACCTTCGATTCAGGGCTGGGAAATCAGGTTCATCTGGAATGGACTGAGACATTTGGAGGTCTTTGGGAATGGTGGCATGACCCCTGGAGTTCCTCTCGACTTTCCTGTTGAGATCACGTCCTCTTGCTGTGTGACGCGAATGCCAGAATCCTTTCCTGATGAAGCAGGGAAAGGAACCCTCATCTGGAGCAGAGGAGGGGTAAAGAGGGCTCCTCTTGAGTTGTGATGGGACCATCAGTGTTCATCTTGAGTGGAGACGGGTATGTCAGGGAACTTCTTGAGGTGCAGCAAGTGTGTGAAGGACCCTTTGAGGTTCAGGAGGGAAGGCGAGATTTCCCTCGAGACTCCGCAGCAGAAAACGGCCTCATCTGGCCTGGAGGGGAGAACCTCCTGGTTTTTCTCGAGTTGGGGCAGGTCCCTCTCGAGTTACGATGGGGACCTCAGGGACCCACTCGCGTGACCTCAGGAAAGGCCAGTCTCTGTGCGAGTTGAGAGGGGTCCCTTGGGATTCCTCTCCAGTCGGTTTTGGGTACTAAGTCCCCATCTGGAGCAGAAGCTGGAACCTGAGGTTTTCTCTCCAGTGCTGGCATAGATCTTAGGGTTCCACTGGGGTCTCTCCAGGGGAGTCAGACCTCGTCTCCTGTGGTTACATGCACGTCCGCTTTCCTCCTCAGCTGTGGCAGAAGTGTCAGGCTTCCCATGGAGTTGACCCAAGGATCTCTGTCTTTCCCTTGAGATGCCACAGGGCTGTGGAATGAGCCACTGTGGTGTGAGGCGATATGCGGGTGACACTCGAGGTAGTGCAGGGAAATCAGGTTCATCTGGATTGGACTGAGACATTTGGGGGACTTTTAGTATGTTGGCATGACCCCTGGAGATCTTGGCTTTCCTGTTGAGATCACCACCACTTGAGATGTGACGGGAATGGCGGGAATGCTTTCCCGATGAAGCATGGAAAGAACCCCCAGCTTGAGCTCACGAGGGGGAACGGGGCTCCTCTTGAGTTGTGCCAGGACCCTCGGTGTTCCTCCCTTGTAGAGATGGGTTTGTCAGGGAACTTCTCGAGTTGCAACAAGGGTGGGAAGGACCCTTGTGAGGTACATGAGGGAAGGCGTGATTTCCCTCGAAATGCCACAGCAGAAATGGGCCTCATCTCGCCTGCAGGGGAGAACTTCTTGGTTTTTCTCGAGTTGTGGCAGGTCCCTCTCGAGTGATGACGGGGACCTCAGGGACTGGCTGGTGTGGCCTCAGGAAACACCAGTCTCCATGCGAGTTGCGAGGGGCCCCTCGGGATTCCTCTCCAGTCGGGATTCTTTCCTAGGTTCTCGTCTGGAACTCCAGTCAGAACCTGAGGTTTCCTCTCCAGTGCTGACATGGATCTTGGGGTTCCTCTGGAGTCTCCACAGGAGCACAGGACTCTTCTCAAATGGAGACATACACGTCCGTTTTCCTCCCAAGCGGTAGAAGCAGTGTCAGATTTCCCAATGAGTTGTCACAGGGATCTGTGGCTTTCACTCAAGGTGACACAGGGCAGTCGACGTGCCACTGTGGTGTGATTTGATGCTCGGGATGACCTTCGAGGCAATGCAGGGTAATCAGGATCATCTGGAGTGGACTGAGACATTTGGGAGTCTTTTGGAATAGTGGCACGACCCCTGGAGTTCCTCTCGACTTTCCTGTTAAGAGCATGTCCTCTTGCTGTGTGATGGGAATGCCAGAATCCTGTCCCGACTAAGCAGGGAAAGGAACTCTCACCTGGAGCAGAGGAGGGGGAAAGGGGGCTCCTCTTGAGTTGTGGTGGGACCCTCAGTGTTCCTCTCGAGAGAAGACGGGTATGTCGGGGAACTTCTTGAGTTTCACCAAGGGTGTGAAGGACGCTGTGAGGTTCAGAAGGGAAGGCGTTGTTTCTCTTGGGATGCCACAGGAAAAAAGGCCTCATCTCGCCTGGAGGGGAGAACCTACTGGTTTTCTCGAGTTGCGGCAGGTCCCTATCAAGTTACGATGGGCACCTCAGTGACCAGCTCGTGTGGCCTCAGGAAAGCCTAGTATCCGTGCGAGTTGAGAGGGGCCACTCGGGATTCCTCTCCAGTCGGTGCAGGGTCCCAAGTCCCCGTCTAGAGCTGAACCTGGAACCTGAGGTTTCCTCTACAGTGCTGGCATGGATCTTGGGGTTCCTCTGGAGTCTCCCCAGGGGAGTCAGGCCTCGTCTCCTGTGGTAACACGCACGTCCGCTTTCCTACCGAGCTGTAGCAGCAGTGTCAGGCTTCCCCTCAAGTTGACCCAGGGATCTCTGTCTTTCCCTCGAGATGCCACAGGGCTGTGGCACGAGACACCGTGGTGTTAGGGGATACGCGGGTGACGCTCGAGGTAGTGCAGGGAAATCAGGTTCATCTGGAGTGGACTGAGACATCTGGGGAACTTTTAGTATGTTGGCAGGACCCCTGGAGATCTCGGCTTTCCTGTTGTGAGTGCCACCTCTTGAGATGTGATGGGAACGGTGGGAATCCTTTCCCGACGAAGCAGGGAAAGGGACCCTCATCTCGAGCTCACAAGGAGGAAACGGGTCTCCTCCTGAGTTGTTCCGGGAGGAGAACTTCTTGAGTTGCAGCAAGGGAGGGAAGGACCCTTGCGAGGTTCAAGAGGGAAGGCGAGATTTCCCTCGAGATGCCGCAGCAGAAAAGGGCCTCATCTCGCCCGCAGGGGAGTACCTCCTGGTTTTTCTCAAGTTTCGGCAGGTCCCTCTCGAGTTACAACGGGGACCTCAGGGATGTCCTAGTGTGGCCTCAGGAAAGACCAGTCTCTTTGCGAGTTGCGAGGAGTCCCTCGGGATTCCTCTCCAGTCAGTGTCAGGTCCTAGGTCCTCGTCTGGAACTGCGGCCAGAACCTGAGGTTTCCTCTCCAGTGCTTACATGGATCTTGGGAGTCCTCTGTAGTCTCCACAGGAGAGTCAGGATTCTTCTCGAGTGGAGACACACACGCACGTTTTCCTCCCGAGCTGTAGCAGCAGTGTCAGGCTTCCCAACGAGTTGACACAGGGATCTATGGCTTTCCCTCGAGGTGCCACAGGGCTGTCCCTGTGGGTATGTCGGGGAACTTCTTGAGTTGCAACAAGGGTGCGAAGGACCCTTTGAGGTTCAGGAGGGAAGGCGTGATTTCTCTCGGGATGTCGCAGCAGAAAACAGCCTCATCTCGCCTGGAGGGGAGAACCTCCTGGTTTTTCTCGAGTTGCGGCAGGTCCCACTCGAGTTATTGTGAGGAACTCAGGGAACCGCTCGCATGGCCTCAGGAAAAGCCAGTCTCCGTGCGAGTTGAGAAGGGCCACTCAGGATTCCTCTCCAGTCGTTGCCAGGTCCTAAGTCTCCATCTGGAGCTGAAGCTGGAACCTGAGGTTTCCTCTCGAGTGCTGGCATGGATCTTGTGGTTCCTCTGGAGGCTCCCCAGGGGAGTCAGGCCTCATCTCCTGTGGTTATATGCACGTCTGCTTTTTTCCAGAGCTCTAGCAGCAGTGTCAGGCTTACGTCGAGTTGACCCAGGAATTTCTGTCTTTCCCTCGAGATGCCACAGGGCTGTGGCACGAGCTACCGTGGTGTGAGGCGACATGCGGGTGACCTTCAAGGCAGGGCAGGGAAATCATGTTCATCTGGAATGTACTGAGAAATCTGGGGGACTTTTAGTATGTTGGAACGACCCCTGGAGATCTCGGCTTTCCTGTTGAAAGTGCCACCCCTGGACATGCAACTGGAATGGAGGGAATCCTTTCCAAAAGAAGCAGGGAAAGGGACCCTCATCTCGAGTTCATGAGGGGGAAACGGGGCTCCTCCTGAGGTATACCGAGACCCTCAGTGTTCCCACCACGTGGGGAGGGTTATGCCAGGGAACTTCTTGAGTTGCAACAAGGGTGGGAAGGACCCTTGTGCGGTTCAAGAGGGAAGGCATGATTTCCCTCGAGAGACCACAGCAGGAAAGGGCCTCATCTCACCTGCAGGGGAGGACCTCCTGGTTTTTCTCGTGTTGCTGCAGGTCCCTCTCGAGTTATGATGGGGAACTCAGGGACCCGCTGGCGTGGCCTCAGGAAAGACCAGTCTCCATGCGAGTTGCAAGGGGCCCCTCGGGTTTCGTCTCCAGTCAGTGTCGGGTCCTAAGTCCTTGTCTGGAACTGCGGCCAGAACCTGAGGTTTCCTCTCCAGTGCTGACATGGATCTTGAGGTTCCTCTGGAGTCTCCACAGGAGAGTTAGGACTCTTCCCGTGTGGAGAAATACATGTTCGTTTCCTTCCGAGCTGTAGGAGCAGTATCAGTCTTCCCACCGAGCTGACAGAGGGATCTGTGGCTTTCCCTCGAGGTGCCACAGAGCTGTTGCACGTGCCACCATGGTGTGATTCTATGCTCGGGGTTACCTTCCGGGCAGGACAGGGAAATCAGGTTCATCTGGAGTGGACTGAGATATTTGGGGGTCTTTTGGAATGGTGGCACGACCCCTGGAGTTCCTCTCGTCTTTCCTGTTTAGATCACATCCTCTTGAAGTGCGACGGAAATGCCAGAATCCTTTCCCGATGAAGCAGGGAAAGAAACCCTAATCTGGAGCGGAGGAGGGGGGAAAGAGCCTCCTCTTGAGTTTTGCTGGGACCCTCAGGGTTCCTCTCGAGTGGAGATGGGTATGTTGGGGAACTTCTTGTTTTGCAGGAAGGGTGTGAAGGGTCCTTTGAGGTTCAGGAGGGAAGGCGTGATTTCTCTCAGGATTCTGCAGCAGAAAACAGCCTCAACTCGCCTGGAGGGTAGAAACTCCTGGTTTCTCTAGAGTTGTGGCAGATCCCTCACAAGTTATGACGTGGACTTCAGGGACCCACTGGCTTGGCCTCAGGAAAGCCCAGTCTCCGTGTGAGTTTAGAGGGGCCCCTCGGGATTCCTCTCCAGTTGGTGCCGGGTCTTAAGTCCCCATCTGGAGCCGAAGCTGGAACCTGAGGTTTCCTCTGCAGTGCTGGCATAGTTCTTGGGCTTCCTCTGGAGTCTCCCCAGGGGAATCAGGCCTCGTCTCCTGTGGTTACATACACGTCTGCTTTCCTCCCGAGCTGTAGCAGCAGTGTCAGGCTTCCTGTCGAGTTGACCCAGGGATCTCTGTCTTTCCCTCAAGATGCCACAGGCCTGTGGCAGGAGGAACCGTGGTGTGAGGCAATACGCGGGTGACACTCGAGGCAGAGCAGGGAAATCAGGTTCATCTGGAGTGGATTGAGACATCTGAGGGACTTTCAGTATGTTAGCACGACCCCTGGAGATCTCGGCTTTCCTGTTGTGAGCACCAGCTCTTGAGATGTGATGGGAACGGCGGGAATCCTTTCCCGACGAAGCAGGGAAAGGGACCCTTATCTCGACCTCACGAGCGGGAAACGGGGATCCTCCAGTGTTGTGCCGGGACCCTCGATGTTCCTCCCACATGGGGATGGTTATGTCGGGGAACTTCTTAAGTTGCAGCAAGGGTGGGAAGGACCCTTGCGAGGTTCAAGAGGGAAGGCGTGATTTTCCTCGAGATGCCTCAGCAGAAAAGTGCCTCATCTCCCTTGCAGGGGAGAACCTCTTGGTTCCTCCCGAGCTGTAACAGCTGTGTCAGGCTTCCCGATGTGTTGAAACAGGGATCTGTGGCTTTCTCTCAAGGTGCCACAGGGCTGTCGCACGTGCCACCATGGTGTGATTCGATGCTCGGGGAGACCTTTGAGGCAGGGCAGGGAAATCAGGTTCATCTGGAGTGGACTGAGACATTTGGTGGTCTTTTGGAATGGTGGCATGATTCCTGGAGTTCCTCTCAACTTTCCTGTTGAAAGCACATCCTCTTGCTGTGCGACGGGAATGCCAGAATCCTTTCCCGATGAAACAGGGAAAGGAACCCTCATCTGGAGCGGAGGAGGGTGAAATGGGGCTCCTCTTGAGTTGTGCTGGGACCCTCAGGGTTCCTCTTGAGTGGAGGCGGGTATGTCGGGGAACTTCTTGAGTTGCAGCTAGGGTGGGAAGGACCCTTGCGAGGTTCAAGAGGGAAGGTGTGATTTCCCTCGAGACGCCGCAGTAGAGAAATTCCTCATCTCGCCTGGAGGGAAGAACCTCCTGGTTTTTCTCGAGTTGCAGGAGGTCCCTCTCGGGTTATGATGGGGACCTCTGGGACCCACTGGCTTGGCCTCAAGAAAGACCAGTCTCCATGCGATTTGCGAAGGGCATCTCGGGATTATTCTCCAGTCATTATCGGGTCCTATGGCCTCATCTGGAACTGTGGCCAGAACCTGAGGTTTCCTCTCCAGTGCTGCCATGGATCTTGGGGTTCCTCTGGAATCTCCCCAGGGGAGTCAGGCCTCATCTCCTGTGGTTACATGCACGTCTGCTTTCCTCCTGAGCTGTACCCGCAGTGTCAGTCTTCCCATCGAATTGACCTAGGGATCTCTCTCTTTCCCTTGAGATGCCACAGGGCTGTGGAACGATCCCCCGTGGTGTGAGGCGATATGCAGGTGACACTCAAGGAAGGGCAGGGAAATCAGGTTCATCTGGAGTGGACTGAGACATCTGGGGGAATTTTAGTATGTTGGCACGACCCCTGGAGATCTTTGCATTCCTGTTGAGAGTGCCACCTCTTGAGATGTGACGGGAATGGCGGGAATCCTTTCCTGACGAAGCAGGCAAAGGGACCCTCATCTCGAGCTCACGAGGGGGAAACGGGGCTCCTCCTGAGTTGTGCCGGGACCCTCGGTGTTCCTCCCACGTGGGGACGGGTATGTCGGGGAACTTCTTGAGTTGCATCAAGGGTGGGAAGAACCCTTTCAAGGTTCAAGACGGAAGGCGTGATTTCCCTCGAGTTGCCGCAGCAGAAAAGGGTCTCATCTCGCCTGCAGGGGAGAACCTCTTGGTTTTTCTCGAGTTGTGGCTGCTCCCAATCAAGTTAAGACAGGGACCTCAGGGACCCCCTGGCATGGCCTCAGGAAAGACGAGTCTTCAAGCGAGTTGCGAGGGGTCACTCGGGATTTCTCTCCAGTTGGTGCTGGGTCCTAAGTCCCCATCTGGAGCCAAAGCTGGAAGCTGGGGTTTCCTCTCCAGTGCTGGCATGGATCATGGGGTTCATCTGGAGTCTCCACAGGAGATTCAGGAATCTTCTCACATGGAAACATACACGTCCCTTTTCCTCCCGAGCTGTAGCAGCACTATCAGGCTTCCAGTCGAGTTGAGCCAGAGATCTCTGTCTTTCCCTTGAGATGCCACAGGGCTGTGGCACGAGCCACAGTGGTGTGAAGTGATACATGGGTGAACTTCAAGGCAGGTCAGGGAAATCAGGTTCATCTGGAGTTGACTGAAACAACTGGGAGACTTTTAGTATGTTGGCACGACCCCTGGAGATCTCAGCTTTCCTGTTGAGAGCGCCAACTCTTGAGATGCAATGGGAACAGCGGGAGTCCTTTCCCGATGAAGCAGGGATTGGGACCCTCATCTCGAACTCACGAGGGCAAAACGGGGCTCCCCCTGAGTTATGCCGGGACCCTCGGTGTTCCTCCCGCATGGGGATGGGTATGTCGGGGAACTTTTTGTGTTGTAGCAAGGGTGGGAAAGACCCTTGCGAGGTTGAAGATGGAAGCTGTTATTTCCCCCGAGACGCAGCAGCCAATAAGGGCCTCATCTTGCCTGCAGGGGAGAACCTCCTGGTTTTTCTCGAGTTTCGGCAGGTCCCTTTCGAGTTACAATGCGGACCTCAGGGACGCTCGCCTGGCCTCAGGAAAGACCAGTCTCCGTGCGAGTTGTGAGGGGCCACTAGGTGTTCCTCTCCAGTCAGTGTTGGGTCCTAGGTCCTTGTCTGGAACTGCAGCCAGAATCTGAGGTTTCCTCTCCAGTGCTGACATGGATCTTGGGGTACCTCTGGAGTCTCCACAGGAGAGTCAGGACTCTTCTCGAGTGGAGACATCCACCTCTGTTTTCCTCCCAATCTGTAGCAGCAGTGTCAAGCTTCAAGACTAGTTGACAAAGGGATCTGTGGCTTTCCCTCGAGGTGCTACAGGGCTGTCACACCTGCCACCATGTTGTGATTTGATGCTCTGTGTGACCTTCGAGGCATGGCAGGGAAATCAGGTTCATATGAAGTGGACTGAGACATTTAAGGGTCTTTTGGAATGGTGGCACCACCCCTGGAGTTCCTCTTGACCTTCCTGTTGAGAGCACGTCCTCTTGCTGTGCGATGGGTGCCCGAATTCTTTCCTGATGAAGAAGGGAAAGGAACCCTCATCTGGAGTGGAGGAGGGGGAAAGGGGGCTCCTCTTGAGTTGTGGTGGGAACCTCAGTGTTCCTCTCGAGTGGAGACGGATATGTCGGTGAACTTCTTGAGTTGCAGCAAGGGTGTGAAGGACCCTTTGAGGTTCAGGAGGGAAGGCGTGTTTTCTCTCACGATACCGCAGCAGAAAATGGCCTCATCTCGCCTGGAGGGGAGAACGTCCTGGTTTTTCTCGAGTTGCTGCAGGTCCCTCTCCAGTTGCGATCGGGACCTCAAAGACCCACTCGCGTGGCCTCAGGAAAGGCCAGTCTCTGTGCGAATTGAGAGGGGACCCTCGGTATTCCTCTCCAGTCAGTGCCAGGTTCTAAGTTCCCATCTGGAGCCAAAGCTGGAACCTGAGGTTTCCTCTCCAGTGCTGGCATGGATCTTGGAGTTCCTCTGGAGTCTCCCCAAGGGAGTCAGACCTCGTCTCCTGTGGTTACATGCACGTCTGCTTTCCTCCTGAGCTGTAGCAGCAGTGTAAGTCTTCCTGTTGAGCTGACCCAGGGATCTCTGTCTTTCCCTCTAGATGCCACAGGGCTGTGGCACGAGTCACTAAGGTGTGAGGCTATACACGGGTGATGTTCGAGGCAGGGCAAGGAAATCAGGTTCATCTGGAGTGGACTGAGACATCTGGGGGAATTTTAGTATGTTGGCTCAACCCCTGGAGATCTTGGCTTCCCTGTTGAGAGCGCCACTGCTTGAGAGGCAACGGGAAAGTCAGGAATCATTTCCCGACGAAGCTGGGAAAGGGACCCTCATCTCAGGCTCACGAGGGGGAAATGGAGATCCTCTTGAGTTGTGCTAGGACCCTCGGTGTTCCTCCCGGGTGGGAACGTGTATGTCAGGGAACTTCTTGAGTTGCAGCAAGGGTGGGAAGGACCCTTGTGAGGTTCAAGAGGGAAAGCATGATTTCCCTCTAGATGCCACAGCAGAAAAGGGCCTCATCTCGCCTGCAAGTGAGAACCTCCTGGTTTTTCTCGAGTTGTGGCAGGTCTATCTCGAGTTACGACGGGGACCTCAGGGACCCGCTGGCGTGGCCTCAGGAAAGACCAGTCTCCATGAGAGTTGTGAGGGGCCCCTCAGGATTCCTCTCCTGTAAGTTTTGAGTCCTAGGTCCTTGTCTGGAACTGTGGTCAGAACCTGAGGTTTCCTCTCCAGTGCCGACATGGATCTTGGGGTTCCTCTGGAATCTCCACAGAGGAGTCAGGACTCTTCTAGAGTGGAGAAATAAACGTCCGTTTTCTTCCTGAACTGTATCAGCAGTGTCAGGCTTCCCGACGAATTGACACAGGGCACTGTGGCTTTCCCTTGAGGTGCCACAGGGCTATCACACTTGCCACTGTGGTGTGATTCGAAGCTCAGGGTGATCTTCGAGGCAGGTCAGGGAAATCAGGTTCATCTGGAGTGGACTGAGACTTTTCAGGGTCTTTTGGAATGGTGACAACACCCCTGGAGTTCCTCTCAACTTTCATGTTGAGATAACGTCCTCTTGCTGTGTGACGGGAACGCCAGAATCCTTTCCCGATGAAGCAGGGAAAGGAACCCTCATCTGGAGAGGAGGAGGGGGAAAGGGGCTCTTCTTGATTTGTGGTGGGAACCTCAGTGTTCCTCTCGAGTGGAGACAGGTATGTCGGGGAACTTCTTGAGTTGTAACAAGGGTGTGAAGGACCCTTTGAGGTTCAGGAGGGAAGGCATGATTTCTCTCTGGATGCCGCAGCAGAAAACGGCCTCATCTCACCTGGAGGGGAGAACTTCCTGGTTTCTCTCGAGTTGCGGCACGTCACTCTTGAGTTAGAACGAGGACGTCAGGGACCCACTCACATTGCCTCAGGAAAGATAAGTCTCCCTGTGAGTTAAGAGGGGCCCCTCAGGATTCTTCTCTAGATGGTGCCGGCTCCTAAATCCCCGTCTGGAGTCAAAGCTGGAACCTGAGGTTTCCTCTCCAGTGCTTGCATGAGTTTGGGGTTCCTCTGTAGTCATCCCAGGGGAGTCAGGCCTCGTCTCCTGTGGTTACATGCACGTCCGCTTTCCTCCCGAGCTGTAGCAGCAGTGGCAGTCTTCCCGTCGAGTTGACTCAGGGATCTCTGTCTTTCACTCGAGATGCCAAAGGGCTGTGGCACAAGCCACAGTGGTGTGAAGCGATACACGAGTGAACTTCAAGGCAGGTCAGGGACATCAGGTTAATCTGGAGTTGACAGAGACATCTGGAGCTTTTAGTATGTTAGTACGACCCCTGGAGATCTCGACTTTCCTGTTGAGAGCGCCACGTCTTAAGATGTGATGGGAAGAGCGGGAATCCTTTTCTGAAGAAGCAGGAAAAGGGACCCTCATCTCGAGTTCATGAGAGGGAAACTGGTCTCCTCCTGAGTTGTGCCGGGACTCTTGGTGTTCTTCCCGTGTGGGGACGGTTATGTCGGGGAACTTCTCGAGTTGCAGCAAGGGTGGGAAGGACCCTTGCGAGGTTCAAGAGGGAAGGCGTGATTTCACTCGAACCGCCGCAGCAGAAAAGGGTCTCATCTCTCCTGCAGGAGAGAACCTACTGCTTTTTCTCGAGTTGCGACAAGTCCCACTCGAGTTACAGCGGGGACCTCAAGGATCTGCTGGCATGGCCTCAGGAAAGACTAGTCTCCATGTGAGTTGCCAGGGGCCCCTCGGGATTCCTCTCCAGTCAGTGTCGGGTCCTAGGTCCTCGTCTGAAACAGAGGCCAGAACATGAGAATACCTCTCCAGTGCTGACATGGATCTTGGGGTTCCTCTGGAGTCTCCACAAGAGAGTCAGGACTCTTCTCGAGTGGAGACATACACATCCGTTTCCCTCCCGAGCAGTCACAGCAGTGTCAGTCTTCCCGACAAGTTGACACAGGGATCTGTGGCTTTCCCTCGAGATGACACAGGGCTGTCGCACGTGCTACCATGGTGTGATTTGATGCTTGGGGTGAACTTCGAAGCAGGGCAGGGAAATGAGGTTCATCTTGAGTGGACTGAGACATCTGGGGGTTTTTTGGAATGGTGGTATTACCCCTGGAATTCCTCTCGACTTTCCTGTTGAGAGCACGTCTTCTTGCTCTTCGACGGGAATGCCAGAATCCTTTCCCGATGAAGCAGGGAAAGGAACACTCATCTGGAGCAGAGGAGGGGGAAATAGGGATGCTCTTGAGTGTGGTGGGACCCTCAGCATTCCTTTCGATTGGAAACATATATGTCCGGGAACTTCTTGAGTTGCAGCAAGGGTGTGAAGGACCCGTTGAGGTTCAGGAGGGAAGGGGTGATTTCTCTCGGGATGCCGCAGCAGAAAACGGCCTCATCTCACCTGGAGGGGAGAACTTCCTGGTTTTTACAGGAAAGGCAGGACTCTTCTCAAGTGGAGACATACACATATGTTTTCCTCCCGAGCTTTAGCAGTGGTATCAGGCTTCCCGACGAGTTGACACAGGGATCTGTGGCTTTCCCTCGAGGTGCCACAGGGCTGTGGCATGTGCCACCGTGGTGTGATTCGATGCTCGGGGGGACCTTCGTGGCAGGGCAGGGAAATCAGGTTCATCTGGCGAGGACTGAGACATGTGGGGGTCTTTTGGAATGGTGGCAAGACCCCTGGAGTTCCTCTCGACTTTTCTGTTGAGAGCACGTCATCTTTCTGTGCGACAGGAAAGCCAGAATCCTTTCCCAACGAAGCAGGGAAAGGAAACCTCATCTGTAGTGGAGGAGGGGGAAAGGGGGCTCCTCTTGAGTTGTGGTGGGGCCCTAAGAGTTCCTCTCGAGTGGAGATGGGTATATCGGGGAACTTCTTGAGTTGCAGCAAGGGTGGGAAGGACCCTTTGAGGTTCAGGAGGGAAGGCGTGATTTCTCTCAGGATGCCGCAGCAGAAAAAGGCCTCATCCCGCCTGGAGGGGAGAACCTCCTGGTTTCTCTCGAGTTGCGGCATGTCCCTCTCGAGTTATGATGGGGACCTCAGGAACCTGCTCGCATGGCCTCAGGAAAGGCCAGTCCCCGTGCGATTTGACATGGGCCCCTCGGGATTCCTCTCCAGTTGGTGCCGGGTCCTAAGTCCCAGTCTGGAGCCGAAGCTGGAACGTGAGGGTTCCTCTCCAGTGCTGGCATGGATCTTGGCGTTCCTCTGGAGTCTCCCCAGGGGAGTCAGGCCTCGTCTCCTGTGGATACACGCATGTCCGCTTTCCTCCCGAGCTGTAGCAGCAGTGTCAGGCCTCCCGTCGAGTTGACCCAGGGATCTCTGTCTTTCCCTCGAGATATCACAGTGCTCTGGAATGAGCCACTGTGTTATGAGGTGAAACGCGGGTGACACTCAAGGTAGGGCAGGGAAATCAGGTTCATCTGGAGTGGACTGGGAAATCTGGGGAGCTTTTAGTATGTTGGCACGACCCCTGGAGATCTCGGGTATTCTGTTGAGAGCGCCACCACTTGAGATACAACAGGAAGAAAGGGAAACCTTTCCCGAGAAAGCAGGGAAAAGGACCCTCATCTCGAGCTCATGACGGGGAAACGGAGCTCCTCCTGAGTTGTGCCGGAACCCTCGGTGTTCCTCCCGCGTGGGGACGGGTATGCCGGGGAACTTCTTGAGTTGCAGCAAAGGTGGGAAGGACCCTTGCGAGGTTCAAGAGGGAAGGCATAATTTCCCTAGAGACACCGCAGCAGGAAAGGGCCTCATCGCGCCTGCCAGGGAGAACCTCCTGGTTTTTCTCGAGTTGCAGCAGGTCCCTCTCAAGTTGCGATGGGGACCTCAGGGACCCACTGACGGTGTCTCAGGAAAGACCGGTCTCCATGCGAGTTACGAGGGGCCCCTTGGGATTCCTCTCCTGTCAGTGTCGGGTCCTAGGTCCTTATCTGGAACTGAGGCCAGAACCTGAGGTTTCCTCTTCAGTGCTGACATGGATCTTGGGGTTCCTCTGGAGTCTCCACAGGAGAGTCAGGCCTCTTCTCGAGTGGAGACATATATGTCCGTTTTCCCCCCGAGCTGCAGCAGCAGTGTCAGGCTTCCTGAAGAGTTGACACAGGGATCTGTGGTTTTCCCTTGACACTTTGGCACAGGGTTGTCACACGTGCCACCATGGTGTGAGTTGAAACTCGGGGTGACAGTCGAGGCAGTTCAGGGAAATCAGGTTCCTCCGGAGTGCACTGAAACATTTGGAGGTCTTTTGGAATGGTGAAATGACCATTGGAGTTCCTCTTGACTTTCCTGTTGAGTGCACCTCCACTTGAGAATCAACAGGATCAGCGGGAATCCTTTCGTGCTGAAGCAGGGAAAGGAAACCTCATCTCGAGTGGAGGAGGGGGAAACGGGGCTCCTCTTGAGTTGTGGTGGGACCCTCGGTGTTCCTCTCGAGTGGAGATGGGTATGTTGGGGTAATTCTTGAGCTGCTGCAAGGGTGTGAAGGACCCTTTCGAGGTTCAAGAGGGAAGGTGTGATTTCCCTCGAGATCCCACAGCCGAAAATGGCCTCATCTCGCCTGGAGGGGAGAACCTCCTGGTTTTTTTCAAGTTGTGGCAGGTTCCTCTTGAGTTACGACCGGGACCTCAGGGACCCTCTTGTGTGGGCTTAGAAAAGGCCAGTCTCCATGCGAGTTGTGAGGTGCCTCTCAGAATTCCTTTCCAGTCGTTGCCAGGTCCTAAGTACTCATTTGGGGCCGAGGCCCGAACCTGAGGTTTCCTCTCCAGTGTTGACATGGATCGTGGGGTTCCTCTTGAGTCTCCACAGGGGAGTCAGGCCTCATCTCGAGTGGAGACATGCACATCCACTTTCCCACTGAGCTGCAGCAGCATTGTCAGGCTTTCTGAAGTGTTGACACAGGGATCTGTGGTTTTCCCTTGACGCTTTCCCACAGGGCTGTCACACGTGCCACCGTGGTGTGAATCGAAACTCGGGGTGACAGTTGAGGCAGTGCAGGGAAATCAGGCTCCTCCTGAGTGCACTGAAACATTTGGAGGTCTTTTGGAATGGTGAAATGACCACTGGAGTTCCTCTTGACTTTCCTGTTGAGTGTGCCTCCACTTGAGAATCAACAGGATCACCGGGAATCCTTTCATGCTGAAGCAGGGAAAGGAACCATCATCTCAAGCGGAGGAGGGGGAAACGGGGCTCATCTTGAGTTTGAGGGGACCCTCGGTGTTCTTCTCGAGTGGAGACTGGTATGTCGGGGAACTTCTTGAGTTGCAGCAAGGGTGTAAAGGACCCTTTAGAGGTTTAAGAGGGAAGGTGTGATTTCCCTTGAGATGCCACAGACAAAAATGGCCTCATCTCACCTGGAGGGGAGAACCTCCTGGATTTTCTCGAATTGAGGCAGGTTCCTCTCGAATTACAACAGGGATCTCTGGGACCCGCTTGTGTGCCCTCAGGAAAGGTCAGTCTCCATGCGAGTTGTGAGTGGCCTCTAGGGATTACTCTATAGTCGGTGCCGGGTCCTAAGTCCTCATCTGGAATCAAGGCTGGAACATGAGGCTTCCTCTCTAGAGCTGACATGGATCTTGGGGTTCCTCTGGAGTCTCCAAAGGGGAGAAAGGCCTCATCTCGACTGGAGACATACACGTCCCCTTTCCTCCCAAGCTGTAGCAGCAGTGTCAGGCTTCCTGTCGAGTTGACACAGGGGTCTGAGGCTTCCCATCAAGACTTTCCAACAGGGCTAACAAACCTGCCACCATGTTGTGAGATTGTGGTGGGGCCCTAAGAGTTCCTCTCGAGTGGAGATGGGTATATCGGGGAACTTCTTGAGTTGCAGCAAGGGTGGGAAGGACCCTTTGAGGTTCAGGAGGGAAGGCGTGATTTCTCTCAGGATGCCGCAGCAGAAAAAGGCCTCATCCCGCCTGGAGGGGAGAACCTCCTGGTTTCTCTCGAGTTGCGGCATGTCCCTCTCGAGTTATGATGGGGACCTCAGGGACCCGCTCGCATGGCCTCAGGAAAGGCCAGTCCCCGTGCGATTTGACATGGGCCCCTCGGGATTCCTCTCCAGTTGGTGCCGGGTCCTAAGTCCCAGTCTGGAGCCGAAGCTGGAACGTGAGTTTTCCTCTCCAGTGCTGGCATGGATCTTGGCGTTCCTCTGGAGTCTCCCCAGGGGAGTCAGGCCTCGTCTCCTGTGGATACACGCATGTCCGCTTTCCTCCCGAGCTGTAGCAGCAGTGTCAGGCCTCCCGTCGAGTTGACCCAGGGATCTCTGTCTTTCCCTCGAGATATCACAGTGCTCTGGAATGAGCCACTGTGTTATGAGGTGAAACGCGGGTGACACTCAAGGTAGGGCAGGGAAATCAGGTTCATCTGGAGTGGACTGGGAAATCTGGGGAGCTTTTAGTATGTTGGCACGACCCCTGGAGATCTCGGGTATTCTGTTGAGAGCGCCACCACTTGAGATACAACAGGAAGAAAGGGAAACCTTTCCCGAGAAAGCAGGGAAAAGGACCCTCATCTCGAGCTCATGACGGGGAAACGGAGCTCCTCCTGAGTTGTGCCGGAACCCTCGGTGTTCCTCCCGCGTGGGGACGGGTATGCCGGGGAACTTCTTGAGTTGCAGCAAAGGTGGGAAGGACCCTTGCGAGGTTCAAGAGGGAAGGCATAATTTCCCTAGAGACACCGCAGCAGGAAAGGGCCTCATCGCGCCTGCCAGGGAGAACCTCCTGGTTTTTCTCGAGTTGCAGCAGGTCCCTCTCAAGTTGCGATGGGGACCTCAGGGACCCACTGACGGTGTCTCAGGAAAGACCGGTCTCCATGCGAGTTACGAGGGGCCCCTTGGGATTCCTCTCCTGTCAGTGTCGGGTCCTAGGTCCTTATCTGGAACTGAGGCCAGAACCTGAGGTTTCCTCTTCAGTGCTGACATGGATCTTGGGGTTCCTCTGGAGTCTCCACAGGAGAGTCAGGCCTCTTCTCGAGTGGAGACATATATGTCCGTTTTCCCCCCGAGCTGCAGCAGCAGTGTCAGGCTTCCTGAAGAGTTGACACAGGGATCTGTGGTTTTCCCTTGACACTTTGGCACAGGGTTGTCACACGTGCCACCATGGTGTGAGTTGAAACTCGGGGTGACAGTCGAGGCAGTTCAGGGAAATCAGGTTCCTCCGGAGTGCACTGAAACATTTGGAGGTCTTTTGGAATGGTGAAATGACCATTGGAGTTCCTCTTGACTTTCCTGTTGAGTGCACCTCCACTTGAGAATCAACAGGATCAGCGGGAATCCTTTCGTGCTGAAGCAGGGAAAGGAAACCTCATCTCGAGTGGAGGAGGGGGAAACGGGGCTCCTCTTGAGTTGTGGTGGGACCCTCGGTGTTCCTCTCGAGTGGAGATGGGTATGTTGGGGTAATTCTTGAGCTGCTGCAAGGGTGTGAAGGACCCTTTCGAGGTTCAAGAGGGAAGGTGTGATTTCCCTCGAGATGCCACAGCCGAAAATGGCCTCATCTCGCCTGGAGGGGAGAACCTCCTGGTTTTTTTCAAGTTGTGGCAGGTTCCTCTTGAGTTACGACCGGGACCTCAGGGACCCTCTTGTGTGGGCTTAGAAAAGGCCAGTCTCCATGCGAGTTGTGAGGTGCCTCTCAGAATTCCTTTCCAGTCGTTGCCAGGTCCTAAGTACTCATTTGGGGCCGAGGCCCGAACCTGAGGTTTCCTCTCCAGTGTTGACATGGATCGTGGGGTTCCTCTTGAGTCTCCACAGGGGAGTCAGGCCTCATCTCGAGTGGAGACATGCACATCCACTTTCCCACTGAGCTGCAGCAGCATTGTCAGGCTTTCTGAAGTGTTGACACAGGGATCTGTGGTTTTCCCTTGACGCTTTCCCACAGGGCTGTCACACGTGCCACCGTGGTGTGAATCGAAACTCGGGGTGACAGTTGAGGCAGTGCAGGGAAATCAGGCTCCTCCTGAGTGCACTGAAACATTTGGAGGTCTTTTGGAATGGTGAAATGACCACTGGAGTTCCTCTTGACTTTCCTGTTGAGTGTGCCTCCACTTGAGAATCAACAGGATCACCGGGAATCCTTTCATGCTGAAGCAGGGAAAGGAACCATCATCTCAAGCGGAGGAGGGGGAAACGGGGCTCATCTTGAGTTTGAGGGGACCCTCGGTGTTCTTCTCGAGTGGAGACTGGTATGTCGGGGAACTTCTTGAGTTGCAGCAAGGGTGTAAAGGACCCTTTAGAGGTTTAAGAGGGAAGGTGTGATTTCCCTTGAGATGCCACAGACAAAAATGGCCTCATCTCACCTGGAGGGGAGAACCTCCTGGATTTTCTCGAATTGAGGCAGGTTCCTCTCGAATTACAACAGGGATCTCTGGGACCCGCTTGTGTGCCCTCAGGAAAGGTCAGTCTCCATGCGAGTTGTGAGTGGCCTCTAGGGATTACTCTATAGTCGGTGCCGGGTCCTAAGTCCTCATCTGGAATCAAGGCTGGAACATGAGGCTTCCTCTCTAGAGCTGACATGGATCTTGGGGTTCCTCTGGAGTCTCCAAAGGGGAGAAAGGCCTCATCTCGACTGGAGACATACACGTCCCCTTTCCTCCCAAGCTGTAGCAGCAGTGTCAGGCTTCCTGTCGAGTTGACACAGGGGTCTGAGGCTTCCCATCAAGACTTTCCAACAGGGCTAACAAACCTGCCACCATGTTGTGAGTCGATACTCGGTGTGATAGTCGAGGCCATGCAGGGAAATCAGGTTCCTATGGAGTAGACTGAGACATTTGGGGATCTTTTGGAATGGTGGCACGACCCCTGGAGTTCCTCTCGACTTTCCTGTTGAGAGCCCCTCCCCTTGAGATGCGATGGGAATGCTGGACTCCTTTGCCGAGGAAGCAGGGAAAGGAACCCTCATCTCGATTGGAGGAGGGTGAAACAGGGCTCCTCTTCAGTTTGGTGGGACCCTCAGTGTTCCTCTCAAGTGAAGACGGGTATCTTGGGGAACTCCTTGAGTTTCTGGAAGTGTATGAAGGACCCTTTCACTGTTAATGAGGGAAGGTGTGATTTCCCTTGAGATGCCGCAGCGGAAAAGGGCCTCATCTCGCCTGGAGGGGAGAACCTCTTGGTATTTATAGAGTTGTGGCAGGTTTCTCTCGAGTTATGAAGGGGACCTCAGGGACCCACTCGTGTGGCCTCAGGAAAGGCCAGTCTCCATGCGAGTTGGGAGGTGCCTCTCGGGATTCCTTTCCAGTCGGTGCTGGGTCCCAAGACCTCGTCTGGACCCGAGGCCAGAACCTGAGGTTTCCTCTCCATTGCTGACATGGATCTTTGGATTCCTCTGGAGTCTCCACAGGGGAGTCAGGCCTCATCTCGAGTGGAGACATGCACGTCCACTTTCCTCCCGAGCTGTAGCAGCAGTGTCAGTCTTCCCGTCGAGTTGATACAGGGATCTGTGGCTTTCCCTCGAGGCTTTCCCACAGGGCTGTCACACGTGCAACCATAGTGTGAGTCGATGCTCGGGGTGACAGTCAAGGCAGTGCAGGGAAATCAGGTTCATCTGGAGTGGACTGAGACTTTGGGGGGTCTTTTGGAATGTGGGCACCACCCCTGGAATTCCTCTTGACTTTCCTGTTGAAAGCGCCTCCTCTTGAGACGTGACGGGAATTCCAGGAATCCTTTCCTGACGAAGCAGGGAAAGGAACCCTCATCTCGAGCGGAAGAGGGGGAAATGGGGCGCCTCTTGAGTTGTGGCAGGATTCTTGATGTTCCTTTCGAGTGGAGACAGGCATGTCAAGGAACTTCTTGAGTTACAGCAAGGGTGTGACGGACCCTTTGAGGTTCAGGAGGGAAGGCGTGATTTCTCTTGGGATGCCGCAGCAGAAAACGGCCTCATCTCTCCTGGAGGGGAAAACCCCCAGTATTTCTCGAGTTGTGGCAGGTTCCTCTCGAGTTACGATGGGGTATGTTTGGGAACCTCTTGAGTTGCTGCAAGGGTGTGAATGACCCTTTTGAGGTTAAAGAGGGAAGGTGTGAGTCCCCTCGAGATGCCACAGCCGAAAAGGGCCTCGTCTCACCTTTAGGGGAGAACCTCCTGTTTTTTCTCGAGTTGAGGCAGGTTCTTTCCAGTTATGACGGGGACCTCAGGGACCCACTCCTGTGGCCTCAGGATAGGCCAGTCTCCATGAGAGTAGTGATGTGCCTCTCAGGATTCCTCTCCATTCGGTGCCAGGTCCTAAGTCCTCATCTGGAGCTGAGGCCGGAACCTGAGGTTTGCTCTCCAGTGCTGACATGGATCTTGGGGTTCCTCTGGAATCTCCACAGGGGAGTCAAGCCTCGTCTCAAGTGAAGACATGCATGTCTGCTTTCCTCCCGAGCTGTAGCTGCAGTGTCAGGCTTCCTGTCTTGTTGACACAGGAATCTGTGGCTTTCCCTCGAGGCTTTCACACAGGACTCTCACACGTGCCCCCGTGGTGTCAGTCAATACTCAGGGTGACAGTCGAGACAGTGCAGGGAAATCAGGTTCCTCTGGTGTGGACTGAGACATTTGGGGTTCTTTTGGAATGGTGGCATGACCCCTGGAGTTCCTCTCGACTATCCTGTTGAGAGCGCCTGCTCTTGAGATGGAATGGTAACGCCGGGAATTCTTTCTCAGTGAAGCAGGGAAAGGAACCCTCATGTCAAGTGGAGGAGGTTGAAACAGGTTACTCTTGAGTTTGGCGGGACCCTCGGAGTTCCTCACAAATGGAGACAAGTATCTCGGGGAACTTCTTGAGTTGCAGCAAGGGTGTGAAAGACCCTTTCGAGGTTCAAGAGGGAAGGTGTGATTTACCTCGAGGCGTTGCAGCAGAAAAAGGCCTCATGTCGCCTGGGGAGAACATCATGGTTTTTCTCGAGTTGCGGCAGGTTCCTCTTGAGTTACGACGGGGATGTCAGGGACCGCTCGTGTGGCCTCAAGAAAGGCCAGTCTCCATGCATGTTGCAAGGGGCCTCTCGGTATTCCTCTCCAGTCGGTGCCAGGTCATAAGTCCTCTTCTGGAGACAAGGCCATAACCTGAGGTTTACACTCCAGTGCTGACATGGAACTTCGGGTTCCTCTAGTCTCCACAGAGGATTCAGGTCTCAACTCGAGTGGAGACATGCACGTCTGCTTTCTTCCCGAGCTGTAGCAGCAGTGTCAGGCTTCCCGTTGAGTTCACACAGGGATCTGTGGCTTTTCCTCGAGGCTTTCCCAGACGGGTGTCACACGTTCCACTGTGGTGTGAGTCGATACTCGGGATGACAATTGAGGCAGTTCAGGGAATTCAGGTTCTTCTGGAGTGGACTGACACATTTAGGGGTCTTTGGAATGATGGCAGACCCCTGGAGTTCCCTCGAAGTTCCTGTTTAGAGCGCCTCCTCTTGAGATGTCACGGGAATGCCGAGAATCCTTTCCCAACGAAGCAGGGAAAGGAACCTTCATCTCGAGCGGAGGAGGGGGAAATTGGCACCTCTTGTGTTTGGCGGGACCCTCAGTGTTCCGCTCAAGTGGAGATGGGTATGTTGGGGAACTTCTTGAGTTGCTGCAAGGGTGTGAAAGACCCTTTCGAGGTTCCAGAGGGAAGGTGTGATTTCCCTCGAGACGCTGCAGTGGAAAAGTACCTCATCTCGCCTGGAGGGGAGAACCTCCTGATTTTTCTCGAGTTGTGGTAGGTTATTTTCAAGTTACAATGGGGACCTCAGGCACCCGCTTGTGTGGTCTCGGAAAGGCTACTATCCCTGACAGTTGTGAGGGGCCTCTCAGGATTCCTCTCCAGTAGGTGCCGGGTCCTAAGTCCTCATCTGTAGCCGAGGCTGGAACCTGAAGTTTCCTCTCCAGTGCTGACATGGACCATGGTGTTCCTCTGGAGTCTCCCCAGGGTAGTCAGGCCTCGTCTCGAGTGCAGACATGCACGTCCACTTTCCTCTCGAGCTGCAGCAGCAGTGTCAGGCTTCCTGTCGAGTTGACACAGGGATGTGTGCCTTTCCCTCGAGGCTTTCCCACAGGTCTGTCACACGTGCCACCATGGTGTCAGTCAATACTCAGGATGAGAGTCGAGCCAGTGCAGGGAAATCAGGTTCATCTGGAGTGGACTGAGACATTTGGGCTTCTTTTGGAATGCTGGCACCACCCCTGGAGTTCCTCTTGACTTTCCTGTTGAGAGTGCCTCCTCTTGAGTTGTGGCAGGAATGCCAGGAATCCTTTCCCGCTGAAGCAGGGAAAGGAACCCTAATCTCGAGCAGAGGAGGGGCAAACAGGGCTACTATTGATTTGCTGTGGGACCCTCGGTGTTCCTCTCGAGTGGAGATGGGTATGCCGGGGAACTTCTTGAGTTGCTGCAAGGGTGTGAAAGACCCTTTCGAGGTTCAGGTGGGAAGGTGTGATTGCCCTCGAGATGCCTCACTGGAAAAGGGCCTCATCTCGCCAGGTGGGCAGAACCTCTAGGTTTTTCTCAAGTTGCGGCAGTTTCCTTTTGAATTACGATGAGGACCTCAGGGGCCCACTCGTGTGACCTCAGGAAATGCCAGTCTCCATGCGAGTTGGGAGAGGCCTCTGGGGATTCCTCTTCAGTCGGTGCCAGGCCCTAAGTCCTTGTCTGGAACCAAGGCTGGAACCTGAGGTTTCCTCTCCAGTGCTGACATGGAACTTGGGGTTCCTCTGGAGTCTACACAGGGGAGTCAGGCTTCATCTCGAGTGGAGACATGCACATCCACTTTCCTCCCGAGCTGTAGCAGCTGTGTCAGGCTTCCCATCGAGTTGACACAGGGATCTGTGGCTTTCCCTTGAGGCTTCCCCACAGGGCTGTCACACGTGCCACCATGGAGTCAATCAATACGCAGGGTGACAGTCGAGTTAGTGCAATGAAATCAGGTTCCTTGGGGTTGTTTTGGAATGGTGGCACAAACATTGGAGTTTTTCTCGACTTTCCTGTTGAGAGTGTCTCCTCTTGAGATGCGACAGGAATGCCAGCAAACCTTTCCCAATGTAGCAGGGAAAGGAAACCTCATCTCGAGTGGAGGAGTTTGAAAAGGGGTACTCTTGAGTTTGACGGGACCTCGGTGATCCTCGTGAGTGGAGACGGGTATGTTGATGAATTTCTTCATTTGCAGCAAGGGTGTGAAGGACCCTTTCGAGTTTCAAGAAGGAAGGTGTGATTTACCTCGAGACGCCGCAGTGGAAAAATGGCCTCATCTCGCTTGGAGGTGAGAACCTCCTGGTTATTCTCGAGTTGTGGCAAGTTCCTCTCGAGTTATGACGGGGACATCAGGGACTGCTCATTTGGCCTCAGGAAAGGCCAGTCTCCATGAGAGTTGTGAGGAGTCTCTCAGGATTCCTCTCCAGTTGGTGCCGGGTCCTAAGTCCTCGTCTGGAGCCATGGCTGGAACCTGAGGTTTCCTCTCCAGTGCTGACATGGATCTTGGGGTTCCTCTGGAATCTCCACAGTGGAGTCAAGCCTCGTCTCAAGTGGAGAAATGCACGTTCCCTTTCCTCCTGAGCTGTAGCAGCAGTGTCAGGCTTCCCATCGAGTTGACAGAGGGATCTGTGGCTTACCCTCAAGCCTTTCCCACAGGGCTGTCACACGTGCCACTGTGGTGTTAGTCAATACTCGGGGAGACAGTCGAAGCCGTGCAGGGAAATCAGGTTCCTCTGGAGTGGACTGAGACATTAGGAGGCCTTTTGGAATGGTGGTATGACCCTGGAGTTCCTCTCGACTTTCCTGTTGAGAGCACCTCCTCTTGAGATGCGTCAGGAATGCCTGGAATCCTTTCCTGACGAAGCAGGGAAGGGAAACCTCATCTCAAGCAGAGAAGGGGGAAACGGGACTCCTCTTGAGTTTGGCAGGACCCTCGGTGTTCCTCTCGAGTGGAGACGAGTATGTTGGGGAACTTCTTGAGTTGCTGCAAGGGTGTAAAGTAAACTTTCGATGTCCAAGTGGGAAGGTGTGATTTCCCTCGAGACGCCACAAGGGAAAAGGGCCTCATCTCCCCTGGAGGTGAAAACCTCCTGGTTTTTCTCGAGTTGCGGCAGGTTGCTCTCGAGTTGTGATGGGGACCTCAGGAACCCACTCCTGTAGCCTCAGGAAAGGCCACTCACCCTGCGAGCTGCGAGGGTCCTCTTTGGATTGCTCTCCAGTCGGTGATGGGTCCTAAGTCCTCATCTGGAGCTGAGGCCCAACCTGAGATTTCCTCTCCAGTGCTGACATGGATCTTGGGGTTCCTCTGGAGTCTCCACAGGGGAGTCAGGCCTCGTTTCGAGTGGAGACATGCACGGCAGCTTTCCTCCTGAACTGCAGCAGCAGTTTCAGGCTTTCTGAAGAGTTGACACAGGGATTTGTGCTTTTCCCTCGTGGCTTTCCCACAGAGCTGTCACACGTGCCACACTGGTGTGAGTTGATACTCAGGGTGACAGTCAAGGCAGTGCCGGGAAATCAGGTTCATCTGGAGTACACTGAGACATTTGTGGGATCTGAAGAGTTGACACAGGGATTTGTGCTTTTCCCTCGTGGCTTTCCCACAGAGCTGTCACACGTGCCACACTGGTGTGAGTTGATACTCAGGGTGACAGTCAAGGCAGTGCCGGGAAATCAGGTTCATCTGGAGTACACTGAGACATTTGTGGGTCTTTTGGAATGGTGGCACGACCCCTGGAGTTCCTCTCGAGTTTCCTGTTGAGAGTGCCTCCTCTTGAGATGCGACGGGAATGCCGAGAATCCTTTCCTGACGAAGCAGAGAAAGGAACCTTCTTCTCGAGCGGAGGAAGAAGAAGAAAACGGGGCTCCCCTTGAGTTTTAGCAGGACGCTTGGTGTTGCTTTTGAGTGGAGACAGGTATTTCGGGGAACTTCTTGAGTTGCTGCAAGGGTGTGAAGGATCCTTTCGAGGTTCAAGAGTGAAGGTGTGATTTGCCTTGAGACCATTCCTGTTGAGAGTGCCTCCTCTTGAGATGCGACGGGAATGCCGAGAATCCTTTCCTGACGAAGCAGAGAAAGGAACCTTCTTCTCGAGCGGAGGAAGAAGAAGAAAACGGGGCTCCCCTTGAGTTTTAGCAGGACGCTTGGTGTTGCTTTTGAGTGGAGACAGGTATTTCGGGGAACTTCTTGAGTTGCTGCAAGGGTGTGAAGGATCCTTTCGAGGTTCAAGAGTGAAGGTGTGATTTGCCTTGAGACCCTGCAGCAGAAAAGGGCCTCATCTCGCTTGGAGGAAAGAATCTCCTGGTTTTTCTCGAGTTGCAGAAGGTTCTCCTCGAATTATGACAGGGATCTCAGGGACCCACTCGTGTGACCTCAGGAAAGGACAGTCTCCATGCGAGTTGCGAGGGTCCTCTCAGGATTCCTCTCCAGTCCGTGCTGGGTCCTAAGTCCTCGTCTGGAGCCAAGGCCGGAACCTGAGGTTCCCTCTGCAGTGTTGACATAGATCTTGGGGTTCCTCTGGAATCTCCACAGTGGAGTCAGGCCTCATCTTCAGTGGAGACATGTACATCCACTTTCCTCCCTAGCTGCAGCAGCAGTGTCAGGCTTCCCATCTAGTTGACACGGGGATCTGTGGCTTTCCCTCGAGACTTTCCCACAGTGCTAACACATGTGCCACTGTGGTGGAAGTCGATACACTGCGTGACAGTCGAGGCAGTGCAGGGAAATCAGGTTCCTTTGGAGTGGACTGAGAATTTTTGGGTCTTTTGGAATGGTGGCACCAACCCAGGAGTTCCTCTCAACTTTCCTTTTGGGAGCGCCTCCACTTGAGATGCGACATGAACGCCGGCATTCTTTTCCCGATGAAGCAGGGAGAGGAAAACTCATCTTGAGTGGAGGAGGGGAAAACGGGGCTCCTCTTGAGTTTGGCCGTACCCTCGGTGTTCCTCTCAAGGGGAGACGGTTATGTTGGGGAACTTCTTGAGTTGCTGCAAGGGTGTGAATGACCCTTTCAAGGTTCAAAAGGGATGGTGTGATTTCCCTCGAGATGCTGCAGTGGAAAATGGCCTCATCTCTCCTGGAGGGGGAACCTACTGTTTTTTCTCGAGTTGTGGCATTTCCTCTTGAGTTTCAACGTGGACCTCAGGGACCCAGACATGTGGCCTCAGGAAAGGCCAGTCTCCATGCGAGTTGTGGGGGGACTCTCAGGATTCCTCTCCAGTCTTTGTGGGGTTCTTAGTCCTCATCTGGATCTGAGGCTGAAACCTGAAATTTCCTCTCCAGTGCTGACTTGGATCTTGGGGTACCTCTGGAGCCTCCACAAGGGAATCAGGCCTTGTCTCGAGTGCAGACATGCACGTCTGATTTCCTCCTGAGCTGTAGCACCAGTGTCAGGCTTCCCATCAGGCTGACACAGGGATTTGTGGCTTTCCCTCAAGGCTTTTCCACAAGGCTGTCACATGTGACACCAGGGTGTGAGTCTATACTAGGGGTGACAGTCGAGGCAGTGCAGGGAAATCAGGTTCATCTGAGGGACTGAAACATTTGGGGGTCTTTTGGAATGGTGTCACTAACGCTGGAGTTCCTCTCGACTTTCCTGTGAAGAGCGCCTCCTCTTGAGGTGTGACGGGAACACCGGAAATCCTTTCCCTAAGAAGCAGGGAAAGGAAACCTCATCTAGAGCGGAAGAGGGGGAAAAGGGACTCCTCTTGAGTTTGGCGGGTCCCTTGGTGTTCCCCTCGAGTGGAGACTGATATGTCGGGGAACTTCTTGAGTTGCTGCAAGGCTGTGAAGGACCCTTTCAAGGTACAAGAGGGAAGGTGTGATTTCCCTTGAGACACTGCAGCAGAAAAAGGCCTCAACTTGCCTGGAGGTGAGAACCTCCTGTTTTTTTTCGAGTTGTGGCAGGTACCTCTCGAGTTACAACGGGGACCTCAGGGAACTGCTCATGTGGCCTCAGGAAGGCCAGTCTCCATGCAAGTTGTGAAGGGCCTCTCAGGATTCCTCTCCAGTTGGTTCCAGGTCCTACATCCTTGTCTGGAGCTGAGGCCAGAACCTGAGGTTTCCTCTCCAGTGCTGACATGGATCTTGGGGTTCCTCTATAGTCTCCTCATGGGAGTCAGGCCTCTTCTTTAGTGGAGACATGCACGTCCACTTTCCTCCTGAGCTGTAGCAGCCTTGTCAGTCTTCCTGTCGAATTGACACAGGGAATTGTGGCTTTCCCTCAAGGCTTTCCCACAAGGCAGTCACACGTGCCACCTTGGTGTGAGTCTATACTCAGGGTGACATTCGAGTCAGTGCAGGGAAATCAGGTTCATCTGAAGTGGACTGAGACATCTGGGGGTCTTTTGGAATGGTGGCACGACCCCTGTAGTTACTCTCGACTTTCCTGTGGAAAGCACCACCTTTTGAGATGCAACGGGAACGTCAGAAATCCTTTCACTACGAAGCAAGGAAAGGAACCCTCATATCGAGTGGTGGAGTGGGAAACGAGGCTTCTCTTGATTTTGGCGGTACCCTCGGTATTCCTCTCAAGTAGAGACGGGTATGTCAGGGAACTTCTTGAGTTGCAGCACGGTGTGAAGGACCCTTTCCAGGTTTAAGACAGTATGTGCAATTTCCCTTGAGATGCCATAACGGAAAAGGGCCTCATCATGCCTGAAGAGGAGAACCTCCTGGTTTTTCTCGAGTTGTGGCAGGTTGCTTTTGAGTTATGATAGGGACCTCAGGGACCCACTTGTGTTGCCTCAGGAAAGGCCAGTCTCCATGTGAGTTGCGAGGGTCCTCTCGGGATTCCTCTCCAGTCCGTGCCGGGTCCTAAGTCCTCATCTGGAGCCAAGGCCGGAACCTGAGGTTTCCTCTCCAGTGCTGACATGGATCTTGGGGATCCTATGGAGTCTCCACAGGGGAGTCAGGCCTCTTCTCAAGTGGAGACATGCACGTCCTCTTTCCTCATGAGCTTTAGAAGCAATGTCATGCTTCCCGTTGAGTTGACACAGGGATCTGTGGCTTTCCCTCGAGGTTTTTCCACAGGGCTGTCACACGTTCCACGACACTGTGATGTGAGTCGATACTCGCGGTGACAGTCGAGGCAGTTCAGGGAAATCAAGTTCCTCTGGAGTGGACTGAGACATTTGGGGGTCTTTTGGAATGGTGGCACTACCCTTGGAGTTACTCTATACTTTCCTGTTGAGAGCGCCCTCTCTTGAGATACAACAGTAACGCCAGGAATTCTTTCCCGATGAAGCAGGGAAAGGAACCTTCATCTCGAGCAGAGGAGGTTGAAACAGGGCTACTCTTGAGTTTGGCGGGACCCTCGGTGATCCTTGTGAGTGGAGACGGGTATGTCGGGGAAGTTCTTCATTTGCAACAAGGGTGTGAAGGACCCTTTCGAGGTTCAAGAGGGAAGGTGTTGTTTACCTCGAGATGCCACAGCAGAAAAGGGCCTCATCTCGCCTGGAGGGGAGAACCTCATAGGTTTTCTCCAGTTGTGGCAGGTTCATCTTGAGTTACAACGGGATTGTCAGGGACCGCTCGTGTGGCCTCAGGAAAGGCCAGTTTCCATGCGAGTTGCCTCTCAGGATTCCTTTCCTGTCGGTGCCGGGTCCTAAGTACTTGTCTGGAGCCGAGGGCTGAACCTGAGTTTTCCTCTCCAGTGCTGACATGGATTATGGGGTTCCTCTAGAGTCTCCACAGGGGAGTCAAGCCTCGTCTCGAGTGGAGACATGCACGTCCGCAATTCCTCCCGAGCTGTAGCAGTGTCAGGCTTTCTGTCAAGTTGACACAGGGATCTGTGGCTTTTCCTTGAGGCTTTCCCACAGGGCTGTCACACGTGCCACCGTGGTGTGAGTCAATGCTCGGGGTGACAGTCGAGTCAGTGCAGGGAAATCAGGTTCATCTTGAGTGGACTGAGACATTTGGGCGTCTTTTTGAATGCTGGCAACACCCCTGGAGTTCCTCACTTTCCTGTTGAGAGTGCCTCCTCTTGAGATTCGACAGGAATGCCAGAAATCCTTTCGTGACAAAGCAGGGAGAGGAACCCTATTCTCGAGAAGACGAGGGGGAAACGAGGCTCCTCTTGATTTGTTGTGGGACACTTGGAGTTCCTCTCGAGTGGAGACGGGTATGTTGGGGAACTTCTTGAGTTGCTGCAAGGGTGTGAAGGACCCTTTCGAGGTTCAACTGGGAAGGTGTGATTTCCCTCGAGACGCCACAGTGGAAAATGGGCCTCATCTCGCCAGGATGGCAGAGCCTCCTGGTTTTTCTCGAGTTGCAGCAGGTTCCTCTCAAGTTACGACGAGGATGTCAGGGACCGCTCGTGTGGCCTCAGGAAAGTCCAGTCTCCATGTGTGTTGCGAGGGGACTCTCAGGATTCCTCTCCAGTCACTGCGGGTCCTAAGTCCTCTACTGGAGACGAGGCCGGAACCTGAGGTTTCCTCTCCAGTGCTGACATGGATCTTGGGGTTCCTCTGTAGTCTCCACAGAGGATTAAATTCTCGTCTCAAGTGGAGACATGCACGTCCACTTTCCTCCCGAGCTGTAGCAGCAGTGTCAGCCTTCCCATCATGTTGACACAGGGATCCGTTGCTTTCCTTGAGGCTTTCCCATAGGGGTGTCACACGTGGCACCGTGGTGTGAGTTAATACTTGGGGTGACAGTCGGGGCAGTGCAGGGAATTCAGGTTCCTCTGGAGTGGACTGAGACATTTGGGGGTCCTTGGAATGGTGGCATGACCCCTGGAGTTCCTCTCGATGTTCCTGTTTAGAGCGGCTTCACTTGAGATGCAGCAGGAACACCAGGAATCCTTTCCCAATGAGGCAGTGAAAGGAACCCTCATCTCGAGTGGAGAAGAGGGAAATGGGGCTCCTCTTGTGTTTGGCGGCACCCTCGGTGTTCTGCTTGATTGGAGATGGGTATGTTTGGGAACTTCTTGAGTTGCTGCAAGGGTATGAAGGACCCTTTTGAGGTTCGAGAGGGAAGGTGTGATTTCCCTCGAGACGCCACAGCCCAAAAGTACCTCAACTCGCCTGGAGGGGAGAACCTCCTGTTTTTTCTCGAGTTGCAGCAGGTTCCTCTCGAGTTACGATGGGGACCTCAGGGACCCGCTCGTGTGGTCTCAGGAAAGGCCAGTCTCCATGTGAGTTGTGAGGGGCCTCTCGGGATTCCTCTCCAGTTGGTGCTGGGTCCTAAGTCCTCGTTGTAGCCGAGGCTGGAATCTGAGATTTCCTCTCCAGTGCTGACGTGGATCTAGGGGTTCCTCTGGAGTCTCCACAGGGGAGTCAGGCATTATGTCGAGTGGAGATATGCAAGTCCACTTTCCTACCGAGCTGCAGCAGCAGTGTCAGGCTTCCTGTTGAGTTGACCCAGGGATCTGTGGCTTTCCTACATGGCTTTCTCACAGGGCTCTCACATGTGCCACCATGGTGTGAGTCAATACTCAGTGTGACAGTCGAGCCAGTGCAGGGAAATCAAGTTCCTCTGAAGTGGACTGAGACATTTGGGGGTCTTTTGAAATGGTGGCACGACACCTGGAGTTCCTCTCGACTTTCCTGTGGAGAGCGCTTCCACTTGAGATGCGATGGAAACGCCGGGAATCCTTTCCCAACAATAAAGGGAAAGGAGCCCTCTTCTTGAGCAGAGGAGGGGGAAACGGGGCTCATCTTGAGTTGTGGCGGGACCCTCGGTGTTCCTCTCGAGTGGAGCTGGGTATGTCAAGGCACTTCTTGAGTTGCTGCAAGGGTGTGAAGGACCCTTTCAAGGTTCAAGAGGGAAAGTGTGATTTCCCTCTAGACGCCGCATCAGAAAAGGGCCTCATCTCGCCTGGAGCAGAGAACCTGGTTTTTCACGAGTTGTGGCAGGTTCTTCTCGAGTTACCACGGGGACCTCAGGGACCCACTCGTGTAGCCTCAGGAAAGGCCAGTCTCCATGCGAGTTGCAAGGTTCCTCTCAGAATTCCTTTCCAGACTGTGCTGGGTCCTAAGTCCTCGTCTGGAGCCAAGCCTGGAGCCTGAGTTTTCCTCTCCAGGGCTCACATGGATCTTGGTGTTCTTGTGGAATCTCCACAGGGGAGTCAGGCCTCGTCTCGAGTGGAGACATGCACGTCCACTTTCCTCCTGAGCTGCAGCAGCAGTGTCAGGCTTCCTGAAGAGTTGACACAGGTATCTGTGGTTTTCCCTTGACGCTTTCCCACAGGGCTGTCACACATGCCACCGTGGTGTGAGTCGGAACTCGGGGTGACAGTCGAGGCAGTGCAGGGAAATCAGGTTCCTCCGGAGTGCACTGAGACATTTGAAGGTCTTTTGGAATGGTGAAATGACCCCTGGAGTTCCCTCTGACTTTCTTGTTGAGAGCGCCTCCACTTGAGAATCAACGGGAATGCCAGGAATCCTTTCGCAAGGAAGCAGGGAAAGGAACCCTCATCTCGAGCGGAGGAGAGAAAAACGGGGCTCCTCTTGAGTCTGGAGCGACCCTCCGTGTTCCGCTTGAGTGGAGACGGGTATGTTGGGGAACTTCTTGAGTTGCAGCAAGGGTGTGAAATACCCTTTCAAGGTTCAAGAGGTAAGGTGTGATTTCCCTTAAGATGCCGCAGTGGAAAAGGGCATCATCTCGCCTGGAGGGGAAGACCTCCTGTGTTTTCTCAAGTTGTGGCAGGTTCCTCTCGAATTATGGTGGGCACTTCAGGGAACCACTCTTGTGGCCTCAGGAAAGGCCAGTCTCCATGTGAGTTGCGATGGGCCTCTTAGGATTCCTCTCCAGTCGGTCCCGGATCCTAAGTCCTCGTCTGGAGCAAACGCCGGAACCTGAGGTTTCCTCTCTAGTGCTGACGTGGTTCTTGGTGTAGCTCTGGAGTCAACACAGTAGAGTCAGGCCTCATATCGAGTGGAGATATGCACGTCCCCTTTTCTCCGGAACTGTAGCAGCAGTGTCAGTCTTCCTGTCAAGTTGACACAGGGTTCTGTGGCTTTTCCTCCAGGCATTCCCCACAGGACTGTCATACGTTCCACCATGGTGTGATTCGATACTCTGGGTGACAGTCGAGGCAGTGCAAGGAAATCAGATTCCTCTGGAGTGGACTGAGACATTTGGGGGTCTTTTGGAATGGCGATACGTCCACTTGAGTTCCTCTCGACTTTCCAGTTGAGGGCACCTCCTCTTGAGAAGCGACTGGAATGCCGGGAATCCTTTCCCGACAAAGCATGTAAAGGAACCTTCATCTCGAGCGGAGGAGGGGGAAACGGGGCTCCTCTTGAGTTGTGGTGGGACACTCTGTGTTCCGCTCAAGTGGAGACGGATTTGTCGGTGATATTCTTTAGTTGCTGCAAGGCTGTTAATGTCTCTTTCAAGGTTCAAGAAGGAAGGTGTGATTTCCCTCGAGACACCGCAGTGCAATAGGGCCTCATCAGGCTTGTAGGGGTTAACGTCTTGGTTTTTCTCGAGTTGCGGCAGGTTCCTCTTGAGTTATGACTTGGAACTCAAGGACCCGCTTATGTGGCCTCAGGAAAGGCCAGTCTCCATGCGAGTTGCGAGGAGTCTCTCAGGATTCCTCTCCAGTCGGTGCCAGGTCCTAAGTCCTTGTCTGGAGCCGAGGCCAGAACCTGAGGTTTCCTCTCCAGTGCTGACATGGATCTTGGGTTTCCTCTGGAGTCTCCACAGGGGAGTCAGGCCTCATCTCGAGTGGAGACATGCACTTCCGCTTTCCTCCCAAGCTGTAGCTGCAGTGTCAGACTGCCCATCAAGTTGACACAGGGATCTGTGGCTTTTCCTCAAGGCTTTGCCACAGGGCTGTCAGACGTGCCACGGTCATGTGAGTCGATCCTCGGGGTGACAGTCGAGGCAGTGCAGGGAAATCAGGTTCCTCTGGAGTGGACTGAGAATTTGGGGGTCTTTAGCAATGGTGGCACGACACTTGGTGTTCCTCTCGACTTTCCTGTTGAGAGTCCCACCTCTTGAGATGTGATGGGAACTCCGGGAATCCTTTCTCGATGAATTAGGGAAAGGAACCCTCATCTCGAGTGGAGGAGGGGGAATCGGGGCTCCTCTTGAATTGTGGCGGGCCCCTCAGTGTTCCTCTCGAGTGTAGACGCATATGTCGGGGAACTTCTTGAGTTGCTGCCAGGGTGTGAAAGACCCTTTCCAGGTTCAAGAGGGAAGGTGTGATTTCCCTCGATACGCCGGAGCAGAAAAGGGTCTCATCCTGCTGGAGGGGAGAACCTCCTGGTTTTTCTCGAGTTGCGGCAGGTAACTCTCCAGTAATGATGGAGACCTCAGGGACCCACTAGTGTGGCCTCAGGAAAGGCCAGTCTCCATTCAAGCTGTGAGGGGCCTCTCTGGATTCCTCTCCAGTCGGTGCTGGGTCCTAAGTCATCGCCTGGAACAGAGGCCGGAATCTGAGGTTTCTTATCCAGTGATGAAGTGGATCTTGGGGTTCCTCTGTAGTCTCCACATGGGAGTCAGGCCTCGTCTCGAGTGGAGACATGCACATCCGCTTTCCTCCTGAGCAGTAGCAGCAGTGTCAGCCTTCCCGTCAAGTTGACACAGGGATCTGTGGCTTTCCCTCGAGGCTCTCCCACAGGGGTGTCAAACGTGCCCCCGTGGTATGAGTCGCTACTCGGGATGACCTTTGAGGCAGGGCAGGGAAATCAAGTTCCTCTGGAGTGGACTGAGACATTTGGGGGTCTTTTGGAATGGTGGCATGACCCCTGGAGTTCCTCTCGACTTTCCTGTTGAGAATGCCTCCTCTTGAAATGCGACGGGAATGCCGGGAATCCTTTCCCAACGAATCAGGGAAAGGAACACTCATCTCGATCGGAGGGTGGGGAAACGGGGCTCCTCTTGAGTTTGGTGAGAACCTCGGATTTCCTCGCGAGTGGAAACGGGTATGTCAGGGAACTTGTTGAGTTGCAGCAAGGGTCTGAAGGACCCTTTCGAGGTTCAAGAGGGAAGGTGTGATTTCGCTGGAGATGATGCAGCGGAAAAGGGCCTCATCTCGCCTGGACGGGAGAACCTCCTGGTTTTTCTCTAGTTGCGGCAGGTTCTTCTCGAGTTACAACAGGGACCTCAGGAACCCGCTCATGTTGCCTCAGGAAAGGCCAGTCTTCATGCGAGTTGCAAGGGGCCTCGTGGGATTCCTCTCTAGTCAGTGCCGGGTCTTAAACTTTCGTCTTTAGCCAAGGCCGGAAACTGAGGTTACTCTGCAGTGCTGACGGATCTTGAGGTTCCTCTGGAGTCTCCACAGGGGAGTCAGACTTCTTCTCAGGTGGAGACATCCACGTCCGCTTTCCTCCCGAGCTGTAGCAGCAGTGTCAGCCTTCCAGTCGACTTGACACAGGGATCTGTGTTTTTCCCACGAGGCTTTCCCACAGGCCTGTCACACGTGCCACCATGGTGTGAGTTGATACTGGGGGTGACATTTGAGGCAGTGCTGGGAAATCAGGTTCATCTGGAGTGGACTGAGACATTTCCAGTTGTTTTTGAATGGTGGCACGACCCCCGGAGTTCCTCTCGACTTTCCTGTCAAGAGCACCTCCTCTTGAGATGCGACGGGAACGCCGCGAATCCTTTCCCAATGAAGCACGGAAAGGAACCATGATCTCAATTGGAGGAGGGGGATACTGGCCTCCTCTTGATTTGTGGCAGGACCCTCGGTGTCCCTCTCAAGTGGAGACGGGTATGTTGGGGAACTCCTTGAGTTGCTGCAAGGGTGTGAAGGACCCTTTCGAGGTTCAAGAGGGAAGGTGTGATTTCGCTCGAGACGCCACAGCGGAAAAAGTCTTCATCTCACCTAGAGGGGAGAACCTCCTGGTTTTTCTCGAGTTGCAGCAGGTTCCTCTTGAGTTATAACGGGGACATCAGGGATCCGCTTTTGTGGCCTCAGGAAAGGCCAGTCTCCATGCGAGTTGTGAGGGGCCTCTTGCGATTCCTCTCCAGTCGGTGCTGGGTCCTAAGTCATTGTCTGGAGCCGAGGCCGGAACCTGAGGTTTCCTCTTCAGTGCTGACATGGATCTTGGGGTTCCTCTGGAGTCTCCACAGAGGAGTCAGGCCTCGTCGTGAGTGGTGACATGCACGTCCACTTTCCTCCTGAGCTGTAGCAGCAGTGTCAGTCTTCCAGTTGAGTTGATACAGGGATCTGTGGATTTCTCTCAAGGCTTTCCCATGGGGCTGTCACACTTGCCACTGTGGTGTGAGTCGACACTTCGGGTGACAGTCGAGGCAGTGCAGGGAAATTATGTTCCTCTGGAGTGGACTGAGACATTAGGGGGTCCTTTGAAATGGTGGCACGACCCCTGAAATTCCTCTTGAGTTTCCTGTTGAGAGCGCCTCCTCTTGAGATGTGATGGGAATACCGAGAATCCTTTCCCGACAAAGTAGGGAACGGAACCCTCATCTCGAGCAGAGGAGGGGGAAACCGGGCTCCTCTTGTTTTGTGGCGGGACGCTCAGTGTTCCTCACAAGTGTAAACGTGTAGGCCAGAGAACTTCTTGAGTTGCTGCAAGGGTGTGAAGGATCCGTTCAAGGTTCAAAAGGCAAGGTGTGATCTGCCTCGAGATGCCGCAGCAGAAAAGGGACTCATCTCACCTGAGGGGAGAACCTTCTGGTTTTTCTCGAGTTACAAAATGGATCTCAGGGACCCACTCATGTGGCCTCAGCAAAGGCCAGTCTCCATGGGAGTTGCAAGGGGCCTCTCGGGATACCTCTCCAGGCATTGTCGGGTCCTAAGTCCTCTTCTGGAGCTGAGGCCAGAAACTGAGGTTTCCTCTCCAGTGCTGACATGGATCTTGGGGTTCCTCTGGAGTCTCCATAGGGGAGTCAGGCTTCATCTCGAGTGGAGACATGTGCATCCGCTTTCCTCCTGAGCTTTAGCAGCAGTGTCAGTCTTTCCATCAACTTGACACAGGGATCTGTGGCTTTTCCTCGTGGCTTTCCCACAGGGCTTTCAAACGTGCCACTGTGGTGTGAGTCGATACTCGTGGTGACAGTCGAGGCACTGCAGTGAAATCAGGTTCCTCTGGAGTGGACTGAGACATTTCTGGGTCTTTTGGAATGGTGACACTACTCCAGCAGTTCCTCTCGACTTCCCTGTTGAGAGCACCTCCTCTTGAGATGTGATGGGAACGCTGGGAATCCTTTCCCAAAGAAGCAGGGAAATGAAACCTCATCTCGAGTGGAAGAGGGGGAAACAGGGCTCCTCGTGAGTTTGGGGGTATCCTCTGTGTTCCTCTCGAGTGGAGACAGGTATGTCGGGGAACTTCTTGAGTTGCGGCAAGGGTGTGAAGGACCTTTTAGAGGTTCAAGAGGGAAGGTGTGATTTCCATCGAGACGCCAAAGTGGAAAATGGTATCACCTAGATTGGAGCTGAGAGCCTCCTGGTATTTCTTGAGTTGCAGAAGGTTCCTCTCGAATTATGATGGGTATCTCAGGGACCAGCTCGTGTGGCCTCAGGAAAGGCCAGTCGCCATGCAAGTTGTGACAGTCATCTCGGGATTCTGCTTCTTTCGGTGCTGGGTTCTAAGTCCTCATCTGGAGCCAAGGCCAGAACCTGAGGTTTTCTCTCCATCGCTGACATGGATCTTGGGGTTCCTCTGGAGTCTCCACATGGGAGTCAGGCCATGTTTCGAGGGGAGACATGCACGTCAGCTTTCGTACTGAGCTGTAGCAGCAGTGTCAGGCTTCCCATCAAGTTGACACAGGGATCTGTGCCTTTCCCTTGAGGCTTTTCCACAGGGCTGTCACACGTGCCACCGTGGTGTGAGTCGATGCTCTGCATGACAGTTGAGGAGGTGCAGAGAAATCTGGTTCCTCTGGAGTGGACTGAGAGACTTGGGGGTGTTTTGGAATGGTGGCACAACCATTCGAGTTCCTCTCGACTTTCCTGTTGAGAGCGCCTTCTCTTGAGATGAGATGGGAATGCCGGCAATCCTTTCCCAACGAACCAGGTAAAGGAAACCACATCTCGAGGGGAGGAGGGGGAAACAGGGCTCCTCTTGAGTTGTGCTGGGATTCTCGATGTTACTCTCGAGTCAAGACGGGTATGTCGGGGAAATTCTTGTGTTGCTGCAAGAGTGTGAAGGACCCTTTCAAGGTTCAAGAGGAAAGGTGTGATTTACCTCGACACGCTGCTGCAGAAAAGGGCCTCATCTCGCCTGGAGAGGAGAACCTCTTGGTTTTTCTTGAGCTGCAGCACACTCCTCTCGAGTTACGATGGGGATGTCAGGGACCGCTCGTGTGGCCTCAGTAAAGGGCAGTCTCCATGAGTGTTGCAAGGGGCATCTTGGGATTCCTCTCCAGTCGGTGCCGAGTCCTAAGTCCTGGTCTGGAGCTGGGGCTGAAACCTGAGGTTTCCTCTCCAGTGCTGACATGGATCTTGGGCTTCCGCTGGAGAATCCACAGAGAATTCAGGTCTTGTCTTGAGTGGAGACATGAACGTCCTCTTTCCTCCTGAGCTGCAGCAGCAGTGTCAGGCTTCCCATCGAGTTGACACAGGGATCTGTGCCTTTCCCTTGAGGCTTTTCCATAGGGCTGTCACATGTGCCGCCGTGCTGTGAGTTGATGCTCTGGGTGAGAGTCGAGGCAGTGCAGGGAATTAAGGTTCCTCTGGAATGGAATGAGACATTTGGTGGTCTTTTGGAATGGTGACATGAACTTTGGAGTTCCTCGCGACTTTCCTGTTTACAGCGCCTCCTCTTGAGATGCGACGGGAATGCCGGCAATCCTTTCCCAACGAACCAGGTAAAGGAACCCACATCTCGAGGGGAGGTGGGGAAAACAGGGCTCCTCTTGAGTTTGGCGGGCCCCACGGTGTTCCACTCGAGTAGAGACAGGTATGTTGGGGAACATCTTGAGTTGCTGCAAGGGTGTGAAGGATCCTTTTGAGGTTCCAGTGGGAAAGTGCGATTTCCCTTTAGAAGCCGCAGTGGAAAAATACCTCATCTCGCCTGGAGGGGAGAACCTCCTGGTTTTTCTCAATTGTGGTGGTTCCTCTCGAGTTGCGACGGAGACCTCAGGCACCCGCTCGTGAGTTCTCAGGAAAGGCCAATCCCCATGTGAGTTGCCAGGGGCCTCTCGGGATTCCTCTCCAGTCGGTGCTGGGTCCTAAGTCCTCGTCTGTAGCCAAGGCTGGAACCTGAGGTTTTCTCTCCACTGCTGACATGGATCTTGGGGTTCCTCTGGAGTCTCCACAGGGGAGTCAGGGCTCATCTCGAGTGGAGACATGTACGTCAGCTTTCATCCCGAGCTGAAGCAGCAGTGTCAGTCTTCCCGTCGAGTTGACACAGGGATCTGTGGCTTTCCTTCTTTGATTTCCTACAGGGCTCTTACACGTGCCACCATTGTGTGAGTCAAAACTCAGGGTGACAGTCGAGGCAGTGCAGGGGAAGCAAGTTTCTCTGGAGTGTACTGAGATAATTGGGGGTCTTTTGAAATGGTGGCACAACCCCTGGAGTTCCTCTCAAATTTCTTGTGGAGAGCGCTTCTACTTGAAATCCAATGGGAACATCGGGAATCCTTTCGCAACGAAGCAGGGAAAGAAACCTTCATCTTGAGCGGAGGAGGGGGAAACGGGGCTCCTCTTGAGTTGTGGCATGACCCTAGGTGTTCCTCTTGAGTGGAGACGGGTATGTTGGGAAACTTCTTGAGTTGCTGCAAGGGTGCAAAAGACCCTTTTGAGGTTCAAGAGGCAAGGTGTGATTTCCCTTGAGACACCACAGCAGAAAAGGGTCTCATCTCACCTGGAGGGAGAACCTTCTGGTTTTTCTCGAGTTGTGGCAGGTTCTTCTTGAGTTACATCGGGGACCTCAGGGGTCCACTCGTGTGGCCTCAAGAAAGGCCTGCCTCCATTCGAGTTGTGAGGTGCCTCTCGGGATTTCTTTCCACTTGGTGCTGGCTCCTAAGTATTCGTCTGAAGCTGAGGCTGGAACGTGAGGTTTCCTCTCCAGTGCTGATATGGATCTTGGGGTTGCTTTGAAGTGTCCACTGGGGAGTCAGGCTTCATCTCGAGTGGAGACAGGCATGTCCTCTTTCCTCCCGAGCTGTAGCAGAAGTATCAGGCTTCTCATCAAGTTGACACAGGGATCTGTGGCTTTCCCTCGAGGCTTTCCCACAGGGCTGTCACTCGTGCCACCATGGTGTGAGTCGATAGTCAGGGTGACAGTCGAGGCAGTGCATGGAAATCAGGTTACTCTGGAGTGGACTGAGACATTTCTGGGTCTTTTGGAATGGTGGCACGACACCAGCAGTTCCTCTGGACTTTTCTGTTGAGAGCACCTCCTCTTGAGATGCGACGGGAACACCGGGAATCCTTTCCCAATGAAGCAGGGAATGGAATCCTCATCTCGAGCGGAGGAGGGGGAAACAGGGTTCCTCTTGAGTTTGCCTTGACCCTCGGTTTTTGGCTCGAGTGGAGACGCGTATGTCGGGGAACTTCTTCAGTTCCTGCAAAGGTGTGAATGACCCTTTCGAGGTTCAAGAAGGAAGGTGCGATTTAGCTCGAGACGCCGCAGTGGAAAAGGCCCTCATCTCACCTGGAGGGCAGAACCTCCTGATTTTTCTCGAGTTGAGGTAGATTCCTCTCATGCTATGACGGGGACCTAAGGGACCCACTCGTGTGGCCTCATGAAAGGCGAGTCTCCATGTGAGTTGTGAGGTGCCTCTCGGGATTCCTTTCCACTTTGTGCTGGCTCCTAAGTACTCATCTGGAGCAGAGGCCAGAACCTAAGGTTTCCTCTCCAGTGCTGACATGGATCTTGGGGTTCCTCTGGATTCTCGACTGGGGAGTCAGCCCTCGTTTCGAGTGGAGATGTGGACGTCCACTTTCCTCCCGGTCTTTAGCAGCAGTGGCAGTCTTCGTATCGAGTTGACACAGGGATCTGTGACTTTCCTTTGAGCGGCCACAGGGCTGTCACACGTTCCACCATGGTGTGAGTCTATACTCGCGGTGACAGTCGAGGCAGTGCAGGGAAATCAGGTTAATCTGGAGTGGACTGAGACATTTCTGGGTCTTTTGGAATGGTGGCACGATGCCAGCAGTTCCTCTCGACTTTCTTGTTAAGAGCACCACCTCTTGAGATGCGACAGGAACACTGGGAATCCTTTCCCAATGAAGCAGGGAATGGAACCCTCATCTTGAGGGGAGGAGGCGGAAACGGGGCTCCTCCTGAGTTTGGCTGGACCCTCGGTTTTTGGCTCAAGTGGAGATGCATATGTCAGGGAACTTCTTCAGTTCCTGCAAAGTTGTGAATGACCCTTTCAAGGTTCAAGAAGGAAGGTGTGATTTCTCTCAAGATGCCGCAGTGGAAAAGGGCCTCATCTCGTCTGGAGGGGAGAACTTCCTGGTTTTCATCGAGTTGCAGTAGGTTCCTCTTGAGTTATGATGAGGACCTCAGGGACCCGCTTGTGTAGCCTCAGGAAAGGACAGTCTCCATGTGAGTTGCGAGGGGCCTCTCAGGATTCCTCTCCAGTCGGTGCCAGGTCCTAAGTCCTTGTCTAGAGCTGAGCCTGGAACTTGAGGTTTCATCTCCAGTGCTGACATGGATCTTGGGGTTCCTCTGGAGTCTCCACAGGGGAGTCAGGCCTTGTCTCGAGTGGAGACATGCACGTCCAGTTTCCTCCTGAGCTTTACCATCAGTGTCAGGCTTCCCGTCGAGTTAACACAGGGATGTGTGGCTTTCTCTTGAGGCTTTCCTACAGGGCTGTCACACGTGCCACTGTGGTGTTAGTCAATACTCAGTGTAACAGTAGAGACAGTGCAGGGAAATAAGGTTCCTCTGGAGTGCACTGAGACATTTTGTGGGTCTTTTGGAATTATGACATGAACCCTGGAGTTCGTCTCGACTTTCCTGTTGAGAGCGCCTCCTCAAGAGACGCAACGGAAATGCCGGGAATCCTTTCCCAATGATGCAGGGAAAGGAACACTCATCAGGAGCAGAGGAGGGAAAAACGGGGCTCGTGATGAGTTTGATGGGACCTTCAGGGTTCCACTCAAGTGGAGACGGGTAAGTTGGGGATCTTCCTCAGTTGCAGCAAGGGTGTGAAGGATCCTTTTGAGGTTCAAGACGGAAGCTGTGATTTCCCTCGAGACGCCGCAGTGGAAAAGGGCCTCATCTAGCCTGGAGGGGAGAAACTCTTGGTTTTTCTCGAGTTGTGGCAGGTTCGTCTCGAGTTACGATGGGGACCTCAGGAATCCGCTCGTGTGGCCTCAGGAAAGGCCAGTCTCCATGAGAGTTGCGAGGGTCTTCTCGGGATTCTGCTTCTGTCGATGCCGGGTCCTAAGTCCTCATCTGTAGCCAAGGCAAGAACCAGAGGTTTCCTCTCCACTGCTGACATGGATCTTTGGGTTCCTCTGGAGTCTCCACAGGGGAGTCAGGCCACGTTTTGAGTGGAGACATGCACGTCAGCTTTTATAACGTGCTGTAGCACAGTGTCAACCTTCCTGTCGAGTTGACACAGGGATCTGTGCCTTTCCCTTGAGGCTTTTCCACAGGGCTGTCACACGTGCCACCATGCTGTGAGTCAATATTCTGCATGACAGTCGAGGAGGTTCAGGGAAACCAGGTTCCTCTGGAGTGGACTGAGTGACTTGGGGGTGTTTTGGAATGGTGGCACGACCATTTGAGTTCCTCTCGACTTTCCTCTTGAGAGCGCCTCCTCTTGAGAAGCGATGGGAAGGCGGGCAATCCTTTCTCAACGAACCAGGTAAAGGAACCCACATCTCGAGGGGAGGAGGGGGAAACAGGGCTCCTCTTGAGTTCTGGTGGGATTTTCGATGTTACTCTTGAATCAAGAAGGGTATGTCGGGGAAAATCTTGAGTTGCTGCAAAGGTGTGAATGACCCTTTCAAGATTCAAGAGGGTAGGTGTGATTTATCTTGACACACCACAGAGGAAAAGGGACTCATCTCGCCTGGAGAGGAGAACCTCCCGATTTTTCTCGAGTTGCGGCACATTCCTCTCAAGTTACGACCGGGACGTCAGGGACCGTTCGTGTGGCCTCAGGAAAGGGCAGTCTCCATGAGTGTTGCGAGGGGCCTCTCAGGATTCCTCTCCAGTCAGTGCCGAGTCCTAAGTCCTGGTCTGGAGCTGGGGCTGGAACCTGAGGTTTCCTCTCCAGTGCTGACATGGATCTTGGGCTTCCTCTGGAGTCTCCACAGAGGATTCAGGTCTTGTCTCGAGTGGAGACATGAATGTCCTCTTTCCTCCCAAGCTGCAACAGCAGTGTCAGGCTTCTCGTCGAGTTGACACAGGGATCTGTGGCTTTTCCTCGAGGCTTTCCCATAGGGGTGTCACACATGCCACCGTAATGTGAGTCAGTACTCTGGGTGACAGTCGAGGCAGTGCAGGGAATTAAGGTTCCTCTTGAGTGGAATGATACATTTGGGGGTCTTTTGGAATGGTGGCACGAACCCTGGAGTTCCTCGCGACTTTCCTGTTTACAGCGCCTCCACTTGAAATGCAACGGGAAGGCCGGAAATCCTTTCCCAACGAGGCAGGGAAAGGAACCCTCATCTCCAGCGGAGGAGGGGGAAATGGGGCTCCTCTTGTGTTTGGCGGGACCCATGGTGTCCCGCTTGAGTGGAGATGGGTATGTTGGGGAACTTCTTGAGTTGCTGCCAGGGTGTGAAGGACCCTTTTGAGGTTCCAGTGGGAAAGTGCGATTTCCCTCTAGAAGCCACAGTCAAAAAATACCTCATCTCGCCTGGAGGGGAGAACCTCCTGGTTTTTCTCAGTTGCGGTGGTTCCTCTCGAGTTGCGACGGAGAACTTATGGACCTGTCCCCATGCGAGTTGCGAGGTGCCTCTCGGGATTCCTCTCCAGTCGGTGCTGGGTCCTATGTCCTCGTCTGTAGCCAAGGCTGGAACCTGAGGTTTCCTGTCCAGTGATGACATGGATCATGGTGTTCCTCTGGAGTATCCACAAGGGAATCAGGGCTCACCTCGAGTGGAGACATGCACGTCCGCTTTCCTCCCGAGCTGGAGCAGCAGTGTCAGGCTTCCCGTCGAGTTGACACAGAGATCTGTGGCTTTCCCTCGAAGCTTTCCCACAGGGCTCTCACACGTGCCACCTTCATTTGAGTGGAAACTCGGGGTGACAGTCAAGACAGTGCAGGGAAGTCAAGTTCCTCTGGAGTGTACTGAGATGTTTGGGGGTCTTTTGAAATGGTGGCACAACCCCTGGAGTTCCTCTTGAATTTCCTGTGGAGAGCACTTCTCCTTGAGATCCAATGGGAACTTTGGGAATCCTTTCCCAGTGAAGGAGGGAAAGAAACCCTCATCTTGAGTGGAAGAGGAGGAAACAGGGCTCCTCTTGAGTTGTGGCAGGGCCCTAGGTGTTCCTCTCGAACGGAGACGGGTATGTCGGGGAATTTCTTGAGTTGCTGCAAGGGTGTGAAGGACCGTTTTGAGGTTCAAAAGGGTAGGTGTGATTTCCCTCGAGACGCTGCAGTGGAAAAGGGTCTCATCTCGCCTGGAGGGGAGAACCTCCTGGTTTTTCTCGAGTTGTGGTAGGTTCCTCTTGAGTTACGATGGGGACTTCAGGGACCTGCTCGTGTGGCCTCATGGTAGGCCAGTCTCCATGTAAGTTGCGAGGTGCCTCTCAGGATTCCTTTCCACTTTGTGCCGGCTCCTAAGTACTCGTCTGGAGCTGAAGCCAGAACCTGAGGTTTCCTCTCCAGTGCTGACATGGAGCTTGAGGTTCCTCTGGAGTCTCCATAGGGGAGTCAGGCCTCATCTCGAGTGGAGACATGCACGTCCGCTTTCCTCCCGAGCTGTAGCAGAAGTGTCAGTCTTCCCATCGAGTTGACACAGGGATCTGTGGCTTTCCCTCGAGGCTTTCCCAAAGGGCTGACACACGTGCCACCGTGGTGTGAGTCAATAGTCAGGGTGACAGTCAAGGAAGTTCAGGGAAATCAGGTTACTCTGGAGTGGACTGAGACATTTCTGGGACTTTTGGAATGGTGGCACGACGCCAGTAGTTCCTCTCGACTTTCCTGTTAAGAACAACTCCTCTTGAGATGTAACGGGAATGCCGGGAATCCTTTCCCGATGAAGCAGGGAATGGAACCCTCAACTCAAGGGGAGGAGGGGGAAACGGGGCTCCTCTTGAGTTTGGCTGGACCCTCGGTATTCGGCTCGTGTGGAGACGCGTATGTTGGGGAACTTCTTCAGTTCCTGCAAAAGTGTGAATGACCCTTTGAGGTTCAAGAGGGAAGGTATGATTTCCCTCGAGACACCGCAGTGGAAAAGGGCCTCATCTTGCCTGGAGGTGAGAATCTTCTGGTTTTTCTTGAGTTGCGGTAGGTTCCTCTCGAGTTATGACGGGGACCTCAGGGACCCGCTACCCACAGCCGGCAGCTAAGCTGATGAGCCTGGGGGCCAGTGCTGCCCCGGACAGCAAGAAGCCAGTGTGCAAGGTGGACAGCCACTGGGGTCCCGGGGGCTGCACCCCAGCGTGTGCTTAGACAAAGGAGTCACCCTCCCTCCCCCAGCTGAGTGTCTGGACCAGCACTGTCTCCTAGAACTTTCTGCAGTGATGAACACGGACCACCTACGCACTGACTATCTGCCGCTACCTATGTGTGGCTAATACAGCCGAGGAAATGAATTTCTTCTTTCATTTACTTTTTCTTTTTTTCAGAATTGAAGTATAGTTGCTATACAATATTATGTAAGTTACAGGTGTACTATATATATATATTTTTGAAAGTTGCTCAGTCGTGTCTGACTCTTTGTGAGCCCATGGACTATTCAATCCATGGAATTCTCCAGGCCAGAATACTGGAGTGGGTAGCTGTTCCCTTCTCCAGGGGATCTTCCCAACCCAGGGACTGAACTCAGGTCTCCCACATTGCCGATGGATTCTTTACCAGCTGAGCCACAGGGAAGCCCCAAAATACTGGAGTGGGTGGCCTATCCCTTCACCAGGGGATCTTCCCGATCCAGCGATTGGGAACTTCTTCCAGACTCACAATTTTTAAAGGTTATACTCCATCTATAGTTACTATAAAATATTGGCTATATGCCTCACGTTGTACAATATATATCTTTTATCTTATTTTTTAAATTTAATTTGTACTTTATACGGGAGTGTAGCTGATTTACAGTGATGTCATAGTTTCTGGTGTACAGTAAAGTAATTCATTTATACAGACATGTACCCACCCTTTCGTTTACTTTTTTTTTGGCTGTGGGCCATGCGGGATCTTCCTCAACCAGGGATTGAATCCGCACCCTCTGCAGCAAAAGTGCAGAGTCCGAACCACCGGACTGCCAGGGAAGCCCCTCACAGCCTTTGTTCCAACAGCCACTCACAACCAGCGGCCACACCACGGACAGAGCAGGTCTAAGCCATCTCGTGGCAGCCTTCCGGGAGGCAGGTATTTGGACCCTGGTTCCCGTTGCTTCTAGAAGGCACACACAGTGTCAGACCAGGCAAGTTCTGACGGATCTATGCCACAGATCATAGCTGTGATGGATCATAGCCACGGATCTAAGACAGCTCCGAAGAGGCCTGCATCTTTAACGATGGTGCACCGCAACGAAGAGTAGCTCCCGTTTTTCACAACGAGAGAAAGTCCAAGCCCAGCAAGGAAGACCCAGCGCAGCCAAGAATTAAATAGACAAAAAGAACCAATAGTCAGGGTGACAGTCGAGGAAGTGCAGGGAAATCAGGTTACTCTGGAGTGGACTGAGACATTTCTGGGACTTTTGGAATGGTGGCACGATGCCAGTAGTTCCTCTCGACTTTCCTGTTAAGAACAACTCCTCTTGAGATGCAACGGGAATGCCTGGAATCCTTTCTCGATGAAGCAGGGAATGGAACCCTCAACTCAAGGGGAGGAGGGGGAAACGGGGCTCCTCTTGAGTTTGGCTGGACCCTCGGTATTCGGCTCGTGTGGAGACGCGTATGTTGGGGAACTTCTTCAGTTCCTGCAAAAGTGTGAATGACTCTTTGAGGTTCAAGAGGGAAGGTATGATTTCCCTCGAGACGCTGCAGTGGAAAAGGGCCTCATCTTGCCTGGAGGGGAAAACCTCCTGGTTTTTCTTGAGTTGCGGTAGGCTCCTCTCGAGTTATGACAGGGACCTCAGGGACCTGCTCATGTAGCTTCAGTAAAGGACAGTCTCCATGCGAGTTGCGAGGGGCCTCTCGGGATTCCTCTCCAGTCAGTGTCGTGTCCTAAGTCCTTGTCTAGAGCCGAGCCTGGAACTTGAGGTTTCATCTCCAGTGCTGACATGGATCTTGGGGTTCCTCTGGAGTCTCCACAAGGGAGTCAGGCCTTGTCTCGAGTGGAGACATGCACGTCCGGTTTCCTCCTGAGCTTTACCATCAGTGTCAGGCTTCCCATCGAGTTGACACAGGGATCTCTGGCTTTCTCTTGAGGCTTTCCTACAGGGCTGTCACACGTGCCACTGTGGTGTGAGTCAATACTTGGTGTAACAGTTGAGACAGTGCAGGGAAANGCCTTGTCTCGAGTGGAGACATGCACGTCCAGTTTCCTCCTGAGCTTTACCATCAGTGTCAGGCTTCCCGTCGAGTTGACACAGGGATCTCTGGCTTTCTCTTGAGGCTTTCCTACAGGGCTGTCACACGTGCCACTGTGGTGTGAGTCAATACTTGGTGTAACAGTTGAGACAGTGCAGGGAAATCAGGTTCCTCTGGAGTGCACTGAGACATTTGGGGGTCGTTTGGAATTGTGGCATGAACCCTGGACTTCTTCTCGACTTTCCTGTTGAGAGTGCCTCCTCAAGAGATGTGACGGAAATGCTGGGAATCCTTTCCTGACGATGCAGGGAAAGGAGCACTCATCAGGAGCAGAGGAGGGGAAAACGGGGCTCCTGTTGAATTTGACGGGACCTTCGGTGTTCCTCTCGATTGGAGACTGGTAATTTGGGGATCTTCCTCAGTTGCATCAAGGGTGTGAAGGATCCTTTTGAGGTTCAAGATGGAAGCTGTGATTTCCCTCAAGACGCCGCAGTGGAAAAGGGCCTCATATAGCCTGGAGGGGAGAAACTCTTGGTTTCTCTCGAGTTGCAGCAGGTTCGTCTCGAGTTACAATAGGGACCTCAGGAACCTGTTCGTGTGGCCTCAGGAAAGGCCAGTCTCCATGCGAGTTGCGAGGGTCCTCTTGGGATTCTGCTTCCGTCGGTGCCGGGTTCTAAGTCCTCATCTGGAGCCGAGGCCGGAATTTGAGATTTCCTCTCCACTGCTCCTCTGTTTCCTCTCCCCAAGACATGGATCTTGCGGTTCCTCTGGAGTCTCCACAGGGGAATCCGGCCACGTTTCGAGTGGAGACATGCACGTCAGCTTTCGTACCGATCTGTAGCAGCAGTGTCAGGCTTCCCATCAAGTTGACACAGGAATCTGTGCCTTTCCCTTGAGGTTTTCCACAGGGCTGTCACACGTGCCACCGTGGTGTGAGTCAATCCTCTGCATGACAGTCGAGGAAGTGCAGGGAAATCTGGTTCCTCTGAGTAGACTGAGAGACTTGGGGGTGTTTTGGAATGGTGGCATGACCATTTGAGTTCCTCTCGACTTTCCTCTTGAGAGCGCCTCCTCTTGAGATATGACGGGAATGCTGGCAATCCTTTCCCAACGAACCAGGTAAAGGAACCCACATCTCGAGGGGAGGAGGGGGAAACAGGGCTCCTCTTGAGTTGTGGTGGGATTCTCGATGTTACTCTCAAGTCAAGACGGGTATGTCAGGGAAATTCTTGAGTTGCTGCAAGGGTGTGAAGGACCCTTTCGAGGTTCAAGAGGAAAGGTGAGATTTACCTTGACACGATGCAGTGGAAGAGGGCCTCTATCTCGCCTGGAGAGGAGAACCTCCTGGTTTTTCTCGAGTTGTAGCACATTCCTCTCGAGTTTTGATGGGGATGTCAGGGATCGCTCATGTGGCTTCAGGAAAGGGCAGTATCCATGAGTGTTGCGAGGGTCCTCTCGAGATTCCTCTCCAGTCGGTGTGAGTCCTAAGTCCTGGTCTGGTGCTGGGGCCAGAACCTGAGGTTTCCTCTCCAGTGCTGACATGGATATTGGGCTTCCTCTGGAATCTCCACAGAGGATTCAGGTCTTGTCTCGAGTGGAGACATGCAAGTCCGCTTTCCTCCAGAGCTGTAGCAGCAGTATCAGGCTTCCTGTCAATATGACACAGGGATCTGTGTCTTTCCCTCGAGGTGCCACAGGGCTGTCACACATGCCACAGGCTGTTACACTTGCCATCTTGGTGTGGGTCGATACTCAGGATGACGGTCGAGGCAGTGTAAGTAAATCAGGTTCATCTGGTGTGGACTGAGACATTTTGAGGGTCTTTTGGAATGGTGGCACGACCCCTGGAGTTACTTTTGACTTTCCTGTTGAGAGCGCCTCCCCATGAGATGCCACGGGAAAGCCGGGAATCCTTTCCCGATGAAGCAGTGAAAGGAACCCTCATCTCGAGCTGAGGAGGATAAAATGGGGCTCCTCTTGAGTTGTGGCAGCACCCTCGATATTCCTTTTGAAGGGAGACAGCTATGTTGGGGAACTTCTTGAGTTGCAGCAAGGGTGTGAAGGATGCTTTCGAAGTTCAAGAGTGAAGGTGTGATTACCCTTGAGACGGAACAGTGGAAAAGGGCCTCATCTCGCCTGGAGGGGAGAATCTCCTGGTTCCTCTCGAGTTGCAGCAGGTTACTCTCGAGTTATGACGGGTAGCCCAGGCAACCGCTCGTGTGGCCTCAGGAAAGACCAGTCTCCATGCGAGTTGTGAGGGGTCTCTCAGGATTCCTCTCCAGTCACTGCCGGGTCCTAAGTCCTCATCTGAAGCTGAACTCGGAACCTGAGTTTTCCTCTCCAGTGCTGACATGGATCATGGGGTTCCTCTGGAGTCTCCACAGGGGAGTCAGGCCTCGTCTCGAATGGAGACATACACGTCCGCTTTCCTCCCAAGCTGTAGCAGCAGTGTCTGGCTTCCTGTCGACACAGTGATCTGTGGCTTTCCCTCAAGTTGCCACAGGGCTGTCACATGTGCCACCATGGTGTAAGTCGATACTCGGGGTGACAGTCGAGGCATGGCAGGGAAATCAGGTTGATCTGGAGTGGACTGAGGCATTAGGGGGTCGTTGGGAATGGTGGCACGATACCTGGAGTTCCTCTCGACTTTCCTGTTGAGAGCGCCTCCTCCTGAGTTGCGACTGGAATGCAGGGAATCCTTTCCCAACGAAGCAGGGAAAGGAACCCTCATCTCGAGCTGAGGAGGGGACAATGGGGCTCCTCTTCAGTTTTGCTGGGACTTTCAGAGTTCCTCTCACGTGGAGACAGTTGGAGACAGTTATGCCAGGGAACTTCTTGTGTTGCAGCAAGGGTGTGAAGGACCCTTTCGAGGTCCAAGAGTGCCACCATGGTGTGATTCTATGCTCGGGGTGAATTTTGAGGCAGTGCAGGGAAATCAGGTTCGTCTGGAGTGGACTGAGACATTTGGGTGTCCTTTGGAATGGTGGCACGACCCCTGGAGTTCCTCTCGACTTTCCTGTTGAGAGCACTTCCTCGTGAGATGCAACAGGAACGCTGGGAAACCCTTCCCGATGAAGCAAGACACTCATCTCGAGTTGAGAAGGTGAAAACAGGGCTCCTCTTGAATTGTGGCAGGACCCTCGGTTTTCCACTCAAGTGGAGATGGGTATGTCGGGGAACTTCTTGAGTTGCAGCTAGGGTGTGAAGGACCCTTTAGAGGTTCAAGAGGGAAGTTGTGATATCCCTCGAGACGGTGCATTGTAAAAGGGCCTCACCTCCCCGGGAGGGGAGAATCTCCTGGTTCTTCTCGAGTTGCGGCACGATCCTCTCGAGTTACAATGGGAAATTCAGGGACCCACTCGTGTGGCCTCAGGAAAGGCCAGTCTCCATGAGAGTTGCGAGGGGCCTCTCGGGATTTGTCTCCAGTCGGTGCTGGAGACACATCCCAAGATGAACTTTAATTTCCTTAGTATAATCAGAATCTACTACACCAGACACCACCAAAATTCCTTGAAAAGAAAGCAAGCTACGCCCTAACACAAGTCCTACAATGCCCTCAGGCAGAGGGCAATCCGCTCCCGTTGGAATCTGAGCAACTGGCACATCAGGGGTTAAAATTGTTGCCATAGTGGATCTGAGATCTAGTCCTGAGCTGCTGCTGCTGCTGCTGCTGATGCTCCCTGCTGTTGATTGGCGTGGCTTTTTGTCTCTGTTTAGCAGGACATTGCCAGCAAAAATGTTCTATTTGGTCTCAAAAGAAACATTTTGTATTGGTAAAATCCTTCTTATTATGACTATTTTTCTTTCTTTTTCTCTTCCTTTTCTCTTTTTCTTTTCTTTTTTCCTTGTGTGAGGCCCCCCAAGGGGATTTTTTGCGAGGAGCAGGCTCTGTTTTAAAAGCTCTTTTGCTCAAAAATATTCTCCCTATCCTTTTCAACCTTAGGCAATGTTCTGGGAGGCTTTGGATGCAAAGTGGGGAGTTCTTATGCCCTGGGGAGTCGCAAGCAGAAGTTGCAGTGGTCCCTTAAATAAGATAAATTTTTTTAAAGGTTTGGTTTGTGTAGAGGAGGAGGGGGCTCTCCAGGGTACTCGGCCACTGTGTCCTCTAAGCACTCTCCTTCCTCAGGAGGAAGAGTACAGTCTCCCTCATTTTCTTTGCCAATGGCAGAAAATATGATCTGCGTGGAAGGTGGAGACCCACTACCATCCACCGCTATAGCCTTTCTCATAGGCTAATTAACAGCCTCATGATGGGGGTCCAGAACATTTCTAGTCATATTCCACAGAGCAAAAACATTTACAGGAACTTTTTCTGGCTCATGCAAAGTATAATAAGTTTTTAGCTGTTTTGTACCTTCACCCAAGTATCTAAATCCCTTTTCTGGAAACCAAGGACATTGCTGTTGTAACAAAAGACTTTTTATCTTTATCTTTTGTTTAACAGTTGCTAAATTACTTCTATAAAGAGTTGTCATTCTTTTGACTCATTGTTACCCATGTCATAAAATTAAGATTTATAGAAAATCTCCCTTGACAAAAAGGTTTTACCTTAGCCAAGGTGGGGGGTTCATATTCCACAGAGCAAAAACATTTACAGGAACTTTTTCTGGCTCATGCAAAGTATAATAAGTTTTTAGCTGTTTTGTACCTTCACCCAAGTATCTAAATCCCTTTTCTGGAAACCAAGGACATTGCTGTTGTAACAAAAGACTTTTTATCTTTATCTTTTGTTTAACAGTTGCTAAATTACTTCTATAAAGAGTTGTCATTCTTTTGACTCATTGTTACCCATGTCATAAAATTAAGATTTATAGAAAATCTCCCTTGACAAAAAGGTTTTACCTTAGCCAAGGGTGGGGGGGGGAGGCATTAACCCGAAGAAAGCAGGTTTCTTTCAACCTCTAGAGATCCAGGTTTCTCTTAAACCCTTCAACACTTCCCACTCTTTCTCACCCTGTCTATCCTACAGGGGGGTCTGCAGCACCCTGGGTGGGGTCCTATCCGTCCTGAACACTCAACACTGGGGGAACAACAGGGCTGATGACCCTAGTTGTTCTGAGCAAGAGAACTGATGACCCTACTTGCTCCGTACTAGGGGAACAACAGGGAAGATGACCCTAGCTGTCCAGAGCAATAGAGCTGATGGCTGGGCAGATGACCCTAGCTGTCCAGAGCAATAGAGCTGATGGCCTTACTTGCTCCAAGGGGGAGGCAATAGGGCTGATGACCTTAATTGCTTGGGGAACCTACCTTCGAATTGCCTGTTCTGGGCACCACTTACTGGGGTCCAGCCCCGGTGGATCCAGGGAATTCGAAGTGGGGACAGCCTTGGCGAGGAAAACGTATTTATTTATTAATATAAGATTAGATTAGAAAGAGATAGTATAGTAGGAAAATTAAGTGGAGAAAAGAGGCTGAATAACTTGGTTTACGGGGAAGGCCAATAAAGCTCCAGACAAGGAGCTTGCACCATCTACGTTAGGCCACCAGTGTCCGTTTGAATATCGGAGAGTGCCCCGCCTTGGGCTCTCTCTCTTACAGATCTTAGAAGCCAGGGCAAGTAAATAGACATGATGAGCCGCCCCGCTCCAGATGGGAATTCAGCCTGAAATTAAAGAGGAGACACGGGAGAAACCAGTCCAGCAACTGGTCCCAGCCCCTATTGCCTAGAATCTCCTTTTATACCTTTTTTTGTACATAGAGATCAATGGGTAATACAAAATTACGCAGCGTCAGCAGCCCTGACTCTTATCAAAACCAGGCTTTTCTCTCTGCATACCTAATTGTATACACAAGTCTTAGGTGATTTACATCATCTTCTAATCCTCCCAGGTTCCTAAAAGATAAAGAATATAGAGGCCTCGCAGCAATCGAGTCAACAGTGAAAACCCATCACCAATATGATTTTTAACTCTTTAGCAAAGGCTCTGTTTCTTTAAGATGCTTTTAAGCTTTGTGCCTCTCGCGGCTGGGGGCTATAAGCAATTCACAAGCTGTAAGAGGTCCGGGAGAACCTGTTAAGCAAGCTAGAGAGTTATCAGAGGGGGTTTAACTGAAACATCCCTTTCAAATGCAGAAGACTAAAGCCCTGATTTGACTTTTTCCAGAGAATACTAGAAGAGTGGAAAAGCAGAGTACAAAGGCTGGCAGATTCTTATTTTTTGGGGGGTGGATGCACAGGAACTTCCAGGGTGAACCCCTGAAACCTGATCATGGCCTTGCATTTTGTCAGGCTTCCTTTCACATGACCTTGTCACAGGCGGGATTCCTCATGCTGGCCCCCGACAGGGGTCTTTTGGAATGGTAGCACGACCCCTGGAGATCCTCTCAGCTTTCCTGTTGAGAGTGACTCCACCTGAGATGCGACTGGAATGCCAGGAATCCTTTCCCGAAGAAGCAGGAAAAGGAACACTCATCTTGAGCTGAGGAGGGGACAACGGGGCTCCTCTTGAGTTGTGGTGGGACCCTCGGTGTTCCTCTCGAGTACAGACGGGTATCTCGGGGAACTTCTTGAGTTGCAGCAAGGGTGTGAAGGACCCTTTCGAGGTCCAAGGTAGAAGGTATGATTTTCATCGAGATGCTGCAGTGGAAAAGGGCCTAATCTCGCCTGGAGGGGAGAAACTCCTGGTTTTTCTCGAGTTGCGGCAGGTCCCTCTGTTGTTACGACGGGGACCTCAGGGACCTACTCGTGTGGCCTCAGGAAAGGCCAGTCTCCATGCGAGTTGCAAGGGGCCTCTCAGGATTCCTCTCCAGTCGGTGCCGGATCTTAAGTCCTCTTCTGGAGCTGAGGCCAGAACCTGAGGTTTCCTCTACAGTGGTGACATGGATCTTGGGGTTGCTCTGGATTCTCCACAGGGGTGTCAGGCCTCGTCTCGAGTGGAGACATTCAGGTCCGCTTTCCTCCCGAGTTGTAGCGGCAGTGTCAGGCTTCCCGCTGAGTTGACACAGGCATCTGTGGCTTTCCCTCGAGGTGCCACAGGACTGTCACACGTGCCACCGTGGTGTGAGTCTATACTCGGGGTGAGAGTCGTGGCAGTGCAGGGAAATCAGGTTCATCTGGAGTGGATTAAGACATTTGGGGATCTTTTGGAATGGTGGCACGACCCTGGAGTTCCTCTTGGCTTTCCTGTTGATAGTGCCTTCTCCTGAGATGTGATGGAACGCTGGTAATCCTTTCCCAATGAAGCAGGGAGAGGCACCCTCATCTCAATCTCAGCAGGTGACAATGGGGCTCCTCTTGAGTTGTGGTGGGAACCTCGGTGTTCCTCTTGAGGGAGATGGGTATGTCAGGGAACTTCTTGAGTTGCAGCAAGGGTGTGAAGGACCCTTTAGAGGTCCAAGATTGAAAGTGTGATTTCCCTCGAGACTCTGCAGCAGAAAAGGGTCTCATCTCGCCTGGAGGGGAGAATCTCCTGGGTTTTCTCTAGTTGCGGAAGGTCCCTCTCGAGTGATGAAGGGAACCTCAGGGACATTCTCGTATGGCCTCAGGAAAGGCCAATCTCCATGCGAGTTTCCAGGGGCCTCTTGGGATTCCTCTCCAGTCAGTGCTCGGTCCTAAGTCCTCATCTGGAGCTGAGGCTGGAACCTGAGGTATCCTCTCCAGTGCTGACATGGATCTTGGGGTCCCTCTGGAGTCTCCACAGGGGAGTCAAGCCTCGTCTCGAGTGGAGACATGCACGTCCGCTTTCGTCCTGAGCTGTAGCAGCAGTATTAGTCTTCCCGGCGAGTTGACAAGGATCTGAGACTTTCCCTTGTGGTGCCACAGGGCTGTCACACGTGCCACCATGGTGTGAGTTGATACTCGGGGTGACATTCGAGCCAGTGCAGGGAAATCAGGATCATCTGGAGTGGACTGAGACATTTGGGTGTCTTTTGGAATGGTGGCACGACCCCTGGAGTTCCTCTCTACTTTCCTATTGAGAGCACCTCCTCCTGTGATGCAACGGGAAAGCAGGGAATCCTTACCTGATGAAGCAGGGAAAGGAACCCTCATCTCTAGATGACGAGCAGACAAATGGGCTCATCTTGAGTTGTGGCGGGACCCTCAGTGTTCCTCTTGAGTTGAGATGGGTATGTTGGGGAACTTCCTGAGTTCCAGCAAGAGTGTGAAGGACCCTTCCGAGGTCCAAGAGGGAAGGTGTGATGTCCCTTAAGACGCCACAGAGGAAAAGGTCCTCATCTCCCCTGGAGGGGAGAATCTCCACGTTTTTCTCGAGTTGCGGCAGATCCCTCTTGAGTTATGATGGGGGCCTCAGGCACCCGCTCATGTGGCCTCAGGAAAGGCCAGTCTCCCTGCATGTTTCCAGGGGCCTTTCAGGATTCATTTCCAGTTGGTGCCGGGTCCTAAGTCCTCTTCTGGAGCTGAGGCCACAACCTGAGTTTTCATCTCCAGTGAAGGCATCGATCTTGGGGTTCCTCTGGAGTCTCCAAAGGGGAGTCAAGCCTCGTCTCAAGTGGAGACATGCACGTCCGCTTTTCTCCCGAGCTGTAGCAGCAGTGTCATTTTTGCCTGCAAGTTGACACAGGGATCTGTGGCTTTCGCTCGAGGTGCCACAGGTCTGTCACACGTGCCACTGTGGTGTGAGTCAATACTTGGGCTGACAGTCGAGGCAGTGTAGGGAAATCAGGTTCTTCTGGAGTGGATTGAGACATTTGGGTGTCTTTTGGAATGGTGGCACAGCCCTTGGAGTTCCTCTCGACTTTCCTGTTTAGAGTACCTCCTCCTGAGAGGCGATGGGAACGCCAAGAATCCTTTCCTGACAAAGCAGGGAAAGGAACCCTCATCTCGAGCTGAGGAGGTGACAACATGGCCCCTTTTGCTTTGTGGCGGCATGCTCGGTGCTCCTCTTGGGTAGAGATGGGTATGTAGGGGAACTTCTTGAGTTGCAGCAAGGGTGTGAAGGATACTTTCGAAGTTCAAGTGGGAAGGTGTGATTTCCCTCGACACGCCGCAGCGGAAAAGCGCCACATCTCACCTGGAGGGGAGAATCTCCTGGTTTTTCTCGAGCTGTGGCAGGTCCCTTGCGAGTTATGATGGGGACCTCAGGGACCTGCTTGTGTGGCCTCAGGAAAAGCCAGTCTACATGCGAGTTGTGAGGGGCGTCTCGGGATTCCTCTCCAGTTTGTGCTAGGTCCTAAGTCTTCGTCTGGAGCTGAGGCCGGAACATGAGGTTTCCTCTCCAGTGCTGACATGGATCTTGGGGTTCCTCTGGAGTCTCCAGAGGGGAGTCAGGCCTTGTCTTGAGTGGAGACATGCACATCTGCTTTCCTCCTGAACTGTAGCAGCAGTGTCAGGCTGTCATCCGAGTTGACACAGGGATCTGTGGCTTTCCTTTGAGGTGCCACAGGGCTGTGCCACCATGGTGTCAGTCGATACTCGGTGTGAACCGTTGAGCCAGTTCAGGGAAATCAGGGGGTCATCTGGAGTGGACTGAGACACTTGGGGTCTTTTGGAACGGTGGCACGACCCTTGGAGTTCCTCTCAACTTTCCTGTTGAGAGCGTCTGTCTTGAGATGCAACGGGAATGTTGGCAATCCTTTCCTGACAAAGCAGGGAAAGGAACCCTCATCTCGAGCTGAGGAGGTGACAACATGGCCCCTTTTGCTTTGTGGCGGCATGCTCGGTGCTCCTCTTGGGTAGAGATGGGTATGTAGGGGAACTTCTTGAGTTGCAGCAAGGGTGTGAAGGATACTTTCGAAGTCCAAGTGGGAAGGTGTGATTTCCCTCGACACGCCGCAGCGGAAAAACGCCACATCTAACCTGGAGGGGAGAATCTCCTGGTTTTTCTCGAGCTGCGGCAGGTCCCTTGCGAGTTATGATGGGGACCTCAGGGACCTGCTTGTGTGGCCTCAGGAAAAGCCAGTCTACATGCGAGTTGTGAGGGGCGTCTCGGGATTCCTCTCCAGTTTGTGCTAGGTCCTAAGTCTTCGTCTGGAGCTGAGGCCGGAACATGAGGTTTCCTCTCCAGTGCTGACATGGATCTTGGGGTTCCTCTGGAGTCTCCAGAGGGGAGTCAGGCCTTGTCTTGAGTGGAGACATGCACATCTGCTTTCCTCCTGAACTGTAGCAGCAGTGTCAGGCTGTCATCCGAGTTGACACAGGGATCTGTGGCTTTCCTTTGAGGTGCCACAGGGCTGTGCCACCATGGTGTCAGTCGATACTCGGTGTGAACCGTTGAGCCAGTTCAGGGAAATCAGGGGGTCATCTGGAGTGGACTGAGACACTTGGGGTCTTTTGGAACGGTGGCACGACCCTTGGAGTTCCTCTCAACTTTCCTGTTGAGAGCGTCTGTCTTGAGATGCAACAGGAATGTCGGCAATCCTTTCCTGACAAAGCAGGGAAAGGAACCCTCATCTCGAGCTAAGAAGGGTTCTACAGGGCTCCTCTTGAGTTATGGCGGTACCCTCGGTGTTCCTCTCAAGTGGAGACGGGTATGTCTGGGAACTTCTTAATTTGCAGCAAGGGTGTGAAGGACCATTTCAAGGTTCAAGTGGGAAGGTGTGATTTACCTGGAGAAGCCTTAGTGGAAAAGGGCCTCATCTCACCTGGAGGGGAGAATTTCCTGGTTTTTCTCGAGTTGCGGCAGGTCCTTCTTGAGCTACAATGAGGACCTCATGGTCCACTTGTGTGGCCTCAGAAAAGGCCAGTCTCCATGTGAGTTGCGAGGGGCCTCTCGGGATTCCTCTCCAGTCGGTGCTGGGTCCTAAGTCCTTGTCTGGTGCTGAGGCCGGAATGTGAGATTTCCTCTCCAGGGCTGACATGGATCCTGGGGTTCCTCTGGAGTCTCCACAGGGCAGTCAGGCCTCATCTCGAGTGGAGACATGCACGTTGGCTTTCCTCCCCAGCTGTAGCAGCAGTGTGAGTCTTCCCGTCCAGTTGACACAGAGATATGTGGCTTTCCCTCACAATGCCACAGGGCTGTCACACGTGCTACAGTGATGTGAGTCGATATTCGTGCTAAATGTCGAGGCAGTGCAGGGAAATCAGGTTCATCTGGAGTGGACTGAGACTTTAGCGGGTCTTTTGGAATGGTCGCACGACCCCTGGAGTTCCTCTCGACTTTCCTGTTTAGAGCGCCTCCTCTTCAGATGCGATGGTAATGCCGGGAATCCTTTACTGACGAAGCAGGGAAAGCAACCCTCATCTAGAGCTGAGGGGGAAAAAATGGGGCTCCTCTTGAGTTATGCTGGGACCCTCGGTGTTCTTCTTGAGTGGAGACGTGTATGTCGGGGAACTTCTTGAGTTGCAGCAAGGGTGTGAATGACCTTTTTGAGGTTCCAGAAGGAATTGTGATTTTCCTCGAGATACCTCAGCAGAAAAGGGCCTCATCTCGTCTGAAACAGAGAATCTCCTGGTTTTTCTCGAATTCTGGCAGGTCCCTCTTGAGTTACGATGAGGACCTCAGGGACTTGCTCGAGTGGGCTCAGGAAAGGCCAGTCTCCATGAGAGTTGCAAGGGGCTTTCGGGATTTCTCTCCAGTCAGTGCCGAGTCCAAAGTCCTCATCTTGAGCTTAGGCCAAAACCTGAGGTTTCCTCTCCAGTGCTGACATGGATCTTGGGGTCCCTCTGGAGTCTCCACAGGGGAGTCAGGCCTCATCTCGAGTGGAGACATGCATGTATGCTTTCCTACCGAGATGCAGCAACAGTGTCAGGCTTCCTGTCTAGTTGACACATGGATCTGTGGTTTTCCCTTGAGGTGCCAAAGGGCTGTCACACATGCCACTGTGGTGTGAGTCAATACTCGGCATGACATTCGAGGCAGTGCAGGGAAATCAGGCTAATCTGGAATGGACTGAGACATTTGGTGTTCTTTTAGAATGGTGGCACGATCCCTGGAGTTCCTCCCGACTTTCCTGGTGAGAGCACCACCTTCTGAGATGTGAAGGGAATGCAGGGAATCCTTTCCCGATGAAGCAGGGAAAGGAACCCTCATCTCGAGCTGAGGAGTGGAAAATGGGGCTCCTCTTTATTTGTGGTGTGATCCTTGGTGTTCCTCTCAAGTGAAGACTTGTATGTCAGGGAACTTCTCGAGATTCAGCAAGGGTGTGAAGCACCCTTTCGAGGTTCAAGAGGGAAGGTGTGATTTACCTCTATATGCCAAAGTGGAAAATGGCCTCATCTCACCTGGAGGGGAGAACCTCCTTGTTTTTCTCGAGTTGCGGCAGGTCCCTCTTGAGTTACACCTGGGACCTCAGGGACCCGCTTGTGTGGCCTCAGGAAAGGCTAGTCTCCATGCGACTTGTGAGGGGTCTCTTGGAATTCCTCTCCAGTCAGTGTCCAGTCTTAAGTCCTCATCTGGAGCTGAGGCCGGAACCTAAGGTTTCCTTTCCAGTGCTGACATGGATCCTGGGGTTCCTCTGGAGTCTTCACAGAGGAGTCAGGCCTTGTCTCGAATGGAGCCATGCACGTCCGCTTTCCTCCTGAGTTTTAGCAGCAGTGTCAGGCTTCCTGTCGAGTTGTCACAGGGATCTGTGGCTTTCCCTTGAGGTGCCACAGGGCTGTCACATGTGCCAATGTGATGTGAGTCGAAACTCGGGGTGACACTCGAGGCAGTGCAGGGAAATCAGGTTCATCTGGGGTGGACGGACACATTGGGAGTCTTTTGGAATGGTGACAAGACCCCTGGAGTTCCCCCCTACTTTCCTATTGAGAGTGCCTCCTCCTGAGATGCAATGAGAACACAGGGAATCATTTCCCGAAGAAGCAGGGAAAGGAACCCTCAACTCGAGCTGAGGAGGCCAAAACGGGGCCCCACTTAAATTGTGGTGGGACCCTCGATGTTCCTCTCGAGTGGAGACGGGTATGTCGGGGAATGTCTTGAGTTTCAGCAAGGGTTTGAAGAAACTTTTTGAGGTCCAAAAGGGAAGGTGTGATTTCTCTCGAGATGCCGCAGTGGAAAAGGGTCTCATCTCGCTTTGAGGGGAGAATCTCCTCGTTTTTCTCGAGTTGGTACAGGTCCCTATCTACTTATGATGGAGACCTCAGGGATCCGCTCGTGGGGCCTCAGGAATGGCCAGTCTCCAAGCGAGTTGCAAAGGGCCTTTCAGGATTCCTATCCAGTCGGTGCCTGGTCTTAAGTACTTGTCTGGAACTGAGGCCAGAAATTGAATTTTCCTCTCCAGTACTGACATGGATCTTGGGGTTCCTCTGGAGTCTCCACAGGGGACTCAGACCTCGTCTCGAGTGGGAACATGTACATCTGCTTTACTCCCGAGCTGTAGCAGCAGTGTCAGGCTTCCTGTCGAGTTGACACAGGGATCATTAGCTTACCTTCGAGGTGACACAGGGCTGTCACACGTTCCACCATGGTGTGAGTCCATACTCGGGGTGACAGTCGAGGCAGTGCAGGGAAATCAAGTTCATCTGGAGTGGACTGAGAACTTTGGGGGTCTTTTGGAATGGTGTCATGACCCATGGAGAGCCTCTCGTCATTCCTGTTGAGAGTGCCTCCTACTGAGATGCAACGGGAATGCCAAGAATCCTTTCCCAACGAAGTAGGGAAAGGAAGCCTCATCTCAAGCTGAGGTGGGGACAATGGGACTCCTCTTGAGTTGTGATGGGACCCTCGATGTTCCTCTTGAGTGGAGACAGGTATGTCGGGGAACTTCTTGAGTTGCACCAAGGGTGTGAAGGACCCTTTTAAGGTCCAAGAGTGAAGGTGTGATTTCCCTAGAGACGCCCCAGCGGAAAAGGGCCTCATCTTGCCTGGAGGTGAGAATCTCCTGGTTTTTCTTGAGTTGTGGCAGGACCCTCATGACTTACAACGTGGACTTCTGGGACCCGCTCATGCAGACTCAGGAATGGCCAGTCTCCAAGTGAGTTGAGAGGGGCCTCTCGGGATTCCTCTCCAGTCGGTGCCAGGTCCTAAGTCCTCGTCTGGAGCTGAGCCCAGAACCTGAGGTTTCCACACCAGTGCTGAAATGGATCTTGGGGTTCCTCTGGAGTCTAAAATCGTGGAGTCAGGCCATGTCTCGAGTGGAGACATGCACGACCGCTTGCCTCCCAAGCTGTATCAGCAGTGTCAGGCTTCCCATCGGGTTGAAACAAGGATCTGTGGGTTTCCCTCGAAGTGCCACAGGGCTGTCACACGTGCCACAGTGTTTTCAGACGATACGTGGTGTGATAGTCGAGGCAGTGGAGGAAAATCAGGTTCATATGAAGTGGACTGAGACATTTGGGGGTCTTTTGGAATGGTGGCATGACCCCTGGAGTTCCTCTCTACTTTCCTGTTGAGATACCTCCTCCTGTGATGCCTTGGGAACACCGGGAATCCTTTCCCAAAGAAGCAGGGCAAAGAACCCTCAATTCGAGCAGAGGAGGGCACAACAGGACTCCACTTAAATTGTGGTGGGACCCTCGGTGTTCCTCTTGAGTGGAGATGGGTATATCGGGGACTTCTTGAGTTGCAGCAAGGGTCTGAAGAACCCTTTAGAGATAAAAAAGGGAAGGTGTGATTCCCTTGAGATACCGCAGCAGGAAAGGGCCTCATCTCACCTGGAGTGGAGAATCTCCTGGTTTTTCTCGAGTTGTGGCAGGTCCTTCTTAACTTAAGACGGGGACCACAGGGAGCTGCTCGTGTGGCCTCAGGAATGACCAGGCTCCAAGAGAGTTGTGAGGGGTCTCTCGGGATTCCTGTCCAGATGGTGCTTTGTCCTAAATCCTTGTCTGGAGCTGAGGCTGGAACTTGAGTTTTCCTCTCCAATGCTGACATGGATATTGGGATTCCTCTGGAGTCTCAAACAGTGGAGTCAGACGTCGTCTTGAGTGGAGACATGCTCGTCCGCTTTCCTCGTGAGCTGTAGCAGCAGTGTCAGGCTTCCCGTCATGTTGACACAGGGATCTGTGGCTTTCCCTCGAGGTGCCACAGGGCTGTCACACGTGCCACCATGTTGTGAGTCGATACTTGGGGTGACAATCTAGGCAGTGCAGAAAAATTCGGTTCATCTGGAGTGGACTGAGTCATTTGGGGGTCTTTTGGAATGGTGGCACAACCCCTGGATTTCCTCGCGACATTCCCGTAGAGAGTGCCTCCTCTTAAGAGGCGACGGGAACGCTGGGAATCATTTCCCGACAAAGCAGGAAAAGGAACCCTCATCTTGAGCTGAGGAGTGGACAACGGGCATCCTCTTGTGTTGTGGGGGGACCCTCGGTATTCCTCTTGAATGGAGATGGGTATGTCGGGGAACTTCCGGCGATGCAGCAAGGGTGTGAAGGACGCTTTCGAGGTCCAAGAGGGAATTTGTGATTTCCCTTGAGACGCCGCACCGGAAAAGGGCCTCATCTTGCCTGAGGCAGAGACTCTCCTGGTTTTTCTCGAGGTGCTGCATGTCCCTCTGTTGTTATGACGGGGACCTCTGGGACCCACTCATGTAGCCTCAGGAAAGACCAGTCTCCATGTGAATTGTGAGGGGCTTCTAGGGATTCCTCTCCAGTCGGTACCATGTCATAAGCCCTCGCCTGGAGCTGAGGCCAGAACCTGAGGTTTCCTCTCCAGTGCTGACATGGATCTTGGGGTCCCTCTGGAGTCTCCACAGGGGTGTCAGATCTCGTCTCGAGTGGAGACAAGCACGTCTGCTTTCCTCCCGAGCTGTAGCAGCAGTGTCAGGCTTCCCATCGAGTTGACACAGGGATCTGTGGCTTTCCCTCCAGGTGCCACAGGGCTGTCACACGTGCCACCATGATGTGAGTCCATACTTGTTGTGACAGTTGAGAGAGTGCAGCGCAATCAAGTACATCAGCAGTGGACTGAGGCTTTGTCGGTCTTTTGTAATGGTGGCACGAACCCTGGCGTTCCTCTCTACTTTCCTCTTGAGAGCCCCTCCTCCTGAGATGCGACGGGAACGCTGGGTATCCTTTCCCAAAACAGCAGGGAAAGGAACCCTCATCTCGAGATGAGGAAGGCACAATGTGGCTCCACTTGAATTGTGGCGGGATCCTCATTGCTCCTCTCGAGTGGAGACGTGTATGTCAGGGAACTTCTTGAGTTGCAGCAAGGGTGTGAATGACCCTTTGAGGTTCAGGAGGGAAGGCGTGATTTCTCTCGGGATGGCGCAGCAGAAAACGGCCTCATCTCGCCTGGAGGGGGAAAACCTGGTTTTTCTCGAGTTGCTGCAGGTTCCTCTCGAGTTATGATAGGGACCTCAGGGACCCCCTCGCATGGCCTCAGGAAAGGCCAGTGTCTATCCGAGTTGAGAGGGGCCCCTTGGAATTCCTCTCTAGTCGGTGCCGGGTCATAAGTCCTCGTCTGGAGCTGAGGCCAGAAGCTGAGGTTTCCTCTCCAGTGCTGAAATGAATCTTGGGGTTCCTCTGGAGTCTCAAATCGTGGAGTCAGACCTCGTCTCGAATGGAGACATGCACGTCCGCTTTCCTCCCGAGCTGTAACAGCAGTGTCAGCCTTCCCATCGAGTTGACAAAGGGATCTGTGGCTTTCCCTCCAGGTGCCACAGGGCTGTCACACCTGCCACCGCCATGTGAGTCAATACTCTGGGTGACAGTCGAGAGAGTGCGGGGAAATCAGGTTCATCTGTAGTAGACTGAGACTTCTGTAGGTCTGTTGTAATGGTGGCACAAACCCTGGAGTTCCTCTCTACTTTCCTTTTGAGAGCGCTTCCTCCTGAGATGCGACGGGAACACCGGCTATCCTTTCCCAAAGAAGCAGGGAAAGGAACCTCATCTCGTGCTGAGGAGGGCACAATGGGGCTCCACTTGAATTGTGGTGGGACCCTCGGTGTTCCTATCGAGTGGACACTTGTATGTTGGGGAATTTCTTGAGTTGCAGCAAGGGTGTGAAGGACTCTTCTCAGGTTCCAGAGGGAAGGTGTCATTTCTCTCGAGACACCAGAGTGGACAAGGACCTCATCTCACCTGGAGGGGAGAATCTCCTGTTTTTTGTCGATTTGCGGCAGGTCCCTCTCGAGTTAGGACAGGGACCACAGGGACCTGCTCGTGTGGCCTCAGGAAAGGCCAGTCTCCATGCGAGTTGCGAGGGGCCTCTCGGGATTCCTCTCCAGTCGGTGCCGGGTCCTAAGGCCTCGTCTGGAGCTGAGCCCGGGACGTGAGTTTTCCTCTCCAGAGCTGACATGGATCTTGGGGTTCCTCTGGAGTCTCCACAGGGGACTCAGGCCTTGTCTTGAGTGGGGACATGCACGCCTGCTTTCCTCCCGAGCTGTAGCAGGAGTGTCAGTCTTCCCATCGAGTTGACACAGGGATCAGTGGATTTCCCTTGAGGTGCCACAGGACTGTCACACGTTCCACCATGGTGTGAGTTGATACTCAGGGTGACATTCGAGGCAGTGCAGGGAAATCAGGTTCATCTGGAGTGGACTGAGAATTTTCGGGGTCTTTTGGAATGGTGTCACGACCCATGGAGACCCTCTCGTCATTCCTGTTGAGAGTGCCTCCTACTGAGATGCAACGGGAATGCCAAGAATCCTTTCCAAACGAAGTAGGGAAAGGATGTCTCATCTCGAGCTGAGGTGGGGACAATGGGTCTCCTCTTGAGTTGTGATGGGACCCTCGATGTTCCTCTTGAGTGGAGACGGGTATGTCGGGGAACTTCTTGAGTTGCACCAAGGGTGTGAAGGACCTTTTTAAGGTCCAAGAGTGAAGGTGTGATTTCCATCGAGACGCCCCAGCGGAAAAGGGCCTCATCTCGCCTGGAGGTGAGAATCTCCTGGTTTTTCTCGAGTTGTGGCAGGACCCTCACGACTTATGACGTGGACTTCCGGGAACTGCTCATGCAGACTCAGGAATGGCCAGTCTCCAAGTGAGTTGAGAGGGGCCTCTCGGGATTCCTCTCCAGTCGGTGCCAGGTCCTAAGTCCTCCTCAGGAGCTGAGGCTGGAAACTGAGGTTTCTGCTCCAGTGCTGAAATAGATCTTGGGGTTGCCCTGGAGTCTCAAATCGTGGAGTCAGGACCCGTCTCGAGTGGAGACATGCACGACCGCTTTCCTCCCGAACTGTATCAGCAGTGTCAGGCTTCCTGTCGATTTGAAACAGGGATCTGTGGGTTTCCCTCGACGTGCCACAGGGCTGTCTCACATGCCACCGTGTTTTCAGTCGATACTTGGGGTGACAGTCGAGGCAGTGCAGGAAAATCAGGTTCATCTGAAGTGGACTGAGACATTGGGGGTCTTTTGGAATGGTGGCACGACCCCTGGAGTTCCTTTCTACTTTCCTGTTGAGAGCACCTCCTCCTGAGATGTCTCAGGAACACCAGGAATCCTTTCCCGACGAAGCAGGGCAAGAAACCCTCAACTCGAGCAGAGGAGGGCACAACGGGACTCCACTTAAATTGTGGTGGGATCCTTGGTGTTCCTCTTGAGTGGAGATGGGTATATCGGGGAACTTCTTGAGTTGCAGCAAGGATTTGAAGAACCCTTTCGAGGTCCAAAAGGGAAGGTGTGATTTCCCTTGAGACACTGCAGAGGGAAAAGGCCTCATCTCGCCTGGAGTGGAGAATTTCCTGGTTTTTCTCGAGTTGTGGCAGGTCCTTCTCAACTTACGACGGGGATTTCAGGGAGCCACTCATGTAGCCTCAGGAATGACCAGGCTCCAAGAGAGTTGTGAGGGGTCTCTCGGAATTCCTGTCCAGATGGTGCTTTGTCCTAAGTCCTTGTCTGGAGCTGAGGCTGGAACTTGAGTTTTCCTCTCCAGTGCTGACATGGATATTGGGGTTCCTCTGGAGTCTCAAACAGTGGAGTCAGACGTCGTCTTGAGTGGAGACATGCTCGTCCGCTTTCCTCGTGAGCTGTAGCAGCAGTGTCAGGCTTCCCGTCATGTTGACACAGGGATCTGTGGCTTTCCCTCGAGGTGCCACAGGGCTGTCACACGTGCCACCATGTTGTGAGTCGATACTTGGGGTGACAATCTAGGCAGTGCAGAAAAATTCGGTTCATCTGGAGTGGACTGAGTCATTTGGGGGTCTTTTGGAATGGTGGCACAACCCCTGGATTTCCTCGCGACATTCCCATAGAGAGCGCCTCCTCTTGAGAGGCGATGGGAACGCTGGGAATCATTTCCTGACGAAGCAGGAAAAGGAACCCTCATCTCGAGCTGAGGAGTGGACAACGGGCATCCTCTTGTGTTGTGGGGGGACCCTCGGTATTCCTCTCGAGTGGAGACGGGTATGTTGGGGAACTTCTGGCGATGCAGCAAGGGTGTGAAGGACGCTTTCGAGGTCCAAGAGGGAATTTGTGATTTCCCTTGAGACGCCGCACCAGAAAAAGGGCCTCATCTTGCCTGAGGCAGAGACTCTCCTGGTTTTTCTCGAGGTGCTGCATGTCCCTCTGTTGTTACGACGGGGACCTCTGGGACCCACTCATGTACCTCAGGAAAGACCAGTCTCCAAGTGAATTGTGAGGGGCTTCTAGGGATTCCTCTCCAGTTGGTACCATGTCATAAGCCCTCGCCTGGAGCTGAGGCCAGAACCTGAGGTTTCCTCTCCAGTGCTGATATGGATCTTGGGGTTCCTCTGGAGTCTCCACAGGGGTGTCAGATCTCGTCTCGAGTGGAGACAAGCACGTCTGCTTTCCTCCCGAGCTGTAGCAGCAGTGTCAGGCTTCCCATCGAGTTGACACAGGGATCTGTGGCTTTCCCTCCAGGTGCCACAGGGCTGTCACATGTGCCACCGTGGTGTGAGTCGATACTCGGTGTGACAGTCGAGAGAGTGCAGGGCAATCAAGTACATCAGCAGTGGACTGAGACATTTGTCGGTTTTTTGCAATGGTGACACGAACCCTGGAGTTCCTCTCTACTTTCCTCTTGAGAGCCCCTCCTCCTGAGATGCGACGGGAACGCTGGGTATCCTTTCCCAAAGCAGCAGGGAAAGGAACCCTCATCTTGAGATGAGGAAGGCACAATGTGGCTCCACTTGAATTGTGGCGGGATCCTCATTGCTCCTCTCGAGTGGAGACGTGTATGTCAGGGAACTTCTTGAGTTGCAGCAAGGTGAAGTACCCTTTGACGTTAAGGAGGGTAGGCGTGATTTCTCTTGGGATGGCGCAGCAGAAAACGGCCTCATCTCGCCTGGAGGGGAAAACCTGGTTTTTCTCAAGTTGCGCCCGGTTCCTCTCGAGTTACGACGGGGACCTCAGGGACCCCCTCGCATGTCTTCAGGAAAGGCCAGTCTCTATCCGAGTTGAGAGTGGTCCCTTGGGATTCCTCTCTAGTCGGTGCCGGGTCATAAGTCCTCATCTGGTGCTGAGGCCACAACCTGAGGTTTCCTCTCCAGTGCTGAAATGAATCTTGGGGTTCCTCTGGAGTCTCAAATCGTGGAGTCAGACCTCGTCTCGAATGGAGACATGCACGTCCGCTTTCCTCCCGAGCTGTAACAGCAGTGTCAGTCTTCCCATCGAGTTGACAAAGGGATCTGTGGCTTTCCCTCCAGGTGCCACAGGGCTGTCACACATGCCACCTCCATGTGAGTCGATACCCTGGGTGACAGTCGAGAGAGTGCAGGGAAATCAGGTTCATCTGTAGTAGACTGAGACTTCTGTAGGTCTGTTGTAATGGTGGCACAACCCCTGGAGTTCCTCTCTACTTTCCTTTTGAGAGCGCCTCCTCCTGAGATGCGACAGGAACACCGGCTATCCTTTCCCGAAGAAGCAGGGAAAGGAACCCTCATCTCTTGCTGAGGAGGGCACAATGGGGCTCCACTTGAATTGTGGTGGGACCCTCGGTGTTCCTATCGAGTGGACACTTGTATGTCGGGGAATTTCTTGAGTTGCAGCAAGGGTGTGAAGGACTCTTTTGAGGTCCAAGAAGGAAGGTGTCATTTCTCTTGAGACACCAGAGTGGACAAGGACCTCATCTCGCCTGGAGGGGAGAATCTCCTGGTTTTTGTCGATTTGTGGCAGGTCCCTCTCGAGTTAGGACAGGGACCTCAGGGACCTGCTCGTGTGGCCTCAGGAAAGGCCAGTCTCCATGCGAGTTGCGAGGGGCCTCTCGGGGTTCCTCTCCAGTTGGTGCCGGGTCCTAAGGCCTCGTCTGGAGCTGAGGCCGGGACGTGAGTTTTCCTCTTCAGAGCTGACATGGATCTTGGGGTTCCTCTGGAGTCTCCACAGGGGACTCAGGCTTTGTCTTGAGTGGGGACATGCACGCCTGCTTTCCACCCGAGCTGTAGCAGGAGTGTCAGTTTTCCCATTGAGTTGACACAGGGATCAGTGGATTTCCCTTGAGGTGCCACAGGGCTGTCACACGTTCCACCATGGTGTGAGTTGATACTCAGGGTGACATTCGAGGCAGTGCAGGGAAATCAAGTTCATCTGGAGAGGAATGAGAATTTTCGGGGTCTTTAGGAATGGTGTCACGACCCATGGAGACCCTCTCGTCATTCCTGTTGAGAGTGCCTCCTACTGAGATGCAATGGGAACGCCAGGAATCCTTTCCCAACGAAGTAGGGAAAGGAAGCCTCATCTCGAGCTGAGGTATGGACAATCGGTCTCCTCTTGAGTTGTGGTGGGACCCTCGATGTTCCTCTCGAGTGGAGACAGGTATGTCGGGGAACTTCTTGAGTTGCACCAAGGGTGTGAAGGACCCTTTTGAGGTCCAAAAGTGAAGGTGTGATTTCCCTCGAGACGCCCCAGCAGGAAAGGGCCTCATCTCGCCTGGAGGTGAGAATCTCCTGGTTTTTCTCGAGTTGTGGCAGGACCCTCACGACTTACGGCGTGGACTTCTGGGGCCCGCTCATGCAGACTCAGGAATGGCCAGTCTCCAAGTGAGTTGAGAGGGGCCTCTCGGGATTCCTCTCCAGTCGGTGCTGGGCCCTAAGTCCTCATCTGAAGCTGAGGCCGGAACCTGAGGTTTCCTCTCCAGTCCTGACATGTATCTTGGGGTACCTCTGGAGTCTCCACAGGGGATTCAGGCCTCGTCTGGAGTGGAGACATGCACGTCCAAAGGTGTGATTTCCCTCGAGAAGCTGCAGCAGAAAAGGGCCTCATCTCGCCTGTTGGGGAGAATCTCATTGTTTTCCTTTAGTTGCAGCAAGTCCCTCTTGAGTTACGACAGGGATCTCAAGGACTCTCTCGTGTGGCCTCATGAAAGGCCAGTCTCCATGTGAGTTGCGAGGGGCCTCTCGGGATTCCTCTCCAATCTGTGCCGGGCCCTAAGTCCTCATCTGAAGCTGAGGCCAGAACCTGAGGTTTCCTCTCCAGTCCTGACATATATCTTGGGGTACCTCTGGAGTCTCCACAGGAGATTCAGGCCTTGTCTGGAGTGGAGACATGCACGTCCACTTTCCTCCTGAGCAGTAGCAGCAGTATCCTGCTCCCCGGTGAGTTGACACAGGGATCTGTGGCTTTCCCTCGAGGTGCCACAGGGCTGTCACACATGCCACCATTGTGTGAGTCGATACTCAGGGTGGCAGTCGAGGCAGTGCAGGGAAATCAGTTCATCTGGAGTGGACTGAGATATTTGGGGGTCTTTTGGAATGGTGGCAAGACCCCTGGAGTTCCTCTCGACTTTCCTGTTGAGAGCGCCTCCTCCTGAGTTGCGACTGGAATGCAGGGAATCCTTTCCCAACGAAGCAGGGAAAGGAACCCTCATCTCGAGCTGAGGAGGGGACAATGGGGCTCCTCTTCAGTTTTGCTGGGACTTTCAGAGTTCCTCTCACGTGGAGACAGTTGGAGACAGTTATGCCAGGGAACTTCTTGTGTTGCAGCAAGGGTGTGAAGGACCCTTTCGAGGTCCAAGAGGGAAGGTGTGATTTCCCTCGAGACACCACAGCAGAAAAGGCCTCATCTCGCCTGGAAGGGAGAATCTCTTGGTTTTTGTTGAGTTGCCACAGGTCCCTCTTGAGTTAAGACGGGGACCACAGTGACACGCACGTGTGGCCTCAGGAAAGGCCAGTCTCCATTCGATTTGGGAGGGGCCTCTCAGAATTTGGCTCCAGTCGTTGCTGGATCCTAAGTCCTCGTCTGGAGCTGAGGCTGGAGCCTGAGGTTTCCTCTCCAGTGCTGATATGGATCTTGGGGTTCCTCTGGAGTCTCCACAGGGGACTCAGGCTTCATCTTGAGTGGAGACATGCACGTCTGCTTTCCTCTGAGCTGTAGCAGCAGTGTCAGGTTTCCTGTCAACTTGACACAGGGATCTATTGGTTTCCCTCGAGGTGACACAAGGCTGTCTCACGTACCACCATAGTGTGAGTCGATACTCGGGGTGGCAGTCGAGGCAGTGCAGGGAAATCAGGTTCATCTGGAGTGGACTGAGACATTTGGGGGTTTTTTGGAATGGTGGCAAGACCCCTGGAGTTCCACTCGACTTTCCTGTTGAGAGCGCCTCCTCCTGAATTGCAACGGGAACGCAGGGAATCCTTTCCCAATGAAGCAGGGAAAGGAAACCTCATCTTGAGCTGAGGAGGGGACAACGGGGCTCCTCTTGAGTTTTGCTGGGACTTTCGGAGTTCCTCTCACATGAAGACGGGTATGTCGGGGAACTTCTTTAGTTGCAGCAAGGGTGTGAAGGACCCTTTAGAGTTCCAAGAGGGAAGGTGTGATTTCCCTCGAGACGCCACAGCGGATAAGGCCCTCATCTCACCTGAAGGGGAGAATCTCCTGGTTTTTGTGGAGTTGCGGCAGGTCCCTCTTGATTTACTACGGGGACCTCAAGGAACAGCTCGTGTGGCCTCAGGAAGGGCCAGTCTCAATGCTAGTTGCAAGGGGCCTCTCATGATTCCTCTCCAGTCTGTGCCGGGTCCTAAGTCCTCATCTGGAGCTGAGGCTGGAACCTGAGGTTTCCTCCCCAGTGCTGACAAGTATCTTGGGGTTCCTCTGGAGTCTCCACAGGGGAGTCAGGACTCGTCTCGAGTTGTGACATGCATGTCTGCTTTCCTCCAGAGCAGTAACAGCAGTATCATGCTTCCCTGCGAGTTGACACAGGGATCTGTGGCTTTCCCTTGAGGTGCCACAGGGCTGTCACCCGTGCCACCTTGGTGTGAGTCGATACTCGGGGTGGCAGTCGAGGCAATGCAGAGAAATTTGGTTCAACTGGAATGGACAGAGACATTTGGGAGTCTTTTGGAATGCTGGCAAGACCCCTGGAGTTCCTCTCGACTTTCCTGTTGAGAGCACAACCTCCTGAGATGCAAAGGGAAAGCCGGGTATCCTTTCCCAATGAAGCAGGGAAAGGAACCCTCATCTTGAGCTGAGGAGGGGACAACGGGGATCCTCTTCAGTTGTGGCAGAACCCTCAGTGTTCCTCTCGAGTGGAGACGGGTATGTTGGGGAACTTCTTGAGTTGCAGCAAGGTTGTGAAGGACCCTTTCGAGTTCCAAGAGGGAAGGTGTGATTTCCCTCAAGATGCCACAGTGGAAAAGGTCCTCATCTCACCTGAAGGGAAGAATCTCCTGGTTTTTGTCGAGTTGCGGCAGGTCCCTCTTGATTTACGACGGGGACCTCAAGGAACAGCTCGTGTGGCCTCAGGAAGGGCCAGTCTCCATGCTAGTTGCAAGGGGCCTCTCATGATTCCTCTCCAGTCTGTGCCAGATCCTAAGTCCTCGTCTGGAGCTGAGGCTGGAACCTGAGGTTTCCTCTCCAGTGCTGACAATTATCTTGGGGTTCTTCTGGAGTCTCCACAGGGGAGTCAGGACTCGTCTCAAGTTGTGACATGCATGTCCGCTTTCCTCCAGAGCAGTAACAGCAGTATCATGCTTCCCTGCAAGTTGACACAGGGATCTGTGGCTTTCCCTTGAGGTGCCACAGGGCTGTCACACGTGCCACCTTGGTGTGAGTCGATACTCGGGGTGGCAGTCGAGGCAATGCCAAGAAATTTGGTTCATCTGGAATGGACGGAGACATTGGGGGGTCTTTTGGAATGCTGGCAAGACTCCTGGAGTTCCTCTCAATTTTCCTGTTGAGAGCACCACCTCCTGAGATGCAAAGGGAAAGCCAGGAATCCTTTCCCAATGAAGCAGGGAAAGGAAACCTCATCTTGAGCTGAGGAGGGGACAACAGGGATCCTCTTCAGTTGTGACAGGACCCTCGGTGTTCCTCTCGAGTGGAGACGGTTATGTCAGAGAACTTCTTGAGTTTCACCAAGGTTGTCAAGGACCTTTTCGAGTTCCAAGAGGGAAGGTGTGATTTCCGTCAAGATGCCACAGTGGAAAAGGGCCTCGTCTCACCTGGAGGGGAGAAACTCCAGGTTTTTCTCGAGTCATGGCAGATCCCTCTCGAGTTACGATGGGGACCTCAGGAACCCTTTCGCATAGCCTCAGGAAATGCCATTCTCCATGTGATTTGTGAGTGACCTCTTGGGATTCCTCTCCAGTTGATGCTGGGTCCTAAGTCCTCATCTGGAGATGAGGCCAGAACCTGAGGTTTCCTCTCCAGTGCTGACATGCATCCTGGGGTTCTTCTGGAGTCTCCCAAGGGGAGTCAGGCCTCATCTGGAGTGGAGACATGCATGTCTGCTTTCCTCCCACACTGAATTAGCAGTGTCAGGCTTCCCGTCAAGTTGACACAGAGATCTGTGGCTTTCCCTCGAGGTACCACAGGGCTGTCACACGTGCCACCATGGTGTGAGTCGATACTCAGTGTGACAGTCGAGGCAGTGCAGGGAAATCCGATTCATCTGGAGTGGACTGATATATTTGGAGGTCTTTTGGAATGGTGGCACGACTCCTGGAGTTCCTCCCGACTTTCCAGTTGAGAGTACCTCCTCCTGAGAAGTGACGTGTACAGCGAGAACCCTTTCCTGACGAAGCAGGGAAAGGAACACTCATCTCGAGGGGAAGAGTGGACAACGGGGCTCCTCTTGAGTTGTAGTGGGACCCTCGGTGTTTCTCTCGAGTGGAGACAGGTATGTCGGGTACTTCTTTAGTTGCAGCAAGGGTGCGAAGGACCCTTTTGAGATTCAAGAGGGAAGGTGGATTTCATTCAAGATGGCATGGCAGAAAAGGGACTCATCTCGACTGGAGGGGAGAACCTCCTGGGTGTTCTCGAGTTGCGGCAAGTCCCTCTCGAGTTACGACGGGGACCTCAGGGACCCACTCGTGTGGCCTCAGGAAACACCAGTCTCCATGAGAGTTGTGAGGGGCCGCTCGGGATTCCACTCCAGTTGATGCTGGGTTCTAAGTCCTCATCTCAGCCTAGGCCAAATGTGAGGTTTCCTCTCCCATGCTGACATGGATGTTGGGGTTCCTCTGGAGTCTCCACAAGGGAGTCAGGCCTCGTCTCGCATGGAGACATGCACGTCCGCTTTCCTACTGAGCTGTAGCTGCAGTGTCAGGCTTCTCATTGAGTTGACACAGGGATCTGTGGCTTTCCCTTGAGACTTTCCCACAGGGATGTCACATGAGCCACCATGGTGTGAGTCGATACACAGTGTGAGAGCTGAGGCAGTGCAGTGAAATAAGGTTCCTCTGGAGTGGACTGAGACATTTTGTGTCTTTTGGAATGGGGCAACGACCCTGGATTCCTCTCAACATTCCTGTTGACAGTGCCTCATCTAGAGTTGTGACGGGAATGACGGGAATCCTTTCCCAACGAAGCAGGTAAAGGAAATATCATCTCGAGCAGAGGAGGGGGAAACGGGGCTCCTCTTGACTTTGGCGGGACTGGCGGTGTTCCTCTCGATTGGAGACGGGTATGTTGGGGGTCTTCTTGAGTTGCTGCAAGGCTAGGAAGGACTCTTGCAAGGTTCAAGAGAGAAGGCGTGATTTCTCTCGAGACACCGCAGCAGAAAAGGGCCTCATCTCAAAAAGAGAGGAGAACCTCCTGGTTTTTCTCGAGTTGCGGCAGGTCCCTTTTGAATTATGATGGGGACCTCAGGGATGTGCTGGCGTGGTCTCAGGAAAGACCACTCTCCATGAAATTTGCAAGGGGCCCATCGGGATTCCTCTCCAGTTAGTGTTGGGTCGTAGGTCCTCATCTGGAACTGAGGCCAGAAACTGACGTTTCCTCTCCAGTGCTGACATGGACCTTGGGATTCCTCTGGAGTCTCCACAGGAGAGTCAGGACTCTTCTCGAGTGGAGACATACACGTCCGTTTTCCTCCTGAGCTGTAGCAGCAGTGTCAGGCTTCCCGACGAGTGGACACATGGATCTGTGGCTTTCCCTCCATGTGCCACAGGGATGTCAAACGTGCCCCCGTGGTGTGATTCGATGGTCGGGGTGAACTTCGAACCAGGGCAGGGAATTCAGGTTCATCTGGAGTAGACTGAGACATTTGGGGTCTTTTGGAATGGTGCCACGACCCCTGGAGTTCCTCTCGACGTTCCTGTTGAGAGCACGTCCTCTTGCTTTGCGACGGAAACGCCAGAAACCTTTCCGACGAAGCAGGGAAAGGAAGCCTCATCTGGAGCGGAGGAGGGGGAAAGGGAGATCCTCTTGAGTTGTGGTGAGACCCTCAGTATTACTCTCGAGTGGAGACGAGTATGTCGGGGAACTTCTTTACTTCCAGCAAGGGTGTGAAGGACCCTTTGAGGTTCTGGAGGGAAGGCGTGATTTCTCTCGGGATGCCGCACCAGAAAATGGCCTCATCTAGCCTGGAGGGGAGACCTCCTGGTTTTTCTCGAGTTGTGGCAGGTCCCTCTCGAGTTACGACGGGAACCTCAGGGACCCGCTCGTGTGGTGTCAGGAAAGGCCAGTCTCTGTGCGAGCTGACAGGGGCCCGTCTGGATTCCTCTCCAGTCAGGGCCGGGTTCTAAGTCTCCGTCTGGAGGTGAAGCAGGAACCTGAGCTTTCCTCTCCAGTGCTGGCATGGAACTTGGGGTTCCTCTGGAGTCTCCCCAGGGGAGTCAGGCCTCATCTCCTGTGACTACACCCATGTCCGCTTTCTTCCCGAGCTATAGCAGCTGTGTCATGATTGCCGTCGAGTTGACACAGGGATCTCTGTCTTTCCCTCGAGATGCCACAGGGATGGGGCACGAACCAACGTGGTGTGAGGTGATATGCGGGTGACACTGGAGGTAGAACAGGGAAATCAGGTTCATCTGGAGTGGACTGAGACATCTGTGGGACGTATAGTAGGTTGGCACGACCCCTGGAGATCTCGGCTTTCCTGTTGAGAGTGCCACCTCTTGAGATGCGATGGGGACGGTGGGAATCCTTTCCCAACGAAGCAGGGAAAGGGACCCTAATCTCGAGCTTACGAGGGGAAAAGGGGCTCCTTCTGAGTTGTGCTGGGACACTTGGTGTTCCTCCCACGTGGGGACGTGTATTTCGGGGAACTTCTTGAGTAGCAGCAACGGTGGGAAGGACCCTTGTGAGGTTCAAGACCGAAGGCGTGATTTCCCTTGAGACGCCACAGCAGAAAAGGGCCTTATCTCGCCTGCAGGGGAGAACCTCCTGGTTTTTCTCGAGTTGCGGCAGGTCCCTCTCGAATTACGACGGGGATCTCAGAGATCCGCTGGTGTGGCCTCAGGAAAGTCCAGTCTCCATGCGAGTTACGAGGGGCCCCTCGGGATTCCTCTCCAGTCAGTGTTGGGTCCTAGGTCCTGGTCTGGAACTGCGGTCAATACCTGAGATTTCCCATCCAGGGCTGACATGGACCTTGGGGTTCCTCTGGAGTCTCTACAGGAGAGTCAGGGCTCTTCTCGAGTGGAGACATACACGTCCATTTTCCTCCCTAGCTGTAGCAGCAGTGTTAGGCTTCTGGACAAGTGGACACAAGGATCTGTGGCTTTCCCTCAAGGTGCCACAGGGCTGTCGCACGTGCCCCCATGGTGTGATTCGATGCTCAGGGTGACCTTCGAGGCAGGGCAGGGAAATCAGCTTCATCTGGAGTGGACTGAGACATTGAGGGTCTTTTGGAATGGTGGCACGACCCCTGGAGTTCATTTCGAATTTCCTGTTGATAACACGTCCTCTTGCTGTGTGATAGAAATGCCAGAAACCTTTCCCGATGAAGCAGGGAAAGGAACCCTCATTTGGAGCAGGGGAGGGGGCAAGGGGGCCCCTCTTGAGTTGTGGTGGGACCCTCAATATTCCTCTCGAGTGGAGACAGGTATGTCGGGAAACTTCTTGAGTTGCAGCAAGGGTGTGAAGGACCCTTTGAGATTCAAAAGGGAAGGCGTGATTTCTCTCGGGATGACACAGCAGAAAACGGCTTCATCTCGCCTAGAGTGGAGAATCTCCTGGTTTATCTCGAGTTGCGTCAGGTCCCTCTCGAGATATGACGGGGACCTCAGTGACCCACCCCCATGGCCTCAGGAAAAGCCAGTCTCTGTGCGAGTTGAGATGGGTCCCTCGGGGTTTCTCTCCAGTTGGTGCCGGGTCCTAAGTCCTCGTCGGAGCTGAAGCTGGAACCTGAGGTTTCCTCTCCACTGCTAGCATGGATCTTGTGGTTCCTCTGGAGTGTCCCCAGGGGAGTCAGTCCTCATCTCCTGTGGTTACATGCACGTCCGCTTTCCTCCCGAGCTATAGCAGCAGTGTCAGGCTTCCCTTCGAGTTGACCCAGGGATCTCTCTCCCTCAAGATGCCACAGAGCTGTGGCACGAGACACCGTGGTGTGAGGCGATACGCGGGTGACACTCGAGGTAGTGCAGGGAAATCAGGTTCATCTGGAGTGGACTGAGACATCTGGGGGACTTTAAGTATGTTGGCACGACCCCTGGAGATCTCAGCTTTCCTGTTGAGAGTGCCACCTCTTGAGATGCGACGGGAACAACAGGAAACTTTCCCGATGAAGCAGGGAAAGGGACCCTCATCTCGAGCTCAGAGTGGGGAAATGGGGTTCCTCGGTGTTCCTCCTGCGTGGGGATGGGTATGTCGGGGAACTTCTTGAGTTGCAGCAAGCGTGGAATTGACCCTTGCTAAGTTCAAGAGGAAAGGTGTGATTTCCCTCGAGACGCCACAGCAGAAAAGGGCCTCCACTCGCCTGCAGGGGAGAACCTCCTGGTTTTTCTCAAGTTGAGGCAAGTCCCTCTCAATTTATGACGGGAACCTCAGCAAACCGCTGGCGTGGCCTCAGAAAAGGCCAGCCTCCATGCGAGTTGCGAGGGGCCCCTCGGGATTCCTCTCCAGTCATGTAGGTTCCAAAGTCCTTGGCTGGAACTGCGGCCAGAACCTGAGGTTTCCTCTCCAGTGCTGACATGGATCTTGGGGTTCCTCTGGAGTCTCCACAGGAGAGTCAGGACTCTTCTCGTGTGGAGACATACATGTCCGTTTTCCTCCCGAGCTGTAGGAGCAATGTCAGGCTTCCCTACGAGTGGACACAGGGATCTGTGGCTTTCCCTCGAGGTTCCACAGGACTGTCGCACGTCCCACCGTGGTGTGATTCGATGCTTGGGGTGACCTTCGAGGCAAGGCAGGGAAATCAGGTTCATCTGTAGTGGACTGCCACATTTGGGGTTCTTTTGGAATGGTGGCACGACTCCTGGAGTTCCTCTCGACTTTCCTGTTGAGAGCACGTCATCTTGCTATGCGACAGAAAAGCCAGAATCCTTTCCCGACGAAGCAGGGAAGGGAACCCTCATCTGGAGAGGATGAGGGCGAAAGGGGGCCCCTCTTGAGTTGTGGACAGACCCTCAGTGCTCCTCTCGAGTGGAGACGGGTATGTCAGGGAACTTCTTGAGTGTGCAACAAGGGTGTGAATGACCCTTTGAGGTTCAGAAGGAAAGGTGTAATTTCTCTCGGGATGCCGCAGCAGAAAATGGCCTCATCTCGCCTGGAGGGGAGAACCTCCTGGTTTTTCTCGAGCTACGGCAGGTCCCTCTCGAGTTATTATGGGGACCTCAGGAACCCTCTCACGTGGCCTCAGGAAAGGCCATTCTCTGTGTGAGTCGAGAGGGGCCCCTTGGGATTCCTCTCCATTCGGAGCTGGGTCCTAAGTCCCCTCTCGAGCCAAAGCTGGAACCTGAGGTTTTCTCTCCAGTGCTGGCATGGATCTTGGGGTTCCTCTGGAGTCTCCCCAGGGGAGTCAGGCCTCGTCTTCTGTGGTTACATGCACGTCCGCGTTCCTCAAGAGCTGTAGCAGCAGTGTCAGGCTTCCCATCGAGTTGACCCATGGATCTCTGTCCTTCCCTCAAGATGCCACAGGGATGTGACACGAGCCACCGTGGTATGAGATGATATGCTGGTGACACTCGACGTAGTGCAGGGAAATCAGCTTCATCTGGAGTGGACTGAGACATCCGGGGGACTTTTAGTATGTTGGTACGACCCCTGGAGATCTCAGCTTTCCTGTTGAGAGCGCCACCACTTGAGATGCGATGGGAACAGGAAGAAACCTTTCCCGATGAATCAGGGAAAGGGACCCTCATCTCAAGCTCATGAGGGGGAAACTGGACTCCTCCTGAGCTGTGCTGGGACTTTCGGTGTTCCACCCACGTGAGGACAGGTATGTCGGGGAACTTCTTGAGTTGCAACAAGGTTGGGAAGGACCCTTGCGAGTTTCAAGAGGGAAGGCGTAATTTTTCTCGAGGTGCCACAGCAGAAAAGGGCCTCATCTCGCCTGCAGGGGAGAACCTCCTGGTTTTTCTTGAGTTGTGGCAGGTCCCTCTCGAGTTACAATGGGGACAACAGGGACCCGCTGGTGTGGCCTCAGGAAAGACCAGTCTCCATGCAACTTGCGAGGGGCCCCTCGGGATTCCTCTCCAGTCAGTGTCGTGTCCTAGGTCCTCATCTGGAATTGCGGCCAGAACCTGAGGTTTCCTCTCCAGGGCTGATATGGATCTTGGGGTTCCTCTGGCGTCTCCACAGCAGAGTCAGAACTCTTCTCAAGTGGAGACATTCACGTCCGTTTTCCTCCCGAGCTGTAGCAGCAGTGTCAGTCTTCCCGACGAGTGGACACAGGGATCTGTGGCTTTCCCTCAAGGTGCCACAGGGCTGTGGCACGAGCCACCGTGGTGTAAGGCGATACGTGGGTGACCTTCAGGGCAGTGCAGGGAAATCAAGCTCATCTGGAGTGGACTGAGACATTTGGGGGTCTTTTGCAATGGTGGCACCGTCCCTGGATTTCCTCTGGTCTTTCCTGTTGAGAGCACGTCCTCTTGCTCTGCGACGTGAACGCCAGAATCCTTTCCCGACGAAGCAGGGAAAGAATCCTCATCTGGAGCTGAGGAGGGGGAAAGGGGTCCCCTGTTGAGTAGTGGTGGGACCCTCAGTGTTCCTCTCGAGTGGAGACGGATATATCAGGGAACTTCTTGAGTTGCAGCAAGAGTGTGAAGGACCGTTTGAGGTGCAGGAGTGAAGGCGTGATTTCTCTCAGGATGCTGCAACATAAAACGGTCTCATTTCGCCTGGAGGGGAGAACCTCCTGGTTTTACTCCAGTTGGGGCAGGTCCCTCTCGAGTTATGACGGGGATATCAGTGATCCACTTGCGTGGCCTCAGGAAAGGCCAGTCTCCGTGCGAGTTGAGAGAGGCCCCTCGGGATTCCTCTCCATTTGGTGCCTGGGCCTAAGTCTCTGTCTGGAGCTGAAGCTGGGACCTGAGGTTTCCTCTCCACTGCTGGCAAGGAACTTGGCTTTCCTCCAGAGTCTCCCCAGGGGAGTCAGGCCTCGTCTGCTGTGGTTTCATGCACGTCTGCTTTCAACCCGAGCTGTAGCAGCAGTGTTAATCTTCCCGTCGAGTTGACCCAGGGATCTCTGTCTTTCCCTTGAGATGCCACAGGCCTGTGGCACGAGCCAACGTGGTGTGAGGCGATATGCAGGTGATACTCGAGGAATTGCAGGGAAATCAGGGTCATCTGGAGTGGACTGAGACATCTGGGAGACTTTTAGTAAGATGGAACTACCCCTGGAGATCTTGGCTTTCCTGTTGAGAGCGCCACCACTTGAGATGCGACGGGAACTGTGGGAATCCTTTCTCGACGAAGCAGGGAAAGGGACCCTCATCTCGAGCTCACAAGGGGGAAACGAGGCTCCTCCTGAGGTGTGTCAGGACCCTTAGTGTTCCTCCCGCATGGGGACTGGTATGTCAGGGAACTTCTTGAGTTGCAGCAAGGGTGGGAAGGACACTTATGAGGTTCAAGTGGGAAGGCGTGATTTCCCTCGTGATGCCACAGCAGAAAAGGGCCTCATCTCGCCTGCAGGGGAGAACCTCCTGGTTTTTCAGGAGTTGTGGCAGGTCCCTCTCGAGTTACGACGGGGACCTCAGGGACCCGCTGGTGTGGCCTCAGGAAAGGCCAGTCTCCGTGCGAGTTGAGAGAGGCCCCTCGGGAATCCTCTCCATTTGGTGCTGGGTCCTAAGTCCCCGTCTGGAGCCGAAGTTGGTACCTGAGGTTTCCTCTCCAGTGCTGGGATGGATCTTGGGGATCCTCTTGAGTCTCCACAGGGGACTTAGGCCTTTTCTCCAATGGTTGCATGCATGTCCACTTTCCTACCAAGCTGTAGCAACAGTGTCAGGCTTCCTGTCATGTTGACCCAGGGATCTCTATCTTTTGCCCAAGATGCCACAGGGCTGTGTCACGAGCCACCGTGGTGTTAGGTGATACGTGGGTGACACTTGATGTAGTGCAGGGAAATCAGGTTCATCTGGAGTGGACTGAGACTTCTGGGGACTTTTAGTATGTTGGCACGACCCCTGGAGATCTCAGCTTTCCTCTTGAGAGCGCCACCTCTTGAGATGCGACCAGAATGGCGGAAAAGCTTTCCTGACGAAGCAGGGAAAGGGTCCCTCATCTCGAGCTCACGAGGGGGAAACGGGGCTCCTCCTGGATTGTGCCAGGACCTTCGGTGTTTCTCTTGATTGGAGACGGGTATGTCGGGGAACTTCTTGAGTAGCAGCAAGGCTGTGAAAGACCCTTTTAGGTTCTGGAGGGAAAGCATGATTTCTCTTGGGATGCCTCAGCAGAAAACGGCTTTATGTCACCTGGAGGGGAGAACCTTCTGGTTTTTCTCAAGTTGCGGCAGGTCCTTCTCGAGTTACGACAGGGACCTCAGGGACCCACTCACGTGGCCTCAACAAAGACCAGTCTCCATGTGAACTGAGAGTGTCCCTTCAGGATTCCTCTAAAGTTGGTGCCGGGTTCTAACTCCCCATCTGGAGCCGAACCTGGAACCTGAGGTTTCCTCTACAGTACTGGCATGGATCTTGGGGTTCCTCTGGAGTCTCCCCAGGGGAATCAGGCCTCATCTCCTGTGGTAACACGCATGTCCACTATCCTCCCGAGCTCTAGCAGCAGTGTCAGACTTCCCGTCGAGTTGACCCAAGGATCTCTGTCTTTCCCTCGAGATCCCAGAGGGCTGTGACAAGAGCCACCATGGTGTGAGGATATACGTGGGTGACACTCGAGGTAGTGCAGGGAAATCAGGTTCATCCTGAGTGGACTGAGACATCTGGGGGACTTTTAGTATGTTGGCACGACCCCTGGAGATCTCAGCTTTCCTGTTGACAGCGCCACCTCTTGAGATGTGATGGGAATGGCGGGAATCCTTTGCTGACGAAGCAGGGAAAAGGACCCTCATCTCGAGCTCACGAGGGGAAAAGGGGCTCCTCCTGAGTTGTTCCAGGACCCTCGGTGTTCCTCCCGCGTGGGGACGGGTATGTTGGGGAAGTTCTTGAGTTGTAGCAAGGCTGGGAAGGACCCTTGTGAGGTTCAAGAAGGAAGGCGTGATTTCCCTCGAGATGCCGCAGCAGAAAAGGGCCTCATCTCGCCTGCAGGGAGATCCTCCTGGTTTTTCTCAAGTTGTGGCAGGTACCTCTCGAGTTACAATGTGGACCTAAGGGACCCGCTGGCGTGGCCTCAGGAAAGACGAGTCTCCATGCGAGTTGTGAAGGGCCCCTCGGGATTCCTGTCCAGTCAGTGTTGGGTCCTAGTCCTCATCTGGAACTGCGACCATAACCTGAGATTTCCTCTCCAGTGCTAGCATGGATCTTTGAGTTCCTCTGTAGTCTTCACAGGAAAGTCAGGACTCTTCTCGTGTGGAGACACACACGTCCGTTTTCATCCCAAGCTGTAGCAGCAGTGTCAGCCTTCCCAGCGAGTGGACACAGGGATCTGTGTCTTTCCCTCGAGGTGTTACAGTGCTGCCACATTTACCACCGTGGTGTGATTCTATGCTCTGGGTGACCTTCGAGGCAGGGCAGGGAAATCAGGTTCATCTGGAGTGGACTGAGACATTTGGGGGTCTTTTGGAATGGTGGCACAAATCCTGGATTTCCTCTCGACTTTTCTGTTGAGAGCACGTCCTCTTGCTGTGTGATGAGAACTCCAGAATCCTTTCCTGATGAAGCAGGGAAAGAAACCTCATCTGGAGCGGAGGAGAGGGAAAGGGGGCTCCTCTTGAGTTGTGGTGGGACACTCAGTGTTTCTCTCGAGTGGAGACGGGTATGACGGGGAACTTCTTGAGTTGCAACAAAGGTGTGAAGGACCCTTTGAGGTTCAGGAGGGAAGGCGTGCTTTCTCTCGGGATGCCGGAGTAGAAAATGGCCTCAACTCGCCTGAAGGGGAGAACCTCCTGGTTTTTCTCGAGTTACAGCAGATCCCTTTCGAGTTACGACGGGTACCTCAGGGACCCACTCGCGTGGCTTCAGGAAAGGCCAGTCTCCATGCGAGTTGAGAGGGGCCCCTCGGGATTGCTCTCCAGTCGGTGCTGGGTCCTAATTCCCCGTCTGGAGCTGAAGCTGGAACCTGAAGTTTCCTCTGCAGTGCTAGCATGTATCTTGGGGTTCCTCTGAAGTCTCCCCATGGGAGTTAGGCCTCGTCTCCTGTGGTTACACGCACGTCCGCTTTCCTCCCGAGCTGTAGCAGCAGTGTCAGACTTCCCATCGAGTTGACCCAGGGATCTCTGTCTTTCCCTCGAGATGCCACAGGGCTGTGGCACAAGCCTCCGTGGTGTGAGGTGATATGCAGGTGACCCTCGATTTAGAGCAGGGAAATCAATTTCTTCTGTAGTGGACTGAGACATGTGGCGGACATTTAGTATATTGGAACGACGCCTGGAGATCTCGGCTTTCCTGTTGAGAGCGCCACCTCTTGAGATGCGACCGGAATGGCGGGAATCCTTTCCCAATGAAGCAGGGAAAGGGAACCTCATCTCGAGCTCACAAGGGGAAAACGGGGCTCCTCCTGAGTTGTGCCAGGACCCTCGGTGTTCCTCCCACGTGGGGATGGGTAATTCGGGGAACTTCTTGAGTTGCAGCAAGGGTGGGAAGGATACTTGCGAGGTTCAAGAGGGAAGGCGTGATTTCCCTCGAGACACCACAGCAGAAAAGGACCAAATCTCACCTGCAGGGGAGAATGTCCTGGTTTATCTCGAGTTGTGGCAGGTCCCTCTCGAGTTCAGATGGGGACCACAGGGACCCGCTGGCATGGCCTTAGGATAGTCCAGTCTCCATGTGAGTTGCGAGGGACCCCTCGGGATTCCTCTCCAGTCAGTGTTGGGTCCTAGGTCCTCGTCTGGAACTGTGGCCAGAACCTGAGGTTTCCTCTCCAGTGCTGACATGGATCTTGGGGTTCCTCTCGAGTCTCCACAGGAGTGTCAAGACAATTCACGAGTGGAGACATACACGTTGGTTTTTCTCCTGAGCTGTAGCAGCAGTGTCAACTTTCCCGATGAGTGGACACAGGGATCTGTGTCTTTCCCTCAAGGTGTCATAGGGCTGCCGCAAGTGCCACCATGGTGTGATTTGCTGTTCGGGGTGACCTTCGAGACAGGGCAGGGAAATCAGGTTCACCTGGAGTGGACTGAGCATTTGGGGGTCTTTTGGAATGGTGGCATGAACCCTGGAGTTCCTCTTGACTTTCCTGTTGAGAGCACGTCCTTTTGCTGTGCGACGGGAAAAACAGAAATCTTTCCCGATGATGCAGGAAAAGGGAGCCTCATCTGGAGTGGAGGAGGGGGAAAGGGGACTCCTCTTGATTTGTGGTGAAACCCTCAGTGTTCCTCTCGAGTGGAGATGGGTATGTCGGGGAAGTTCTTGAGTTGCAACAAGGGTTTGAAGGACCCTTTGTCGTTCCGGAGAGAAGGCGTGATTTCTCTCAGGATGCCACAGCAGAAAACGGCCTCATCTCGCCTGGAGGGGAGAATCTCCTGGTTTTTCTTGAGTTGCGACAGGTCACTCACGAGTTACAATGGGGAACTCAGGGACCCGCTCGCGTGGCCTCAGGAAAGGCCAGTCTCCGTGCGAGTTGAGAGGGGCCCCTCAGGAATCGTCTCCAGTCAGTGCTGGGTCCTAAGTCCCTGTCTGGAGCTGAAGCTGGAACCTGAGTTTTCCTCTCCAGTGCTGGCATGTAACTTGGGGTTTCTCTGGAGTCTCCCCAGGGGAGTCAGGCCTCATCTCCTGTGGTTGCATGCACGTCCGCTTTCCTCCCGAGCTGTAGCTGCCGTGTCAGGCTTCACAGGGATCTCTGTCTTTCCCTCGAGATCCCACAGGGCAGTGGCAAGAGCCACTGTGGTGTGAGTGATACGCAGGTGACACTCGAAGGAGTGCAGGGAAATCAGGTTCATCTGGAGTGGACTGAGACATCTGGGGGACTTTTAGCATGTTGGCACGACCCCAGGAGATCTCGGCTTTCCTGTTGAGAGCACCACTTCTTGAGATGCGACAGGAACTGCGGGAATCCTTTCCTGAAGAAGCAGGGAAAAAGACCCTCATCTCAAGCTCACGATGGGGAAATGAGGCTCCCTCCTGAGGTGTGCCGGGACCCTTAGTCTTCCTCCCGCGTGGGGAGGGGTATGTCGGGGAACTTCTTGAGTTGCGGCAAGGTTTGGAAGGAAGCTTGGGAGTTTCAAGTGGGAAGGCGTGATTTCCCTTGTGATGCCACAGCAAAAATGGGCCTCATCTCGCCTGCAGGGGAGAACCTCCTGGTTTTTCTCGAGTTGCAGCAGGTCCCTCTCGAGTTACGACAGGGACCTCAGGGACCCACTGGCGTGGCCTTAGGAAAGACCAGTCTCCATGCGAGTTGCGAGGGGCCCCTCTGGATTCCTGTCCAGTCAGTGTCGGGTTCTATTTCCTCATCTGGAACTGCAGCAAGAACCTGAGGTTTCCTCTCCAGTGCTGACATGGATCTTGGGGTTCCTCTGGAGTCTCCACAGGAGAGTCAGGACTCTTCTCAAATGGAGACATACACGTCCATTTTCCTCCCAAGCTGTAGCAGCAGTGTCAGGCTTCCCGTCCAGTTGACCCAGGCATCTCTCTCTTTCCCTCGAGATGCAACAGGGCTGTGGCACGAGCCACCCTTTTGTGTGGCGATAGACGGGCACCACCCCTTAAGTATCAGGCTACGCATCGAGTTCACACAGGGACCTCTGTCTTTGCCTCGAGATGCCACCTGACTGAGGCATGAACTACCGTGATGTGAGGAGATACCTGGGTGATTCTCGAGGCTGGGCAGGGAAATTGGGTTCATCTGAAGTGGACTGAGACATCTGGAGGACTTTAAGTATGTTGGCACGACCCCTGGAGATCTCGGCTTTCCTGTTGAGAGCGCCACCTCTTGAGATGGGATGGGAATGGTGGCAATCCTTTTCTGACGAAGCAGGGAAAGGGACCCTCATCTCGAGCTCACGAGGGGGAAACGGGGTTCCTCTGAGTTGTGCCGGGAACCCCGGTGTTCCTCCCGCATGGGGACGATTCTGTTGGGGAACTTCTTGAGTTGCAGCAAGGGTGAGAAGGACCCTTGCAAGTTTCAAGAGGGAAGTCGTGAATTCCCTCGAGACGCCGCAGCAGAAAACGGCCCGATCTCGCCTGCAGGGGGAATCTCCTGCTTTTTCTCGAGTTGTGGTAGGACCCTTTTGAGTTACAATGGGGACCTCAGGGACTCGCTGGCATGGCCTCAGGAAAGACCAGTCTCCATGCAAGTCGCGAGGGGACCCTCGGGATTCCTCTCCAGTCAGTGTGGGGTCCTAGGTCCTCGTCAGGAACTGCAGCCAGAACCTGAGGTTTCCTCTCCAGTGCTGACATGGATCTTGGGGTTCCTCTGGAGTCTCCACAGGAGAGTCAGGACTCTTCTCGAGTGGAGTCATACAGGTCTGTTTTCCTCCCAAGCTGTAGCAGCAGTGTCAGGCTTCCTGACGAGTTGACACAGGGAACTGTGGCTTTCCCTCGAAGTGCCACAGTGCTGTAACACATGCCACCGTGGTATGATTCGATGCTCGGGGTGACCTTCGAGGCAGGGTAGGGAAATTAGGTTCATCTGGAGTGGACTGAGACATTTGGGGGACTTTTGAATGGTTCCACGACCCCTGGAGTTCCTCTTGACTTTCCTGTTGAGAGCACGTACTCTTGCTGTGCGATGGCAATGACAGAATCCTTTCCCGACGAAGCAGGGAAAGGAACCCTCATCTGGAGTGCAGGAGGGGGAAAGGGGGCCCCTCTTGAGTTGTGGCATTACCCTCAGTGTTCCTTTCAAGTGGAGACGGGTATGTCAGGGAACTTATTGAGGTGAAGCAAGGGTGTGAAGGACCCTTTGAGGTTCAGGAGGGAAGGCATGATTTCTTTCAGGATGCTGCAGCAGAAAACGGCCTCAACTTGCCTGCAGGGGAGAACCTCCTGGTTTTTCTCGAGTTGTGGCAGGTCCCTCTCAAGTTACAACAGGGACCTCAGAGACCTGCTCACGTGGCCTCAGGAAAGGCCAGTCTCCGTGCGAGTTGAGAGGGGCCCCTCGGGATTCCTCTCCAGTTGGTGCCGGATACTAAGTCCCCATCTGGAGCAGAAGCTGGAACCTGAGTTTTCCTCTCCAGTGCTGGCATGGATCTTGGGGTTCCACTGGAGTCTCTCAAGGGGAGTCAGGCCTCATCTCCTGTGGTTACATGCAAGTCCGCTTTCCTCCCAAGCTGTAGTAACAGTGTCAGTCTTCCCGTCGAGTTGACCCAAGGATCTCTGTCTTTCCCTCGAGATACAACAGGGCTGTGTCATGAGCCACCGTGGTGTGAGGCGATACGCGGGTTACACTCGAGGGAGTGCAGGGAAATCAGGTTCATCTGGAGTGGATTGAGACATCTGGGAGACTAATAGTATGTTGGCATGATCCTTGGAGATCTCGGCTTTCCTGTTGAGAGCGCTACCTCTTGAGATGCGACGGAATGGCAGGAATACTTTCCCGACGAATCAGGGAAAGGAACCCTCATATCGAGCTCATGAGATTGAAACGGGGCTCCACTTGAGCTGTGCCGGGACCCTCGGTGTTCCTCCCGCGTGGGGACGGCTATGTCGGGGAACTTCTTGAGTTGCAGCAAGGGTGGGAAGGATGCTTGCGAGGTTCAAGTGGGAAAGTGTGCTTTCCCTCGAGACGCCACAGCAGAAAAGGGCCTCATCTTGCCTGCAGGAGAGAACCTCCTGGTTCTTCTCGAGTTGCGGCAGGTCCTTCTCGAGTTACAACGGGGATCTCAGGGACCCATTGGCATGGCCTCAGGAAAGACCAGTCTCCATGCGAGTTGCGAGGGGCCCCTCGGGATTCCTCTCCAGTCAGTGTCAGGTCCCAGGTCCTCGTCTGGAACTGCATCCAGAACCTGAGGATTCCTCTCCAGTACTGACATGGCTCTTGGGGTTCCTCTGGAGTCTCCACAGGAGAGTCAGGACTCTTCTCGAGTGGAGGCATACACGTCCATTTTCCTCCTGAACTGTAGCAGCAGTGTCAGGCTTCCTGACGGGTTGACACAGGGATCTGTTGCTATCCCTCGAAGTGCAACAGGGCTGTCACACGTGCCACTTTGGTGTGATTCGATGCTCGGGGTGACCTTCGAGGCAGTGAAGGGAAACCAGGTTCATCTGGATTGGACTGAAACATTTGGGGGTCTTTTGGAATGGTGGCACGACCCCTGTAGTTCCTCACGACCTTCCTGTTGAGAGCACGTCCTCTTGCTTTGTGACGGGAAGGCCAGATTCCTCTCCCCACAAGCCATGGAAAGGAACCATCATCTGGAGTGGAGGAGGGGGAAAGGGGGCTCCTCTTGAGTTGTGGTGGGACCCTCAGTGTTCCTCTCGAGTGGAGATGGGTAAGTCGGGGAACTTCTTGAGTTGCAGCAAGGGTGTGAAGGACTCCTTGAGGTTCATGAGGGAAGGCGTGATTTCTCTCGGGATGCCGCAGCAGAAAACGGCCTCATCTCGCCTAGAGGGGAGAACTTCCTGGTTTTTCTCGAATTGCGGCAGGTGCCTCTCGAGTTACAATGGGGACCTCAGGGACCCGGTCCCGTGGCCTCGGTAAAGGCCAGTCTCTGTGCGAGTTGAGAGGGGTCCCCCGGAATTCCTCTTCAGTCGGTGCCGGGTTGTAAGTCCCCGTCTGGAGCCGAATCTGGAACCTGAGATTTCCTCTCCAGTGCTGGCATGGATCTTGGGGTCCCTCTGGAGTCTCCTCAGGGGAGTCAGGCCTTGTCTCCTGTGGTTACATGCACGTCTGCTTTCCTCCCATGCTGTAGCAGCAGTGTCAGTTTTCCCGTCGAGTTGACCCAGGGATCTCTGCCATTCCCTCGAGATGCCACAGGGCTGTGGCACAAGACACCATGGTGTGAGGAGATATGCGGGTGATCTTCGAGGCAGGGCAGGGAAATAAGTTTTCATCTACAGTGGACTGAGACATCTGGGGGACTTTTAGTATGTTGGCATGACCCCTGGAGATCTCGGCATTCCTGTTGAGAGCACCACCTCTTGAGATGCGATGGGAATGGTGGGAATCTTTTCCCGAAGAAGCAGGGAAAGGGACCCTCATCTCGACCTAACGAGGGGGAATCAGGGCTCCTCCTGAGTGGTGCCAGGAACCTCGGTATTCCTCCCTCGTGGGGATGGGTATGTAGGGGAATTTCTTGAGTTGCAGCAAGGGTGGGAAGGACCCTTGTGAGGTTCAAGAGGGAAGGCGTGATTTCCCTCGAGAAGCCACAACAGAAAAGGGCCTCATCTCACCTGCAAGGGAGAATCTCCTGGTTTTTCTCTAGTTGTGGCAGGTCCCTCTTGAGTTATGATGGGGACCTCAAGGACCGGCTCGCGTGGCCTCAGGAAAGACCATTCTCTTTGAGAGTTGTGAGGTGCCCCTCGGGATACCTCTCCAGTCAGTGTAGGGTCCTAGGTCCACATCTGGAGTCGAAGCTGGATCCTGAGGTTTCCTCTCAAGTGCTGACATGGATCTTGAGGTTCCTCTAGTGTCTCGACAGGAGAGTCAGGACTCTTCTCGAGGGGAGACATACACGTCCATTTTCCTCCCGAGCTGTAGCAGCAGTGTCAGGCTCCCCGACGGGTTGACACAGAGATCTGTGGCTTTCCCTCGAGTTGCCACAGGGTTGTCGCACGTGGCACCATGAAATGATTGGATTCTCTGGGTGACCTTCGAGGCAGGGCATTGAAATCAGGTTCATCTGGAGTGGACTGAGACATTTGGGGTCTTTTGCAATGTTGGAACGATCCCTGGAGTTCCGCTCGACATTCCTGTTGAGAGCACGTCCTCATGCTGTGTGACGGGAATGCCAGAATCCTTTACTAATGAAGCAGGGAAAGAAACCCTCATCTGCAGCGGAGGACGGGGAAAGGGGGCCCCTCTTGAGTTGTGGTGGGCCCCTCAGTGTTCCTCTCGAGTGGAGACGAGTATGTTGGGGCACTTCTTGAGTTGCAGCAAGGATGTGAAGGACCCTTTGAGGTTCAGGAGGGAAGGCGTGATTTCCCTCGAGACGCCCCAGCAGAAAAGGGCCTCATCTTGCCTGGAGGGGAGAACCTCCTTGTTTTTCTCGAGTTGCGGCAGGTCCCTCTCGAGTTACGATGGGGACCTCAGGAAACCGCTCACGTGGCCTCAGGAAAGGCCAGTCTCCGTGCGAGTTGAGAGGGGCACCTCGGGATTCCTATCCAGTCAGTGCCGGGTCCGAAGTACACGTCTGGAGCCAAAGCTGGAACCTGAGTTTTCCTCTCCAGTGCTGGCATGGATCTTGGGTTCCTCTGGAGACTCCCAAGAGGAGTCAGGCCTCATCTCCTGTGGTTACATGCATGTCCTCTTTCCCCCCAAGCTGTAGCAGCAGTATCAGGCTTCCCGTCGAGTTGACCCAGGGATCTCTGTCTTTCCTTTGAGATGCCATCGGGCTGTGGCATGAGCCACCGTGGTGTGAGGCCATATGGGGGTGACACTCGAGGTAGTGCAGGCAAAGCAGGTTCATATGGAGTGGACAGAGACATCTGAGGGAGGTTTATTATGTTGGCATGACCCCTGGAGATCTCAGCTTTCCTGTTGTGAGTGCCACCTCTTGAGATGTGACGGGAATAGTGGGAATCCTTTCCCAACGAAGCAGGGAAAGGAACCCTCATCTTGAGCTCAGAAGGGGGAAACAGGGCTCCTCTTGAGTTGTGCCGGGACCCTCGGTGTTCCTCCCGCATGGGGATGGGTATGTCAGGGAACTTCTTGATTTGCAGCAAAGGTGGGAAGGGCCCTAGTGGGGTTCAAGTGGGAAGGCGTGATTTCCCTCAAGAAGCCGCATCAGAAAAGGGTCTCATCTCGCCTACAGGGGAGAACCTCCTGGTTTTTCTCGAGTTGCGGCAGGTCCCTCTTGAGTTACGACGGGGACCTCAGGGACCCACTCATGTGGCCTCAGGAAAGACCAGTCTCCATGTGAGTTGCGAGGGACCCCTCGGGATTCCTCCCCAGTCAGTGTTGCATCCTAGGTTCTGGTCTGGAACTGTGGCCAGAAGCTGAGATTTCCTCTCCAGTGATGACACGGATCTTGGGGTTCCACTGGAGTCTCCACAGGAGAGTCAGGACTCTCCTCGAGTGGAGACATACACATCCATTTTCTTCCCGAGACGTAGCATCAGTGTCAGGCTTCGCAACGAGTTGACCCAGGGATCTGTGGCTTTCCCTCGAGATGCCACAGGGCTGTTGCTCATGCCACCGTGGTAGGATTCGATGCTCAGGGTGACCTTCGAGGCAGGGAAGGGAAATTAGGTTCATCTGGAGTGGACTGAGACATTTGGGGGTCTTTTGGAATGGTGGCATGACCCCTGGAGTTCCTCTCGACTTTCCTGTTGAGAACACGTCCTCTTCCTGTGCGTCAGGAATGCCAGACTCCTTTTCCGACGAAGCAGGGAAAGGAAACATCATCTGTAGCCGAGGAGGGGGAAAGAGGGTTCCTCTTGATTTGTGGTGGGACCCTCAGTGTTCCTCTCGAGTGGAGAAGGGTATGTCGGGGAATTTCTTGAGTTGCAGCAAGGGCGTGAAGGACCCTTTTATGTTCAGGAGGGAAGGCGTGATTTCTCTCAGGATGGTGCAGCAGAAAATGGCCTCATGTCGCCTGGAGGGAAGAACCTCCTGGTTTTTCTCGAATTGCGGCAGGTCCCTCTCGAGTTACGATGGTGACGTCAGGGACCCGCTCGCGTGGACTCAGGAAAGGCCAGTCTCCGTGCGAGTTGAGTGGGGCCCCTCGGAGTTACTCTCAAGTCAGTGCCACGTCCTAAGTCCCCGTCTGGAGCTGAAGCTTGAACCTGAGTTTTCCTCTCTAGTGCTGGCATGGATCTTGTGCTTCCTCTGGAGTCTCCCCAGCGGAGTCAGGCCTCATCTCCTGTGGTTACATGCATGTCCACCTTTCTCCTGAGCTGTAGCAGCAGTGTCAGGCTTCCCGTCAAGTTGACCAAGGATCTCTGTCTTTCCCTTGATATGCCACAGAGCTGTGGCACGACCCAAGGTGGTGTGAGAAAATGCGCAGGGACCTTGGTGGCAGGACAGGTAAATCAGGTTCATCTGGAGTGGACTGAGACATTTTGGGGTCTTTTGGAATGGTGGCACGACCCCTGGAGTTCCTCTACACTTTCATGCTGAGAGCACATCCTCTTGCTCTGCAACGGGAATGGCAGGAATCCTTTCCCGATGAAGCAGGGAAAGGAACCCTCATCTTGAGCTCACGAGGGGGAAACGGGGCTCCTCTTAAGTTCTGGTGGGACCCTCAGTGTTCCTCTCGAGTGTGGACGGGTATGTTGGGGTACTTCTTGAGTTACAGCAAGAGTGTGAAGGACTCTCTGAGGTTCAGGAGGGAAGGCGTGATTTGTCTTGGGATGCCCCAGCAGAAAATGGCCTCATCTCGCCTGAAGGGTAGAAGCTCCTGGTTTTTCTCGAGTTGCAGCAGGTCACTCTCGAGTTACGTTGGGGTGTTCAGGGACCCGCTCCGGTGGCCTCAGGAAAGGCCAGTCTCCGAGCGAGTTGAGAGGGGCCCCTCGGGATTCCTCTCCAGTTGGTGCTGGGTCCTAAGTCCAGCATCTGGAGGTGAAGCTGGAACCTGAGTTTTCCTCTCCAGTGCTGGCATGGATCTTGGGGTTCCTCTGAAGTCTCCCCAGGGGAGTCAGGCCTCGTCTCCTGTGGTTACATGCACGTCCGCTTTCTTCCCGCGCTGTAGCAGCAGTGTCAGCATTCCTGTCGAGTTGACCCAGGATCTGTCTTTCCCTCGAGATGCCACAGGGCTGTGGCACGAGCCACCGTGGTGAGAGTGGATACGCGGGTGACACTCGAGGTAATACAGTGAAATCATGTTCATCTGGAGTGGACTGAGACATCTGGGGGAGTTTTAGTATGTTGGCACAACCCCTGGAGATCTCGGCTTTCCTGTTGAGAGCACCACCTCTTGATATGCGATGGGAACGGTAGGAATCCTTTCCCGATGAAGCAGGGAAAGGGACCCTCATCTCGAGCTCACCATGGGGAAATGGGGCTCCTCCTGGGATGTGCAAGGACCCTTGGTTTTCCTCCTGCGTGGGGAAGGGTATGTCGGGGAACTTCTTGAGTTGCAGCAAGGGTGGGAAATACCCTTGCGAGCTTCCAAAGTGAAGGCGTGATTTCCCTCGAGACGCCACAGCAGAAAATGGCCTCATGTCTCCTGCAGGGGAAAACCTCCTGGTTTTTCTTGAGTTGCGGCAGGTCCCTCTCGAGTTACAATGGGGACCTTAGGGACCCTCTTGTGTCACCTCAGGAAAGGCCAGTCTCCATGCGAGTTGAGAGGGGCCCCTCGGGATTCCTCTCCAGTCGGTGCTGGGTCCTAAGTCCCCGTCTGGAGCCGAAGCTGGAACCTGAGGTTTCCTCTCCAGTGCTGGCATGGATCTTGGGGTTCCTCTGGAGTCTCCACAGGAGAGTCAGGACTCTTCTCAAGTGGAGACATACACGTCCGTTTTCCTCCAGAGCTGTAGCAGCAGTGTCAGCATTCCCGTCGAGTTGACCCCACGATCTCTTTCTTACCCTCGAGATGCCACAGGGCTGTGGCAGGAGCCACCATGGTGTGATTGGATACGCGGGTGACACTCGAGGTTGTGCAGGGAAATCAGGTTCCTCTGGAGTGGACTGAGACATCTGGGGGACTTTTAGTATGTTAGCA
>SJYT01040357.1:0-39167 GCA_006410635.1 Cephalophus harveyi
AAGCAGACTCCTGTCCTGCCAGCCCACTTCTCTTCCGTCTCCCAAACCCGAGGTTCTGCTCACGGTACTAATTACCAGCAAATATGAGTCACGGAATTCTCAATCGGAGGAGCATCATCTCTCTCAAGATGTACACAAGAACTATAGTCTGTATAACGGAAGGACTCTAGTGAGAAAGGATAGGGCTGTCCAGGATGGTGGCAGGAGGAAGAAGGCAGTGCTGAGACTTAGGCTGGTCTTGATGGTGGGTTTTGGATGGTGGAAGAGAGGGGCAGCAGTTGGGCTGATGCTGGTAGAGTGAGGTATTCATGGTGAACCACGAACCACCCTGTTAGTCAGTGGCGCCCAGTGAGGCAAGGAAAGAAGAGGTGTGTGTCGGGGGGGGTGACCAGTGAAGAGGCTGAGCGGCAGCTGACCACCCCTAACCCCCATCCAGGGTCAGGGTGGATGCAGGGGGAACAGAAGGGACTTTCTTCTAGGACTCCTGAAAGCTTTGACCAATTCTTTTTTGCTTTTTGACTGCACCATACCATATGTGCGATCTTAGTTCCCTGAACAGGGATTGAACCCAGACCTCTGCAGTAGAAGCTCGGGGTCCTAACCACTGGCCCACTAAGGAAGTCCCTGGCTGATTCTTCAGCAATTATTTTAAACATCTAGGCAAATTGTGAACTTACATATGAAACTGTGACTTTTTCCAGAGCAGGGGAGTTTTGACAGAAGGTACATTCTACCCACTCTCCATGCTTTGAAGAAGATAGAATTAAGAACAAACATTGTATTCTTATATATATTATATATATAATATGCATTATGTGTTGTAATCAAACTATATTAATTTGATTTTTTTTAAGTAGCCTTCAATATCGGTGATGCTGGCACATTTAAGAGACAAATGGAAGTGTGAATTGTCAGTCTCTGCACATGGAGTCACCCGTTCTTGAATCGTTAGAGTAATTTGCTCAGAGCACATGTGGTAGTTGATTTGAGTCTTAACGCCATATTGTTTAATGCAGTGTGGAGCCTCTAGGCTGAGTGTCAAACACTCAGTGAGTGCTGAGAACACAGGCGAGGGGTTGTGTTTTGGTCTTTTGAGGAAGCGTTTTCCTGAGTGCCAAAGAGCACCAGCTCCCGCAAAAACACAAGGTTCTAGAATGTTCTAGATTATGTGCATGTCTTCAGGGAAATAAACCACTTGATCTTCCAAGTTCATTTAGGCTTTTAATCTTATTGTTGACATAACTTAATCTAATAAGGAAGAGGCTTCCCTTGTAGCTCAGTTGGTAAAGAATTTGCCTGCAGTACAGGAGACCCGGGTTCGATCCCTGGGTTGGGAAGATCCCCTGGAGAAGGAAATGGCAACCCACTCCAGTATCCTTGCCTGGAAAATCTCATGGACAGAGGAACCTGGTGGATTGCAGTCCATGGGGTCGCAAAGAGTCGGGCACGACTGAGCGACTAACACACACATATTTTAAAAATTAAAAATTTACTATTACTAGATAGTTCGGAGGCTTCTCAGGTGGCTCAGTGGTGAAGAACCCACTTTACCAATGCAAGGGACTTAAACAAAAAGTCTTCACTTATACACAGATGCATATATAGATGCACACATATGCTGAGTATTTTTTAAAACATAAATGGTTTATACTATATATATTTTGTGTGACTTTTCTCATATATATGTTTATTTCTATAGATATCTTAATAAAGCTACCATATGCTTTTAATTTCATTTTTTATTAATAAAAAGGTACTAACTTTTTGGAGTAGATGATATATGTAAGATTAAAAAGATATGAACAAGGGTCGAAGCGACAAAGAAGTCTCCACCTACCTCTGGGCCCAGCCATCTCTCTCTCTTTCCGCACACAACCACTGTGACTGTTTATACTGTGTCATTTCAGAGAAAGTCCATGCGTTTACAAACATATGTTTAATAATCTTTATGCATACAGATAATAGCATGCTGTTATCCTATTCAGTTCCCAGTGTTAGTCTTCTTCATACAAAGTAGACTGTAGACATTTTCACATGCATGTGTATATAAATGTTTCCTTCTTTTAAGGGTCACACAGTGCTGTAGTCAATAACAGGGATGGACTGCAATTTGTTTAATCTGGTCCTTAGTCATGTGCCTGTTTGGAGGGTACCTGTTGGGTAAATTCCTAGAATACAAGGCTGTTTGCTTCCCCTGCTCCTCTGTTTCCTTATCAGTCTGTTCACTCTTGTTCTCACTCACTCACTTGTTTATTTACCAATTCTTTCAACCCCAAAGCCTGTGTTTTGCTGCCTATCACTTCAAGTTCTTGACTACTTTCGGGCCAGCATTCTGTATTTACACGTGATGTTATTTTGCAAACAAACATTTGTTCAGCAATAGTTAATGGCCTTTGTATGGATTCCCTGCTTCGTACTCCGACCACCTGTAAGCTCCCAATCAGCTGAGAGTCCTAAACTCTCCAGGGAAGAATGTACCTTAGTGTCTCTGAGTCCGGGGGCCTCTGGGGAGCCTGCCTTCCCATCCCACCCAACCCCCATCCCCTGGCCTCTCCTACAAAAGTTTGCCAGTGGCTGGGAAGCCAGAGGATTTTATTCCAAGTGCCAGATGAGTAGGAGAGAGGTCTCATGCCAGCCAGCCGGTAGGTAAGTATTAGTCACACTGGGGCACAAACATGTTTCTAAAGCCACATCTAGCCAGCTGTGGCCAGTGGTGTCCCAGGGCTGGCTGCCTACAGACACCTCTGAGCCACATTAAGAAAGAGTTCCCATTTGTTGCGGCAACACAGCCAGCTGCTGGGAATTAGACGGTGGAGCTCAGGGGATGAGGGGGTGGCCGGGGACTGAGCGAGAGGCTGAGCCACGCCCTGCACAAACAATTCCTTTAAGTCTCCTCCAGATGGGAGTTGGCACTGGGAAAGGAGGTGGGTCGGAGGAAAGGGAGGCAGCTCTCCAAACCCTCACCATTTATTCAGTGAAAGAGGGAACCTTTGATTGATGGTCCTGATGATGGAGACAGGCGTCCCTCAGTGGGAAAAGGTGGGGTGGCGGTATCGCAAGGCCCCTGCGTCTTTTCTCTTGCATGAGAGATGGAAGAGCATTTTCTAACAAGTTGGTTCCAGCACTCACCTCAGAAAAAAACTAGCTCAGAAGTCCTGTGCATTTTCTGCGCTATTTGAGCTTCAGATGGTGAAGGATCTGCCTGTAATGCAGGAGACCCAGGTTCGATCCCTGGGTAGGGAAGATCCCCTGGAGAAGGGAATGGCAACCCACTCAGTATGCTTGCCTGGAGAATTCCATGGACAGAGGCAGGCTACAGTCCATGGGATCCCACAGAATCAGATACGACTAACACTTCTACACTTTCAATTCTCACTAAGACCCTGGACTTCCTGGTCAAAGAGTTGATTTCTATCTACAGTCAAGGACTGCTTTACAAGTATTTCTTTCCTAAGTTTGGATGTGATTTTTACATTCAAATCTCAGAGTATCATCTTTATTTTTTGAATTTCTAGTCTTTAGGAAGTGAATAGTAATTCCCTCCAAAACAGGTTATTTCCTTAGGATAGACTCCCAGAAGTGGATAAATATTTTCAAAGCACTTATCAAATAAAGGAAGACTTGTCCATGGTTCTTTCTTTTTTCAAATTTGCCTCCTTAATTCCCTCCTGATCTTTTTTTTTTTAAATTAATTAACTTATTTGGCTGCGCAGTGTCTTAATTGCAGCATTCAGGTCCCTGACCAGGGATCGAACACGGGTCCCATGGATTGGGAGTATGATGTTCATTGTTCTTAGTCTTTCACTCATTCACGGATTATTTGACTTAATAGGTCATTAAGTGAACATTTCTTTAGTGCTTATTATATGCCAGGCAAAATGCTCTCTGTGTCTGCTCTTACTTCTGCTCATAATAATTCCTCTCGAATGAGGGCTCCATATGGATACATCCTTTGTCCCTTGTAGGCTGTTTTGTCTTAAGTACCTAAAATTGTGTCTGCCACATACAGATTTGTTGGGGAAAAAAAAAAAAAAAACAGGAGGAGGTAGGTAGTATTATGATGTCCTTTTACAGATAATGAAACTGAGCCTTAGATGGGTTAAAGAATTTGCTTAAGGATTCAGAACTCATACCTAGCAGAGCAGGGATTTAATTTCATGTGACTCCAAAGTCCTTAAGATGACCTCTGTTTTCTAAAGCGCTTACAATTTAGGGAAGGAGATGTTCTGTGTTCAAATAACTCTCAAACAAAGGAGAGGAAATGAGTAAAGGTAGGAGCAAGGTGTTGTGGGATCATAAATAAAAGATTTTTTTTTTTTTGGTGGAGGAACCCAGAAGGGCCTCCAGGAGGAAGTGGCATTTGGATCTGGACCTTGAGGGATGAACTTCTATATTTGGTCTCGCATGTTCGTTGCTGACAAAGTAAGTTTGGACTAAGCTGTGTTTTAATGGGGAAAAAAATGCAGGCGTGTTTCAGATTGCTTATTTATAATAAGACTTCTTTAGTGCAAATTCCTGCCCGAGACCCTTCTGTCCCTGGCTGTGATGGTATCTTGTCTCTCTGGGTTTGATGGAAAGCGTGTTGTCAGTGTCGCTGTCTGAAAGGTATTCCTAAACTGCTCTGCGTAGTGTTCTAAATCATAGGACTTGTATCTCCTTTTCAGAAGTTACTACTTGGATTAAACATATTTGCTTGGCTGATGACTGTAAAAATCCTCATTTCTTACTAATGGTGGGAAAGCTACTCGGACAGTTGACTTCCCCCCTCACCCTATCCTGCCCCATCCTTCGTAATTGGAAGGGGACAGTGAATACTCTTTGCTTTTGATCAAGACATGTCTCCTGGCAGGAGAACGGAAGGATGTGTAGGAGGGAATGTCTCCGATAGTAACAATAACAAGAGTAATGAGTAAAAGTTCTCAACAGGATCTTGGGCAACTAAGTTACCCAGGCGTTTATACATGTTTACAGTGTGAGTGTTTTTTTTCTCCAGCTAACAATGGTTCCCAAATGTCTTCCTTCCCTGGGCCCCCTCCCAAGCATGTGAATGGTCCTGTTTGAACTATAGAGAAGCAGCTTTGAAAACCAGACTTTTTTTTGGTTCCTGCTTGTTTTTGGCATAAAGCTGAGCAGGGTACCCACTGGCCTTTGGTCATGGAGGGCAATGCACTCAGGGAGCCTGGGTCCTGGCTCCAGGGCTGAGAGCATCACGTGCCCTTATTGAGCCGCCGGCGACTCTTCAGCCAGTGCCACAGCTTGTCCAGTGAGAAAACTTTTCCTTCATTTCCCTCCTCTCTCAGCTCTAAGATAATCAGAGTTGTGATCCTTCTGTATAAGAAACAAAATGTGACTTGAGCTACAATGAACTGACTTCCTACATACCCCCCTGTGCCACCTCTTGGGTGACTTCAGAGGAAACAAGGTTTCCTCCTCCCTGGTTCTGCTGGACAGAGTCTCGACCTCCAGCTCGGGTCAGCCCAGGCTGAGCTGCGAGGCCGCAGGAAGTTTCTCTCATCCTCTCTCATCCTCCGCACCCCCTTCACATCCTGGTAACAGGAGGATGAGCAGGAAGCAGAGAGTGTCAGGGCGAAGGCTTTCAAGCTCACAGTGGGTTCAGGCAGCGCGGGGGGCCTCTAGGAAAACAATACAGAACTTTCCGAATGGTCCTGCTAATGGCTCTCTACAAAGCCTTTACACGGTTGTGCTAGAAATTGTGAGTCACCAAGACGCTGGCTTGTTTATTTATTTATTTCATTTTGTTAAAAAAAAAAAAAGAAAAGTGAACTTTGAATGTCGCTCTCAGCTACTCTTTCTGGTTGCTTGGGAGAGCTTTGTGGTGGGCGGGACTGGCCACTATGAGGTCTCTTGTAGGAGGGACAGCCCGTGGCAGCCCCTCTGCTCAGGGTAGGATATGGATCAGCTCACAATGATGCTTTAAATTTGGGAAAATGCTGGGATTTATCTGGTGGTTCAGTGGTTAAGACTCTATACTCCCAGTGCAGGGGGCTCAGGGTTGATCTCTGGTCAGGAAACTGGATCCCACATACTACAGCTAAAGATCCCACATGCCACAAGTGAGACCCAGTGCAGCCAAACGAAGAAATATATTTTTTAAGTTGGGAAAATGCTCTTGCATACAGGTGCCAGCAGCTGGCTTGTTCTGAACCTTTGGACAGTCCATCACTTTCCCACATGACAGTGTCTGGTTCGTAACATGAAGGGGCTGGAATGTTTAAGATATGAGGTTTCTCTGAGTCAGTGAGACCCACACGGAGATCCTCTGGACCTCCTGGGAGCAATGAACCTCAGGTGCCCCTCAAGTCCCCTTTCTGGGGGCACGTCCTTCCCTTCCTGTTGGGGGTTGGCCTTGGAAGATTGTTTAGCAAATCTCCACTCCCTTGGTGTAAGACATGGTCTGGCCTTTGAAATTTCATACAGTGGTTTTCCAGAGTCTTTATTTATTTGTTTTTTTTAAATTTATTCTTATTTTTGGCTGTGCTGGGTCTTTGTTGCTCCGTGGCTTTCTCTAGTTGGGGTGAACCAGGGCTACTTTTCCTTGTGGTGGATGGGCTTCTCATTGTGATAGCTTCTCTAGTTGCAGCTCATGGGCTCTAGGGTGCCCCGGCTTCAATGGCTGTGGCACGTGAGCTCAGTACTTGTGGCTCCCGGGCTGTAGAGCAGAGGCCTGGTAGTTGTGGTTCACAGGCTTAGTTGCTCTGTGGCATATGGGATCTTCCTAGACCAGGGATTCAACTCGTGTCCCCTACATTGACAGGTGGATTCTTAACTGCTGGACCACAAGGGAAGTCCTAGAGTTATTTTTTTTTAATAAAAGTGATTAATTTTTTATTTTTTTAGTGTAGGATTACAAGCCACGCTCGATCATGGCACCTGCTCATAAAACCTTTGCTTTTTCACCAACTTCTCTTATTTAAGCACTCTTGTCCTTATTACTGTTACTCCACTTACTGAACAAAGCCAAGATGGAAAGTAACCCCGAATGCTTCTCCCTGGCCTCTGCCCACTGTCCATCCCTTTTCTTCTTTAGCTGTTGTGGGAGTGATAGGAAAAAGGAGATCTGCTTTTTAGGAGGTTGGCATTTACCAAAAATAACATTTTCCCTGACTCATTTCCAGATACTGCCCATTCATTACGTTTGAATGTAAATATATTTGAAAGCAGTCCTGTCCTAAGGCACTCCCCATCTCCCACGATTAGAGACCTCAGGGCATCATCCCTTTGACTCCTGGGAGATTGGCATTCAGAAGCTCCAGGCAAGATGCAGAAACCAACTCCTTCTGATTGCAAGCTAAAGGCGACGATACATGGCAGTGTTACTTCTACATAGGGCCACTCTAAATTGAGAAAATACAGGACACGACATGGTCAAACTGGAACAGAAAGGGATCTTTTGGGAGTTATCTTTCTCATTTGCTAGTGAAGTCCTTTTATTTCTTGTTCTGTGTGAGACGGCTTGTGACAGGCGTCTGGCACAAAACGGGTCCTCAGTTGATGTGAGATCCTTCCCTGTTCCCACTGCTTTCCATTTCCCAGTAATGGGTGGGTGCAGCTGCTCAGGGCTGCCATCCTAAAAGGCCAAGGAGCAGGGGTGGGGTGGCGGCGGGGGGAGCGGTGGAGGAAGGAGATCAGGAGACCTGTTTCTGCTGGTGGAGAGCCCTTGTCTCCAGAATAAAATTGTACAAATGAAATGGTGAGTTCTCAGCAGATGCCTAGGACAGCCTTCAAGGAAGAAGGGGCAGCCTGAGTGGTGTGTTTGAAGGACATGAATGGACACGTTCAGTGGATATGAATTTGAGCAAACTCCACGAGATAGTGAAGGACAGGGAAGACTGGTGTGCTGCATTCCATGGGATTGCAAAGAGTCGGGCATGACCGAGTGACTGAGCGCACACACACACACTCCAATACAAAGTAAAATCTTTTTAAGAAGTTCCCAAGGAAAAAGGGGGGCTTTGAAAAAAGCACAGAAGAGTTAGCTGTGGAATCTACCTAACCGAGGAGGGTGAGAGATAGGCCAGCCCTGGTAGTCTTGGTTCTCTTACCCACCACCCCATCTTGGGTTTACCAACATGTCCTTGTGAATTCATGTGTCCTTCCATTGCTGTTCAGTCACCCAGTTGTGTCCGACTGTTTTTGACCCCATGGACTGCAGCATGCCAGGCTTCCCTGTCCTTCACCAACTCCTGGAATTTGCTCAGATTCATGTCCACTGAATCGGTGATGCCGTCCAACCATCTCCTCCTCTGTCACCCTTTTCTCCTTTTCCTTTCCTTGCTGCCTTGTATTTAGACTGAGGCCCAGCTGCAGGGGCAGGTTGCTTTTGAGAGGTGTGCAGCTTTCCACCTTTGCTGCTTTTCTGCTGTTCTCATGGTTTATTACATCAGCTGGTTTCTAAATTTGATGAATTTCTCTATTTATGGGAGTTTCTCCTTTCTTTTTCTTGGCTGCAAAGTACATAGCCTGTGGGATTTTAGTTCCCTGACCAGGGATTGAACCCAAACCCTCAGCAGTAAGAACATGGAGTCCCAGCTTCTGGACCACCAGGGAATTCCCTCTGTCTGTATTCAGGGAGATTACACTCTGGTCAGATCTCCAGATCTCTGAGGAGCCTGCTCCTTGGCAGTGTGGCTGGCAACTATTCTGGCAGGAGCCCCCCTGGCAATTCAGCCTCCCCGGCCTCCCTGGGGTTCAACCTGGATGCTGCCTCCGGGGGTCCTCCACTGACTTGGGAGGCAGTGATTTCCCTGGTAGTCTCTTTACAGTCTCAGGAAAAGGCTGCTCACCCTGCCTTATGGTTTTGAATGTGAAGTAGCTGCTTTCAAGAAATATGTGGTCAGAATACATTCTGTCTTCTGGATCAGAGCACAGATTTGTTGAGAACCAACCCCGAGGCAGGCACTCTACTAGGCTCCCAGGGTCCAGAGAAGAAAGACAGTCCTTGCTTCGACGAGTTTTCCATCTTGGGGTTAAACACAAACATGTCATTTCAAGACAACTTGCTGAATTGAGGGGTGAAGCAGGGGAATTCCCCTGAAAGTCCCTCAGACCATTTGGCTCAGACAAACCTGATGCCTGTGTCCAGCCTGTTTGTCTCCTCTTCTGCGTGGATGGTGCCCAGACAGACAGAACTGAATGTCCAGGGACAGACGCAAGCAGAGCCCCGAGGAGGGACACTTAGCTGAGCCCTGGGATGTGGGAGGGGAGATGCCTCAGAGTCTGGGTTTCTTATAGATGACTTGAAAAAAGAGGCTGAGTTGGTGAGGGAGGAGAAAAAGGGTATATCTGGCAGTGGTATCCGCTGAGGAGAATGAGAGCAAGTGTGAAAAGGCAAGGCGTGTTCTTGCGTCCCTGGACGGCCAAGTCCATGAGGGTGGGGAAGTCAGGCGGGCAAAGGGTCCTGATAATGACGGGCAAGCTTGAGAGAGACCTGGTCACGTTTTTCAAAAAGTATATCCAGTGGCTGAGAGGAAGATGGAATTGAGGGAGGTGAGGTTGGAGAAAGAAGTTTCATTAGGGACTTCATGGAACTGAGGGAATCAGGAAACAGACAGCTCCCTGCTTATGGGGTTTCCCTTCTTTCCCTCTTTATCCCGGAACTCTTCATTCCCAGCTTTGAGGGGAGTGACTGAAGGGCCATCCTTTGCCTCCTCTTTCCCCCTCCTTTTTTTTACTTTTTATTTTGAAATGATTTTAAACTCACAAGATAGCTTCCCTGGTAGCTCAGCTGGTAAAGAATACTCTTGCAATGTGGGATACCTGGGTTAGATCCCTGGGTTGGGAAGATCCCCTGGAGAAGGGAACGGCTACCCACTCCAGTATTTTGACCTGGAAAATTTCATGGGGGTCGCAAAGAGTTGGACACAACTGAGCGACTTTCACTTAAACTCATAAGAGCCTTCATCCAGCTCCCCACAATGGTATCATCATAAATTCAGGAACATATCAAAATCATGAAACTGACATTGGTACAAAACTGTTAAGTAGGCTACAGGTTTTATTCAGCTTTCATTGGCTTTTGCATAGTGTCTGTGTGTGTGTGTGTGTGTGTGTGTGTGTGTGTATAGTTCTGTGCAGTCTTATCTCACATGCATATTTGGATGACCACCACTCTAATCAAGACCAACCTCACCAGGAACCTTCTTTACTGCCCCTTTCTGGCTACTCCCTCCCCCAAACCCCCCTCCCCCACTCACCCTGAAGGCCGTTCTAATGAGTTAAGCGAGTGTGTGTGTGTGTGTGTGTGTGTGTGTGTGTGTGTGTGTGAAGTTCTGTGCAGTCTTATCTCACATGCATATTTGGATGACCACCACTCTAATCAAGACCAACCCCACCAGAAACCTTCTTTACTGCCCCTTTCTGGCTACTCCCTCCCTCAAACCCCCCTCCCCCACTCACCCTGAAGGCCGTTCTAATGAGTTAAGCGAAAGCATTCAAACTGCTGCTGACTCAGAAAGGGAAAAAAAGACCCTTCTTGGCACATATAAGTCCTTTGAGTTTTTCTTCCTTACTCTGAATAGGTCACGTCCACCTCCCTGGAGAGCATGGGTGTGGGGGGAGACTCTGTACTTGGGACCGAAGCAGGATTGTTTTTATCCCCCAGAGGGTTCAAAGTCCTGCCAGGTCCTAAGGCTGAGGACAGGGGCTCTTATTTCTTTCTTTCTTTTATTTTTTATTTTTTATTTTGGGGCTCTTCTTGGCCAACTCTGGGAGATAGTGAGGGACAGGAAGGCCTGGGGTGCTGCAGTCCATGGGGTCCCAGAGAGCTGGACATGACTGGGCAACTGAACGATAATTTAACTCGAAAGTACCTCTTTTATGAGATTTCTTATGTCCTCAGTAGAGGACAGAATCCAGGCTTAGTCAAAAGTGGATAGGGTGATTTTAAACTTATAATAGGGATGCACAAGAAATAATATGTGCCTAATATATGTTCATTTTGTAAACTTTAAATATTGTTCTGTAGAAAGGTCCATTTTTCCCCCAAAGATGAATGGTTAATTCAATAATGGCCTCTCATCCTCATTCTAGAGTATATTTGAAGTTCATAAGTATCATTTTTATGCAGACTGACCTCATCACAGGTGCATTTTGGAGATTTTATATACAAAGCATGTATTTCAATATCCACTAGCAGGAGTAGTGAAACAATGTGATTGTAATTTTGGAGATGTCATATAATAACAGCTTAGATTCGAGAAACTCTTTTGCTATCATCTGGTATACTTTTTAATTTATTTTAGGAATTGCTTCTCTAAAGTACTGATCTTCATGGGTGCGCAGGCGTAGGAGCCCACCGGTTTGCATGCAGCTGCCCCCTCTGTGTTAGCTTGAATTGTTGGTGTATTTTCCGTTTTGTTTGTTTGTTTTTGAGTCCATATCTATCATGTGCACTTTATTTACTTGTTATAGCTTGTCTTTTCAAACTTTTCCACACGCCGTCTTGTTGGAGTTAAAAGCAGGTTTCTGTTTCCGTGAAACCTTCTTCTAGTGTAAACATCTTCACTTCCTTTCATTGGTCCTCACAGGCCCGTTTCCCATACTCCGGGCCATCCCGTCACCACTTCCTCAGGAAGTGCCCTCACTTAGCCATGTCACTATTAAAATGTGGCATCCACATTTTGTCTGTTAGCACACAAAGGAGAACAACAGCACATTTTGAGGGACCAAACTATGTAAGCCACATGTAGGATATTAAACACTTTCAACAGTGTTCTGCTTTAGCGATGTAACAGTGTCTGCATTTAATTCTCCCTAAATACCTTGTAAGACAATCAGTCAAATGAGCACTTCCTCCACAGAATAAGCGCTTAAGGTTCGCTTTCGTTATTATTACTAGTCTAAAACAATGAACACGATATATTTTAAAAACAGCAAAAAGACCCCCCCGAAAACAAAATCTCTAAACAACCACAAAGGCACACATCAAAAGGTATGAATATAGGGAACAGTGAATAACCTAGAATAATAAGGCAGCCTTCCACACCTTTTTTTTTCCTATTGGAATGTAATTGGGGAATTCCTTGGCGGCCCAGTGGTTAGGACTCTGCACTTTCACTGCTGGAGCCCAGGTTTGACCCCTGGTCGGGGAACTAGGTCTGGCAAGCTGGGTGGATTGGCCAAAACTAAAAAAATAAAAAAAATGTAACCAACATATAACATTTGTAAATTTAAGGTGGACACTGTGCTGAAAGTGAGAGTGGCTCATTCGTGTCTGACTGTAGGTGACCCCGTGGACTGTAGCCCACCAAGCTCCTCTGTTCATGGGATTCTCCAGGCAAGAATACTGGAGGGAATTGCCATTCCCTTCTCTGGGGGATCTTCCTGACCCAGAAGCTGAACTCTGGTTTCCTGCCTTACAGGCAGATTCTTTACCTCTGAGCAACCAGGGAAGCCCCATACAATGTGCTACTTTGATACATTTGTGTGCTGTAATATGAGTGCCAGTGTAGTGAAAATTAGCACCTCTCTCATGTTACATAATTGTCATTTCTTTTTAGGGGCTGGACTAAGTAAGTTCTAGTCTCAGACAATTTGCTGATATTGCCTGTATTCACCGTGCTTTGTGTTAGATCTCTAGGACTTATTTACTACTGATTGCAAGTTTTTTCCCTTAAACAACATCTATCTTGTCTCCACACCTCCATCCTGTGGGTGACTATCATTTACTCTCAGATTTTTACAAGGTTAGCTTTTTTAAGATTCCATGTACAAGTGAGATCATACAGTGCGTGTTGTTCTCTGCCTGACTTCTCTCTCTTCCATAGCTCAGTTACTAGAGCAGAGGCCGGGGGCCCCAGTCAGTTACAGACAAGCCTTCCTGACTCTTTAAGGATTCTTTCCTTTCTGAGAGAATAATGGTAAGAATCCATTCATTTTGACATGTGAGCAACAATCTTATTTCCTTGCATTCCTGAGATAAAGCCTAATCGAGCAGTGTTTTTTTTTTTTTTTGACAAAGAGGAGTAAAGCTCTATCTCTGGGTTTTAGAAATACTTTTTAGGTAGTAACACAAGTGTTTTCTTGTTTCATTAAGTGATACTAGATATCAGAAATCATGATGCTGTGTGGCAAGGCCAAAAAAAAAAAAAGGAGTTTGGGACTTGTCTGGTGGCTCACTGGCTAAGACTCCATGCTGCCAAAGCAGGGGGCCCGGGTTCAATCCCTGGTCAGAGAATTATTGAGTTGGCCAAAAAGTTTGTTTGGACTTTTCCATAAGTGAAAAAAACCTGCACGAACTTTTTGGCCAACTCAATAGATACCATGTGCTATAACTGAGTGTATGTGCTGTAACTAAGACCTTACACAGCCAAATTAAAAAAAAAAAAGCATGTGGAAGAACTATGGTCCCCTAACTTAAAATCATTCTGACATCTTCTTGTTCTGAAGTTCAGAATCTTTAAGCATAGTTCAGAAGGCCTTGTCCAATCTGGTCTTATGTCTGTTACAGCTCAGTTCGTGCATGTACCCTCAATCAGGAATACCAGCTCACCTTTCATCTCCTGGGACCACTGGTCTCCAACACACCCTAGAGCCTTCACACAGGTCTCCCTTTTCTCTTTACCTCAGATCTCAACTGAGATCAGTCTTCAAGGAGACATTTCCAACCTCCCTTTAACCACCCCCTTCCTCCCCCTCCTGCCCCCCACCAGCTAGGGTGATTTTGTTCTATATCCTCAAGGAGTCCTATACTTTTTCTTTAAGTAAGTTCACTTAATGATAGAACATATTCACATTTATTTATATGATTGTTAATATTCAGAACTTTATATTTTATTATTTTAACTTGAGGATATTTGTATTGTATCTCCAGCATCATGTGTGGATTATATCAACTCACTACAGACTCATGAATGAACCATGAGGGACTTCCCTGGAGGTTCTGGGGTTAAAACTCCGTGCTTCCACTGCAGGGGCCAAGGATTTGATCTCTGGTCGGGAAACTAAGATCCGCATCATGGCCAAAATAATAAAGAAGAAACACGAGCTCTTTAAGCCCCTCATGGTCTGACTCTTGTCTCTTCTCAGACCTCGCCACTGTCCCCCTCATTCACTCTGCTTGAGCCCCACTGGCCTTCTGGGGTCCCAAGGAAGTCTAAAACCGAGCAAGGAGAATTCCATTAGATCTGAAGGCTCATGGGTTTTCCTCTTTGGCTCAATGCTCTGCCTTCTGGCCACACATATGGGTCTAGGCAGGGGTACATGACTCCACTAGGTGGGGTCTTCCCCTACTCCAGGCTCTACCAGGTGACCCTGCCCCCAGGGGCTTTGGGTGGTGGCAGCTCGGGCTGTTGAAACCACAGCTCACCCTTCAGAACCCAGATGGAGGCAGCCTGATGATCTCTGAATCACCTTTGGGTCATTCTTCTCTTTTCTTGAAGAGAAGCGTACATATGCAGCCAGTGGTGCAGTCCTGTGGGATCCACAATGTCCAACAACCTTCCTTCGTCTCACCTTTGTTTCTCAATGCTTGGTCTTGGCAGTATTTCTGCTGGTATAATCCTGCCTCTTCCTGACTTCCTCTTTCTGTTCATATCCATACTAATCTCCTTATCAAATGGTGAGTGTTTCAGCCACACCCTTAGTGTTTTCTTTAGAACGTGTTCTTCTCACTTTTTGATGCAAACTTTTTTTTTGGCAAGGGGGATTTTTAAAAAAACAATTAGTTAATTTTAATTGGAGGATAATTACTTTACAATATTGTGATGGCTTTTGCCATATATCAACATGAATCAGCCATATTCATGTATCTCTCCCATCCTGAACCCCCTTCCCACCTCCCTCCCCACCCTATCCCTCTGGGATGTCCCAGAGCACCGGTTTGGGGTGTCCTGCTTCATGCATCGGACAAGACTGAGCGACTTCACTTTCACTTTTCACTTTCATGCATTGGAGAAGGAAATGGCAACCCACTCCAGTGTTCTTGCCTGGAGAATCCCAGGGATGGGGGAGCCTGGTTGGCTGCCGTCTCTGGGGTCACACAGAGTTGGACACGACTGAAGCAACTTAGCAGCAGCAGCAGCAGCTTCATGCGTTGGACTCACACTGGTTATCTGTTTTACATATGGTAATATATATGTTTCGATGCTCTTCTCTCAACTCATCCCACCCTCTTCTTTCCCCACTGAGTCCAAAAGTCTGTTCTTTATGTCTGTGTCTCCTTTTGTAGGATCTTAGACACCCAACCAGGGATGGAACCCTTGCTCCCTGCGTTGGAAGCAGAGTCTTAACTGCTGGACTGCCAGGGAAGTCCCAAGAACATGTTCTTCTTATTTTTTGCAACATAAATATGCTGAGAATTTTCCAAATCTTCATGCTCTGGTTCTTCTTGGCTTAAACTTTCCTCACTTTCTCTCTTTCTCCTCTTGCATTTTATTGTAAGTGGTATGGGGAAACTAGCACCAAGCCTTCTAAACTTTGCTTAGAAATCACTTCAGCTAAATATCCAGCTCCATCATTCCCAAGTTCTATCTTCTGCAAAATGCTAAAACACAATTCGGCTGAGTGGATGGCCTTTCCTCCAGTTCCAGAAACAAGCTCCTCCTTTCCACCTGAGACCTCACCAGGGTGGCTTTGCGTGTCCACATTTCCACCACCATTCTTCCTCTTTCTCTGAGAAGATGGAAACTGTCTCTCCAGGGCTCCTGTTTTCTTTCTGATCTGTCATCAACATTGCCTTTGACATCCATCTTTCCAGGAGTCCCTTCACAGAAGTGAAGGCTTGCTCTCCCGTGCACCTGAGAACTCTTCTGGCCTCTATTCACTTCCCAGTCCCAAAGCCTCTGCTCATATTTAGGTATTTGTTTCAGCAGCATTCCCGCCCCACCTCCCACCCCACCCATGGTACCCAAATCAAGTCTGCTTGGGCCGTTGTCACAGAATACCACCAACTGGGTGGCTTAGACAACAGAAATGTATTTCCTCACGATTCTGGCCTCTGAAAAGTTCAAGATCAAGTTTCTGGCAGGATTCCATTTCTGGTGAAGACTCTTCTGATTTGCAAACAGCTCTGCTGTGTGCTGTGCTTACTTGCTCAGTCGTGTCCGACTCTTTGTGACCCCACAGACTCTAGCCTGCCAGGCTCCTCTATCCATGGAATTCTCCAGGCCAGAATACTGGAGTGGGTTGCCTTTCCCTTCTCCAGGGGATCTTCCCAACCCAGGGACTGAACCCAGGTCTCCTGTATTGCAGGTGGATTCTTTACTGTCTGAGCCAGCAGGGAAGTCCAAGAATACTAGAGTGGGTAGCCTATCCCTTCTCCAGGGGAACTTCCTGACCCAGGAATCGAACTGGGGTCTCCTGCATGACAAGCAAATTCTTTATCAGCTGAGCTACCTGGCAAGCCCTTGCAGATAGCCACTCCCCGTTTTATTATCCTCAGTAGCACTGAGCACTGACCAGTACTCCTTATGCTTCACTTGCTTGTCTTCCTGCTCTGGGATAGGAAGCACCAGGGGGGGCAGAGCCCTGCATCTGAGTGGTTCACTGATCACCTTCAGTGCTTAGAGCCAGCCTGGCACATGGCAAGTGCCAAATGGGTATCTGTCAAAGTGAAGGAATAAGTTGCTGCCCTTTGTGTGTGTGTGTGAGTAATAAAAATATATTATTTAATATTTACTTTGTTCTTACCGATGAGGAAAGAAAACCTTGTCACAATGGCTTAAAATCTAAGGTTTCTCTTCTCTCCCCCCGTCTCCTGAGTCTTCCTCCTCCTTCTTCATGATTTTAAATATTCTTGTTCATTTTTATTTCTTGACGCCTAACAGACATTTCTTCTGAGTCTGTGCTTGGTTTTACGTTCCTGAGATGCTCCTCTTGAGAAAACCCATATTCCTGTTTTTCTCATCATCTGTCTTAAAATGGAACTGAGTGAGGGGGTGTGTCCTAGAACAAATAACATCCAAATCGGAGCAAAGTTTCCCACTGCAGGTGGCAGATAATGTTGCTGAGGTGAGAATCCTGCGGCTGTAGACAGTTGGTTAAAATGAAATAATACGAGAATAGAAAGATAATGTATCATGCAGCAGCTTTTGTAGTCAGAACCACTGCAGGTTTGAGGCTCACGGCCAAGTGCCAGCGAAGCCAGCCTCAGCCCCAGCTCATGGGCAGAGTCTCAGCCCAGGCCCGCCCGCACTCCCTCCCTCCCACACTCCACATGTGGATGGTGACAGCCACACAGGCTCCGGGCTCTGGCAGTTCCAGGTGGGAGAGTCTGTTTGCACAGGTGTGCCCCACAGCCTGGAGTTGCAGTTTGGCTCGTACTGTGTCCCTGAATAGAAAAGCAAAAAAAAAAAAAATTTTTTTTTTTTTGTAATGAATAAGAATCTCCCTTCAAACTACGGAAGCAGGTCGTAGAGCATTTGACATTTTTGGACCCAGGGATGACCTGTCTTCCATTGTCACAGGGAAAGTTGCTTTCTGCTCCAGACAGAAATGGATGATGATAATTCGTTGAATTTATTATGTAGTTTGAAGTCTTTAGGGATTTAAAAACAAAACAACAAAATTTGTTTCTTCATTCCCAAACTTTCTTTTATTTATCTATCTATTCGGCTGCATCAGGTCTTAGTTAGGACACGCAGGATCTTTGTTGCACAAATTCTCTAGTTTTGGTGATCAAGCTCAGTATTTGAGCCTTGGGCTTGGTTGCTCTGAGGTATGTGGGATCTTAGTTCCTCGACCAGGGATTGAACCCATGTCCCTTGCGTTGCAAGGCAGATTCTTAACTACTAAACCACCAGGGAAGTCCCATCTCAAGCTTACTTTCAGACAAAGAAAGAAAGCAAGAAAGTGAAAATTACTCAGTCGTGTCCAACTCTTTTCAACCCAATGGACTGTAGCCCCCAGGCTCCTCAGTCCATAGGATTCTCCAGGCAAGAATACTGGAGTGGGTTGCCATGCTCTCCTCCAAGAGATCTTCCCTGGGTTCAATCCCTGGGTCTCCCACATTGCAGGCAGATTCTTTATCAGAGAAGCCCTTACTTTCAGAAGAGGTCCCCAAATCACAAGTGTTCCTTGTCTTTTGATAGTTAAAAGGATTGAGTAAATGATCTTATCTATATTGCCAGTTCAGATTCTGCCTTTGTTTAATTGTATATGTGCATTACTAATACTATTGTTTACGATTTTAAAATCTGCATCAGTCACAGAATCTTTAGTCTCCAGTCTTGAAGAGTTGATGCATGAAGTGATTTCTGAATGCTGGCACTCCGGCTTCATCAACACAGAAACGCAGCAGTATGTGATAGTTCAAGAACACTTCTGGAGTCAGTTTGGTAGTCTAACTTTTAAAATGTATGTTACCAGCACTTGCATGTCACTTTTGATGTCCCCCCTGAACTGTAGCCCACCAGGCTCCTCTATCCATGGGGTTTTCCAGACTACTGTAGTGGGTTGCCATTCCCTTCTCCAGGGGATCTTCCAGACCTAGAGACTGAACCTGGGTCTCTTGCATTGCATTGCATTGCAGGCAGATTCTCTATCTTCTGAGCCAACAGAGAAGTCCTTTTGATGTGCCAGACCTTGTAAAAAGGTTTAAAGTGTCAAAATTCACTTAGTCCCTGTAACAATTCTGCACACTGGATATTGACATTGACTTCCTTCTGCAAAGGAGGGGTGGTTTGGGTATCATCTTCTTAGCAGGTGGCAGAATTAGGATCCGAATCCAGGCAGCTCAAGCCTTGAGTCTGCTCTTCCCCACTTTTGACTTGTGGTTGGTGGTCTCGGGTCACTTGCATGGGGAGCTCAGGTTGGACACTGTGGGCTTGGCCACTTACCCATCTCCTGACATCACCTGTCACAGGCCTGAGGGAAAGGGAGCTGCTTTCCTGGGCTGGGGCTCAGTCTCACTGTTGGCTCTTTCAGGTCTCTTGGGAGTTTTGAGAGTCCCAGGGTTTCGGTGCCTCCTCCCACACAGCAAGCATGTCAACCTGAATGCCTGCTCTCTTGCTGGGATGTTTTTGAATGTCCCTCCTTGGGATCCAAGGCGAAACTCCTACCTTTCACCTGGTTGGAATTCCTGGCCCCAGCGTGTGCAGGAGCCACTCAGTGAAGTGGGCGTTGGGAGTCACTACTCAGAAGGCCAGAAAAGCATCTCTTTGTGATGGGAACAGAGAACATGACGTAATCCCTTGGCATCCCAAACAGGACAGGCTGTACTGTTTCAGAAATAGCGCTCACCTCTTAATCAGTTATTTCGGGTCTGTGCATCCTGATCTGTCACCAGAACCTCCTGAACTTCAGGGCTGACTGAAGGTGTCCGGAGAGGCAGAGTCATCCTCAGCGCCTGGGGTCAGGGGCTGGGGAGGCACCCGGACGAAAGACTGGGTGGCCCTTCAGGGGCTCTAAATAGCAACCAGCCAGGTTCGTGCCCTCTCCCGTGAATGTGCTTTGCCATTTCTAATCAGCTCGAAGGAGGATGAAGTGTATTCTCAGGGAAGTGCACTCCAGGTCATTCTAGAGACAAGCCCACGGGAGTTTTTATGGTAATGTCCAAATTGTCCGACAGGGAATTCAAAAGAGAGATGATTCTTTCAGCAAGTGCCCCGCTGGCCGCTGGTCCTGGCCTGAGTGTCTAAGGACAGCCCTTTGTTTAGACAGGGCTTTCTCTGTTGCAGTGAGTGGGGGCTCCTCTTCGTTGCGGTGCACAGGCTTCTCATTGCAGTGCTTTCTCTTGTTGAGGAGCACAGGCTCTGGGCCCATGGGCTTCAGGAGTTGCAGCATGCGGGCTCAGTCGTTGTGGCACATAGGCTTAGCCGCCCCACTGCATGTGAAATCTTCCTGCACCAGGGTTTGAATCTGTGTCCCCTGCATTGGCAGGCCGGCTCTTATCTATTGTACCACCAGGGCAGTAAGGATAGCCCTTCTGCCTTGACCTCTGGGGAACCATCCCACTGGCTTTCCACGTGGGTACCAAGGAGGTGTGATTGGCAGTGACTTCTTACAGGTTTTATGGACCGTGTCCTCAAGGGACTAAAAATATGGGATTAGAATAATGTGGGTCTCAAAACTGAGCCCAGAGCCAGCATGGCTGAAGGAGAGTGGGAGGCATGGGGAGAGGAGAGCTGGGATCCTGCTGGGTAGCTTTGGGAAGCACTCAGCGTCCACCTCTTGCAGGCGGGCACAGCCCTGGTTCCCAGAGTTTGGCTGGGAACCTTGCTGACCCAGACCCTTCACTGGTTTTCATAACAGTGTTTTCATAACAGCCTCACACCATCAAATGAGATGATCATATGAAAGAACAAGGGAAGCCATAAAACAGTAACCACACGAGCATGGACGATGTTGTTGGTGCAATTTATTTCACTAGTTGAGTTTAGGATTGTTTTTGCCCTACTTTACCCCTTCCTTCCAGGCTTATTGGGCTTTCTTTGTGGCTCAGATGGTAAACAGTCTGCCTGCAATGTGGGCGATCTGGGTTGGGAAGATCCCCTGGAAAAGGAAATGGCAACTGACTCCAGTACTCTTGCCTGGAGAATCTCATGCAGAGAGGATCCTGGCTGGCTGCAATCGATAGGGTCTCAAAGAGTGGGACATGGCTGAGCACACGCACACACACACACACGCACACACACTCACAGTAGGCAAGTCTATAGAGACAGAAAGTAGAGTAGTGGGTGCCTAAGGCTGGGTCAGAGAGAGGAGGTTTGACTACTAATGAGTATAAGGTTTATTTTAGGAACAGTGAAGGTTTCCAAGTTACATTGTGATGATAGTTGTATAATTCTGTGAATATACTTAAGACCACTGAGTTATATGCTTTAAATGGTTAAATTTATGGGGATTTTATCTTATTACAGTTATTAGAATTTGATATATAAATTATAGGAAAGAAGACATTAATTTTGATTTAATATCCAGATATCCAGAGGCTTCAAGTTGAAGGAATGTTTGAATCAGCTCTTGAGTAAGTTTCCTGAGTGGAAAGTTCTGGGGTGAGCACTCTGAACAGAGGCCATGTGACTGCAGAGGCGTGGAGGAATGAAAAGGAACGACACCTCTGAGGAGCACCCAGAAGCCTGGAGTGGCCAGAGCGGGCGCCACGGTGGCGGGTGGTGGCAGCATCTGAGGTGGGAAGGGCAGGGAGGGGCTAGACTGTGTATGGCATTTTGAGGGAACCCAGGAGCTGGGCATGTCTCATCCTTGGTGGAAAGTCACGGAAAGGCTTTCGTGAAGAAGCATCATGATCAGTGCTGGGAAAGATTGAGGGTGAGAAAAGAAGGGAGCGACAGAGGATGAGATGGTTGGATGGCATCACTTACTCAATGGACATGAGTTGGAGACAACTCCGGGAGACGGTGAATGACAGGGAAGACTAACGTGTTGCAGCCATGGGGTTGCAAAGAGTTGGACACAACATAGCGACTGAACAACAATCATGGTCAGCTTTAAGTTGCAGAATGCAATGGAGTGGACGGTGTGGTGGAGTAGAAATAGAGACAAGTTATATGGCAGAAACTAACGCCTTGGACTAATACAGTGTGAGTGAGATGAATTCAAGCCATATTTGGTAGATGGAATGTTCAGGACCTAAAGCCCAATCCTTTATTTATTTATTTATGGCTGCTCTGGGTCTCTGTTACTGCACTTGGACTTTCTCTAGTTGCAGGGAGAGGGGGCTATTCTCTAGTTGAGGGACACAGGCTTCTCATTGTAGTGGCTTCTCTTTTTGCAGAGCACAGCTCTAGGGCATGTGGACTCAGTAGTTGCGTTGAGCAGGCTTAGTTACCCTGAAGCATCTGGAATCTTCCCAATCAAACCTGTGTCTCCTGCATTGCCAGGCAGAATCTTAACCACTGGGTCATCAGGAAAGTTCAAGCCCAATCCTTTTGGAGTGAGAAGAAGTGGAGTAGGATGTAAAACAGAAGGAGGAGGATGAAGGAGGAGGAGAAGGAAAGGAAGGAAAAGGAGGTGAGGGAGGAGGGAAGAGAAGAGGAGGAAGAGGCGGAGAGGGAGGGAGAGGAAGAAGACATGAAGTAAGCTAGCCTGGGTGACTGGGTGGGTAGAGGTACCATCAGACAGAAGCAGGATGCAGCAGACAGGGGGCAGATTTGGACATACAGATCGGGAGTTCAGGTTTAGACATGTAAAGTTTGAGGACTCTTTGGGACATGTAGGTACAAATGGACCGAAGGCAATTGGGACTGATCACAATCATTATGAATCACAGCAGCAACCAAACCTAACATCCAGAGGTGGTCTGCTACATATAACCCACTGAATTAGGCACTTTATATAAGGATTTCTGGTCATAATGAGCAGTCTCTGTAGGAAGATATGGAACATCACTTCCATTTTATACACAAGGTGAGAAATAGAGAAATACTCTAGAAATAGACACTCTGGAAACATTGGACATATACATTTGTTTCCTGAAACTTGACCAAATCATTCCACCATTGAAATGCAGTTTACAGAGCTTCGCTGGTCGCTCAGTGGTAAAGAATCCACCTACCATGCAGAAGACACAGGTTCGATCCCTAGTCTGGGAAGATCCCACATGCTGCGGAGCAACTAAGGCCATGCATCACAACTACTGAGCCTGTGCTGCAACTACTGAGGCCCGGATTCCCTAGAGCCCGTGCTCCCCAGCAAGAGAAGCTGCTGCAACGAGAAGCCCACCACTGCAACTAGTGAGTAGCCTCCACTTGCCACAACTAGGAAAAGCCTGCACAGCCACAAAGAGCCAGGAGAGACAAAAATAAAAATAAACAGATGAATAAAAATTTTAAAAAAGAAAAGAAGTAGAATATGGCCAAGACTGTGACAAGGAGGAAAGCCAGCAGAAGAATGGGAAGCGTTTGTGGGGGAAGCTAGTGGCTGAGATCTTGAGAGTCCCTTGGACAGCAAGGAGATCAAACCAGTCAATCATAAAGGGATTCAATCCTGAATATTCACTGGAAGGACTGATGCCAAAGCTGAAGCTCCAATACTTTGACCACCTGATGCGAAGAGTCGACTTGTTGGAAAAGACGCTGATGCTGGGAAATATTGAAGGCAGGAGGAGAAGGGGGCGACAGAGGATGAGATGGTTGGACTATTCAATGGACATGAGTTTGAGCAACTCCAGGAGACAGTGAAGGATAGGGAAGTCTGGCATGCTGAAGTCCACGGTGGGGTGATGGGGGGTGGTCACAAAGAGTTGGACACAACTGAGCGACTGAATAAGTTAGGAAAGGAAAACCGAGAATCATCTGTGTTCATTGGTGACAGAGTGGAGCTTTTTCATCACCACAGGGCTCCTTTTAAGTATTCACCCAGTTTAGCAACTTCAAGAAAGTTTAATAGTTCTTTCAAATTTTTAAAAAGGTGACTGGCCTAGAGATGAATTTTCCTTCTTTTCGGATTATTTACATCTTTGTTTTCTACTGAGCTCTCAACTCTTTTCAAATCTTGCTTTTGCTAAATGAAAGTGCCGTTTAAGTCATGTTATGGAAAGTTAATTTTTTTTTTAAGTCAAACAATATGAAACCAGGCAATAAAATTCAGGAAAGGGGCCTGTTTAAAACTCATGGCCTTGTCTAAACCTCTGAGTGTCCATAAACAGCTTCCAAAGCAGGTGAGACACCGTCTGCCTGGCTGTGGTCAGAGGGCCTGGTGTCCTTCAGGGGCCCATGGATCCCTGGGCTCTGCAGTCACATTCTATTAATGCCTCATTAGACCAGCTATTCAAGCCCTTGTCTTTACATGTTATGTGTTTGGTGAAGGGAGAGACAGATGCCAGTTTCCCAAGAGGGGGAAAAAAAAAAGTAACTGGAAAAAAGGAAATGGCAGATCGTCAATGAGATAGCTTTTGTTTCAATTTTCCCTCCTTTGTTTTCTTTTGCAGCCCTCTGTGAATTACCGTACTTTCCCTTTTGGTATTTTGGACCATAGATCTCCGCATTAACCCGAATTTCACTTTTTTTTCCCTTTTCCCTAATATTCATCTGGAAAATACCCGCACACCTGACTGCCTCATTCTAGTGAGACCCACTGGCCACTTCCAGCTTGATTTACCGAGGGTGAGTGGCGTGGTCCCATGGCTGGAAGCCCAGAGTGGAAGCCAGAAAATTTGGGCCGCGTTCCCAGTCCGGTCACCACGCCTCTGCAGCGCCCACAGGTCCCCACTAACCTGCACTGCGCCTGCGCGTGCACGGATGATACCCGCAGATAAGCCAAGGGCAGGCTTTGTCTGGCGGTGGTTCCCAGCTCTGCCATGAACTGGCCGCTTGACCTTGGGCCCAACCAGAGTTCCTATCTCCGAGCCTCAGTTTGCTTTTTTGTAAATGGGGAATGAGAAGCCAGGAGGTGATTACATGGAGTTGGGCATTTCAGCCTCGGTGGGCCTCACAGGGCAGACAGGATACAGGATGTGACCCTTAGGACTATGCAGGGCTGGGTGGGAAGGGATCAAGGGAGCAGGAAGTGACCACGCTGTGGTGTCAAGGACAAGTTGTTCTGCTCTTCTGCTTTCTTACTGTTTGGGTAATAGGATGACACTGGCAGCAGCCTCAGGTGGGTCCTATGCCCGCAGGCCTATGGAGGAGAGTGGCTGTTAAGAGCAGAGCAGAGTAAAGCCCGGGCAGCAAGTGGGACCAGGCTCAGCGACGCAGGTGACAACATCCACTTACAGGGCTGTGACCTGGGGGTCTTTGTAGGGGACAATGCCTCACTCTGGATAGTCCTGGTGATGTTGGTGAAAGTCACTCAGTCATGTCTGACTCTTTGCGACCCCATGAACTCGCCTGCCAGGTTCCTCTGTCCATGGAATTCTCCAGGCTGGAGTGGGTAGCAGTTCCCTTCTCCAGGGGATCTTCCCAACCCAGAGAGCAAACCCAGGTCTCCTGCACTGCAGCCGGATTCTTTACTGTCTGAGCCACCCGGGGGTGGGCGGTGGTGCTGGGGGTGGTAGTTGAGTTGCTCAGTTGTGTCCCGCTCTTGCGACCCCATGGATTGTAGCCGGACAGGTTCCTCTGTCCTGGTACTTTCCCAAATTTTGATTCTGGCACCAATGACTGTGATTTTTAACAACTGTAAGGAGGGAGAAACGAGCACTGGACTCGGATTCAGACTAAGGGGATCTTGGCTTTGAGTTTTGCTTTTTCCAGTTCTTTGACCTTGGCTAATTGCCTTGATTTCTGAGCCTCAGTTTCCCCATCTGTAAGTTTTACAACCTTGCTGATTTTTCTGGTTTGTAATACCAGCCCTGCTGATTTTTCTGGGTTGGTGTGAGGAGCACATAAGTCCCAGTACACGGGTGCATTGTGTAGGCTTTATAGTATTGATATGTGCTGTAATCATTTGGCTTTTGTTTTCTCATAAGACATTTTATTTTTGGCTGTGCTGGGTCTTCATTGCTTTGCGTGGGCTTTCTCTAGTTGCGGCAAGCGGGAGCTTCTCTCTAATTATGTTGCCCAGGCTTCTCATTGTGGTGGCTTCTCTTGTGGGGGAGCATGGGCTCTACAGCACGTGGGCTCAGTAGCTGTTGTGCATGGGCTTAGTTGCCCCAAGGCATGTGGAATCTTCCCAGACCAGGGATTGAGCCCATTTCCCCTGCCCCGACAGGCAGATTCTTAACCACTGAACCACTAGGGAAGTCCTCTCATAGGCCATTTTAAGGACAAGCTAAATGAAAGTGGCAGTTGGGTGTAGACCTTGGAAGACCTTGGCATGTTCACTGTCTTATGAGGGAACAAGGTCAAATGAACAAATAGCTGAGAATGAAGAGGGTGTTCAGAGGGGCCCACCTCCCCCTCCCTGATTTCTTCTACTAATGGACATCTATGTTTCCACTCAAAATTCCCATTCATTTGTCAGGTACAAGGCTAGATACCAAAATAGCACTTGTGTAGGGCTGGAAGTATTAGGGCTCAATTGTTTCTGGGCTTTACTTCTTTCTCTCAACCCCACCTCTCTCAGAGTGTCTGCAGAAGTGTCAAGGATGTAGTACAGGCCGGGTGATGGGGCTCAGACATGGTCCAAACATTACACACGAAGACAGGAATTTCAGAGATATTCCAGGGCATGGGTGCAAGCCTTACTCGTGCAAGCTGATCGTCCAGTGCCAACACGTGCTGTGAGAGACCAGCTTATGCAGGAAAAGAGGCCAATTCGACAGATGTTCAACTTTAAGTGAAGAATTTCGGTTACATTTCTGTACATGCGATGGATGTCATGGGTCAGCAGTTTGAAATTCATCACTTACGCTAACCAGAATATTCTTTTTCAGAAACACACCAGGGGGGTTCAAACAGACAGAACCAATGCGTCTCATGTTTTTTGGTCAGCAGCTGCACCTAAATAATGTCAGGAACACTGAAAATGTCACTTTGAGAAGGCATGGAGGCCTGGAGGACAGGCACGGACTTTAGGCCTCCTCTTATTTGCTGTCTTTTCCAGTCTTGTGGCCTCAGCAAACCAGCAACCTTCTCAGTTTCTGTTTCCTCATCCTCAAAGTGGGGGAAATTATATACTGAATTTAGGGGTCATTGTGATGGATTACGGAGAAGGCAGTGGCACCCCACTCCAGTACTCTTGCCTGGAAAATCCCATGGACAGAGGAGCCTGGTAGGCTGTAGTCCATGGGGTCACAAAGAGTCGGACACTTACTGAGCGACTTCACTTTGACTTTTCACTTTCATGCATTGGAGAAGGAAATGGCAACCCACTCCAGTGTTCTTGCCTGAAGAATCCCAGGGATGGTGGAGCCTGGTGAGCTGCTGTCTCTGGGGTTGCACAGAGTCGGACACGACTGAAGTGACTTAGCAGCAGCAGCAGCAGCAGCGCCACAGTGAAGACCTAATACAGCCACAACAAACAAAAAAGAATTGTTTTTCTTGTATGGAATATGATGGACAGATTTAGTAGAACTTCCATGATTTTGTTTACTTAATATCTTAGCTGATTTCCCTATGGTGGTTTACTTTAGAAATTACCCATAAAATAAAAGGAATAAAATAAACCAGTAAAATTTGGATTATGTGCCAGGTAGACTGCACATTCTATGTGTAGAAACAATTAATACTCAACAGACCATAGGCAGCGGATGTCATGTTCATCCTCTCACTTTTCAGGCAAGAGAACTAAGAGTTTGGGTCATTTGATCAGGGCCACGTGGTGAGTGAAGGGCAGAGCTCGGACTCAGAAGGGGGTGTTTTATGACACCAGAGGCCACATTCTCAGGCACTAAACTTTACTGATTCTGCTCTAAAGCTGCCTGTTATTGGACCCTCCTGCTTCAGAGTGGTTGTTAAGCTTGTCATGGATACACAGTGACTAGTTGGAAGTTTTGGGGAGATGATAAAGTGCAGTGAGAGGTGTCAGTTACACATCGCCCATCCTCCCCACCGCAAATAGATGCCCTGTCCATAGCATCTGTCTTCTTCCATTTATTCCACATGCATCTCCAAACGCATCTCTTGGGCACTTTGGGTAGCACCATCTTGCTCTTTGGAGCCTGGTTGATTTCCAGTTATCTCGGAGTCAATTCAAGCCCAAGGGTCTCACGAGGCTGCCTCCAGTGACCTCTCAGCTCACCTTCTCGTGTTCCATCTCCCCTCAGTCCCTGAAAGCACACCCCTGTGGGTGCCTTCCATGGACTCAGCGCCTGCCCCTCCACCTTTGTGCCTTCTCCAGGCAGTGCTGCCAGCCATGTGGGAGGGCAACTCAGCAGCCTGCAGGCAAGACCCAGCCCAGAGGTGGCCCTGTTGATGGACAATCCAGAAGTTTTTTTATTCACTCATGCATGCATTCCTCCATTCAATATATATATTTTTTTACTTGATTACCAGTGCTGGAACCAAAACAAATAATCAGACACAACTCTGCCCTCACAGTGTGGTGGAGGGGACAGACTCAGAAACAAAAATGACAGGTGGGTGGGATCGGTCTAACGGGGTCCCATCAGAGCATCACTGTGAATGTGTAGAAGGGAACGGAGGAGGAGGAGCTGAAGGACAGGGCGGTTCAGATGGAGGGAATCGAGCGTACAGAGACCGAGAGGTAAGATGGAGCTGCTGTTTTCACAGAAATAAAACTCTGTGACCGAAACAGACTATGTGTGTAGAAATGGTAAAAACCTGCCTCATTCACTGGCCACTGTCTCAGCTCGCACACAAGTGGAGTAATTGAGATATCACAGCCAATGCTTGCAGAGGTGTGGGCATGGCTGAAAGGAGCCAGTCAGGGTTGGGGACATACCCTGGGGCCAGCTTTCACAGAAAGGAGGAGATATTCCCTCTTCTAGCTGGAGGGGCAAGGGGAGGAAAGAGTTATTAAAACCCCAAGAATGCTAGGGAACTTGCCTGGGGGTCCTTTAGACTCTGTGCTTCCATTGCATGGGGTGAATTCGATCCCTGGTTAGGGAACTAAGATCTCATGTGTGTGTGTGGCATGGCGGGAAAAAAAAAAAAAGAAGCCCAAACCAAAACAAAAAAACCCCAAGAAAGCTATAGCTGTAAGTCTAGGAGAAGGCTGCCAGATAAGAGCCAGGGACTTTGGTAAAAGAACATAACCACTTTCAATCCACAGCCTGGCAGAGAGCTACAGAGCAGGTGGAGGAATATGGGGAGTTTTCTGGAGGGTAGCAGAAAACACCCAGCAGGGCAGCCATCAATGCCGTCGTCTCCCATTTCTACCCCAGCTCCCATCCGTAATCTGTATCACAGACAACACACCTCGTTCTGCAAATGATTGGGCCAGCGTGCAGCAAAAATGCACAAAGAAATAAATATAGATTCAAAAATAGAATCCAGACCACAGGAGACAAAGAGGTCAAGTATGAGGAATGGGAGAAGAAGGCTGGATAATAAAACAAATCTGTGGAGATCATTGGACGTACATAGTCACTGCAGTTGAGCCAGAAACATGAGTCTGAGCTTCTTGGTGGCCAAAGTTTGGAGGAAGATGAGGTCAGTTGTATAGCTGTCCTCGTCCAAGATGTGAAAGCAGAGCAGTTTGTATCAGAAGTTGCATTTTTCCTGGACCTTAGCATGAATAGGCATTTTCACTGTGGGGGCAGCGTGACTTAAGCAGACTGTGACCCTAAGAAAATGACTCCAGCAAATTCTGGCTGATGCCCCACATCTGTGTTGTCTGCTGGCCACATTCAGCTCACTGCTAGTGCCCACTGATGGCGTCCAAACCCCGTCTCTTATCGGATTTCACGTTCCTCATGATCAGGGATCATGCTTGGGATGTCTTTGCTACCTCCCATTCCCAAACTATTTTGAAATTGAATCCAGTGAAAATATTTTGAGTATTAACTTTTCTTCTGTCACTGCAGAAATAGTCTTATTACATTGTCGAGAATAATTAGACCAAGAACAGCCAACTCCCTAATCCTCTGAACGTGCTCCAAGAGCAGGTGCCCTGGGGTTCAAGGTACAGTGGAGATCGTGTAGACATCCTTGTGGAGCTGAGATGGAAAGAGCAACAGCAATTCATGCAGTTCTCAATTCAGCCTGAGTGACATGTAGTTGAGACCTGTGATGCTTAGCATGTGGGAGTCGAAGACCCCTTGAAAAGATAATAAAAACTAAAGACTCTTTCCCCAGAAAAAGACAAAAGTTCCCAGCTTTGATTTCTGTTTTAGGGAATTCGCACACTTCCTGGAGCTCAGCTGTGGACTCCAGGTTAGAATCTCTGATCTAGACTATGGGCCTCATATTTTGCAGAAGGGGTTTTCTTCTGGAAACTCTGTGGCCCCGTTAGTGATGGGGACAAAGGATATCCAGGTATTAAGTTCATCCCATAGGGGGTGAGAGGAGTGGGCCGATTACACAAGCAGCCTCTAACTCTCCTCACCACACACAAATATTCAATACAAAGGACAAAATATATATGACACGTGAAATATTATTCAGCCATAATTTGGATGGCAATTCTTATACACATTACAGCATGAAGGACCTTGAGGACATGATGCTGAGTGAAACAAGCTGGTCATGGAAGGACAAATGCTATATGATTCTACTTATGATTCTCTAGGAGGAGTCAAATTTAGAAGGACAGGAAGTGTATGGTGGTTGCCAGGGGTGGCAGGGAGGGAGTGGGGAGTTAGGATTTCATAGGGACAGAATTTCAGTTTTGCAAAATGAATAAAGTTCTAGGGAAGAATGGTGTGACGATTGCACAGCAGTGGAAATGTACCTAATGCCACTGAATTGTACACTTTAAAATGGTTAAGGGATTTCTCTGGCAGTCCAGCAGTTAAGACTTCACCTTCCAATGTGGAAGGTGTAGGTTTGAACCCGGTGACTCAGACAGTAAAGAATCCACCTGCAATGCAGGAGACCTGGATTTGATCCTGGGGTTAGGAAGATTCCCTGGAGAAGTGCATGTCAACCCACTCCAGTATTCCTGCCTTGAGAATTCCATGAACAGAGGAGCCTGGTGGGCTACAGTCTCTGGGGTCACAAGAGTTGGACACAACCGAGTGACTAAGACTTTAAAAAACTGTCCATATAAAAATTTTTTTCTAAAAAATGGTTAAGGTGGTAAATTTTATATTATGTATATTTTAAATCAAAATTAAAAATGGGATCTCTGCTGCCTGGTGGGCTCCCTGAGCTGTGGAGAGTGGTCGTGGCATTGAGCACCAGCACCAGGAGCACCTTGACTTGCTTTGGGATGCTCATGCTTGCAGAGGGTAGTGGCAGGGGGCGGGGGGTGGGGGGCGCTTCCCTGGTGGCTCAGGCAGTAAAAAATCCACCTGCAATACAGGAGACCTGGGTTTGATCCTTGGGTTGGGAAGATCCGCTGGAGAAGGGAATGGCAACCCACTCTAGTATTCTTGCCTGGAGAATCCCATGGACAGGGGAGCCTGGTGGGAAAGAGTCCATGGGGTTGCAAAGAGTTGGACACAACTGAGTGACTTGTTGTTGCAGAGGTTTGTTTCAGCCCTCTACCTTGTTACTGACATAGATTTTTCCTATATGAGGATGGCTAATGGCTCTCCATGTAATTTCTAAAGGAAAACTGTGGCTGCATAAATGATTCACCATTCAGGAACTTTTCATTTTATAGGACCCATCTTTTTTATAACAGGAAGTAAATATGCGTTGCTAAGCTACTATGTCTACCCAAAAAAAAAAACCATATAGTAGATTCCATTGTGTTCTTTGTGTTCTGTGAGAGTTGATGATTCCTCTATGTTAAGTTAGTCCTTTTGTTCTTGACCTTTGCCTAAAGTTAATTAGAGCTTGGCCCGAGTATACTTGAGGTAAACAGAAAAAAAAAAAGGATAAATCATAATTTCCCATGAGAAAACAGTAGGTTTCTTTAAATTTTCTCAAAGGAATTTGAAAAGCATTTATTGGCCTTTATTTTCAGTTCTGCACTTATTTATCATTTATCTGTCCATCTATCTATCATCTCATCTACTTTAGAATCTATGGTTCTAAGATTGCACACATTAGACTTAATCGTATTATTGCACAGGAAAGAATACAGACTATACAGGTAAGTTCTAGGAGTTACAGGTAACTCTTTAGACTCCCTGAGGATGGAGCATCAGTGCTCCACCTCTGAGAAGTATACAGCAGGTAGAGATCATTTCAAGATGCAGCTTAAGGGATTTTGATCAAAGGAAGGAAAAGCACTGCGTGTGAGTTATCCATTTCCCCAAGATGGAGATCTCGAAATAAAAAAGATATCATTGCCCATATCAGATGTCCTGACCATCAAGGTCACAGGAGGGTCCTGAGGTAGTAGAGTTATGCCTTTTGTGTATTTAATTTACTTGAGCTCAAATATGCATACTTAAAAAAAATTTTTTTTTTTTCTTTTTTGGTTGCACTTTGTGACAAGTGGGATCTTAGTTCCCCAACCAGGGATCAAACCAGTGTCTGCCACACTGGAAGTGCTGAGTGTTAACCATTGGACTGCCAAGGAGGTCCAGGAGGGAGCCATTTAAATAAAGCTGGCAACTAGGCCTTCCATTTCACCCAAGGTCCCACCTGAAGACAGGAGGGGAGCACAGGAATTTGTTAATTCGCAACTAGAATTTCTTGCATGCTCTCTGCATAGACATCTCGTCCTGCTGAGTGTGATTCCAGCAGCTTATCTTCCCATACCGCATGGCTCCCACACATAAGCCATCGCCTTCATCTGATGCCACTGGTCCATTTCGACACTAGTCTAAGAGCTGACTGGGTTGAGGTTTCCGGTAGTGGGGATGGTTGTATCCAGCACGATTTGGTCTAGCAGGGAGCATAAAAATTTGAGAGAAAAGTCATCCCACTGTGGCATCAAGGACTAAAATGTTTGTTAAAGAGACAAGTTAAATATGTAGAAGACTCTCATGAAGACTGAAATAGCATCTGATTTGTGCCTGGAGGGCTTGGACCGTGAGTTGTGCCTCTGAATTTCAGCATGTGTTCTAACTTCCTGCCCAAGAGGTATTGATGAAAAGGAATTTCCAAGAGTAATTTCAATTCTACATGCTTTTCACTCCCTTCTGACCCTAACTCTCATGGAAATTATAGTGGTCAAGAACTTGAATTTTGGGGTCAGATGTCAGATTCCCAGTTCTAGCTCCACCAACAACTAACATTAATTTGACTAAGCCTCAGTTTCCTCAAATGTAATGCAAGTTCTTACCTAATAGGATAGTTCTGTGGATTAAGTGGGACAATCCATGTGAAGCACCCAGCACCTGCATTTAATAAGTAATGCAATCAATGTTTACTCTGATTATTCAGGAAGCAAAAGCAATCCAATGCATTGGCTGCATGCCACTGATTTGTGGGAAGAACAAAGGACTGGTTCTGTGCTCTGGATCCAAAGCAACGAAAAAGTTTCAAAAACATATTTGTTTTTTACTCTTTTGTCTGCTGTATTCTCTATACCTAACTTCTCAACAATTTAAATACACATGTTTCCTACGCAACTGTTCACCCAGTGGATTCAATGGGTATTTGTTGAGCACCTACTGTGTGCCAGGCTAGGAGTTGGCAATGTGGACAGAAGGCAGTCTGAACAGTGGGAGGAGATGGATGCATAAGCTGGGAGTGATGAGACAGTGCAGACAATGAAGTGGTGGGGGAACCTGAATGGACTGAGGTGCAGGAAGTGGTGAATGGATGAAGGGATGAGAAAGGCATAGAGGTGAGAAACAGCAGGGAACGATGGGACAACCACAAGGAAATCAGGTGATCAGAGTGCAAATCTGTGCAGATCTGGGAATGGTGGGGAGTGACTGATCCTGGAGACATTCCTGCTTCACCGGGGGCTTTAACCTTGACCGTGAGGGCTGTGGGGAGCCGTTCACCAAATGTGTATTCTCATCAAGATGGATCATCCTGTGTGGAGGATGAATTGGAGGGGGAGACATAGGATGAAGGTATGCGGCCGGGACCACTGTAGCCATAAAAATGAGGGCTGGCCAGGGGACATGGGCGATGTCCCTGGGGAAGGAGAGAGGCAGGGCCGTGGAGAAGCAAATACTGGGTGAACTCCGCAGGACCTGTGACTGCTAGAGTGCAAAGTGAGGGCAAGAGTGGACTTAGGGGCACCTCCCAGATGTCAAGACAGCTGAGAAGATGGCAGTGCTACCAACCGAGGTATTTTCAAAATAGAAAGAACATGCATTGAGGTGGGGAGATGATTTTGCTCCTTTTGAAAGAACTTCCTAGACCTTACAGTCTAGGGAGATAGTGATTCAAGTGTGCTTTTCTTTCATTACATCTGGAATTCAGTAATCAAAAAAAATTATTTGTAATAACAAAATCTTCAGAAAGCATGTCTAAACAGGAAGTTGCATAGCCACTTACTCTCAACCAGAACCAAACAGTATCCAAGTTCAAATGACCTTCATGATTTAAGATAGGCAGGGGGCGAATCTTAAAAAAAAAAAAAAAAAAAGAACATGGAGGCTGGATAAAGGAAAACCAAATATAGTAATACTAGTCTAAAAGAACTAAAAATGCTGATTCAGATCTTTCCCATTTTTTCTCTGACATTTAATTAATTGCATTTTGATCTCTCATCCTGTCCCCCTTTATCCTGTGATGAAGATTCTAGAATGTGGTAAACACACACAAAAATGAAGTCAACAGAAGGAAGAGCCAGAAGCAGAGCTTTGATAATGCATCAACTGACAATTTATCCCCTTATATCAGATAGAGGTTGGAGTACCAAACAGGCAAGACTGGGAGAAGATAGGAAAGAATCTGACGGTTTAGCCACAAATTCGCGAATCTGGTAGACTCAAACCCTTGTGCTTCCTTGCCTGGGCAAGCAACATAAACTGCCTACATGTTTTGAATTTCATTTCTTTTAGCTTTAGTCATATGATTTTGGGTATGAGTTCTGAATAGTATTCTTGCCTGGAGAATCCCCTGGACAGAGGAACCTGGCGGGCTACAGTCCATGGGGTCGCAAAGAGTCAGACATGACTGAATGATTAACACTTTTTCACTCTTTTCTGAATAAGTAGTGAGAAATGGTTCTGCTTCAAACTCTGGTTAAATAAGAAGCTGAAAGCAGGATGGAAAAGATGCATACACATTCCTTTGCAGGACGTGGGTCATCTGGCGGCACCAGGCTGCCACAAAAAGGGCTTCTTAGAGTTATCGTTTGACAAAGTACCAGGCAGAGGGCTGACGTCAGCGGGGACAGGGCCGTGGGAGGGTGTCCCCCGGATGACTTCCTCCCTTTCCTCTCCCTGCCAGAGTGCCGTTGTCGTCTGAACCTGTAATCCCTGCCCAGGCAATTCCAGCTCTGGGCGTTTCTTAAGCAAATAGAGCAGATCCTGCCAGGGTGAAGGGTTGCCACCTTTTATAACTCATGTTCCGGGGCAGCCGCTTGTGACCTTTTCTCATGACTCAGGATCACCGTTGCATCTGTGCCTTTGAAATGTCTCCCTCTTCCCGCTCCTCGTAACCCCCGTGCCTCCCTGTATAGCTGGCGCCTAGAACATGCCGTGGTGTTTGTTAATTAGCTCCTCTGTGGAATGGAGCACTTTCTTAGTTCAGTGATGCCACATTCTTCAGTGGGTTCTCCGGTCTGTGCCTTGCTGCCCAATGATGCCGGAAGGTTTCTGCGATGGGGAAGAAATCTGTCCGCTGCTCCCTGTATAAGCATCCTCCCACCTCCCTCTCCCTGCCCACCAGCCACACGCACCACAGGTGTTCAACAAATGCTGCTGGACAGTGAAACAGTGCTTCCAATATGGATGTGCGTGCCTACATCCTTAGTTGTGTTGGATATTGGTATCTTCTAGCTTAAAAAAAAAAAGTCAGATGTCAAAGCACTGAACACAAAGTTTCTATGAGGAATGAAAACAAGTGCCTCCACCTCAAAGGATGCGGTTCAATAGTCACAGAAAGGATGGAACAGTAATCCTTGGTAAGACCTTGCTCTGTGCCAGGCACTGTTCCGGGTGCTTGTATCATTTGATCCTCGCAGTAGTCTTCTGCTTCTTATTATCCTCATTTGAAGCAGGCACCCAGTCTATGATATTTTGTTACAGCAGCTCTAATGACTTAAGAAAGGAGGGAATTTTAAAAATTGATATGTAATCCACATATGATATTAGTTTCAGGTATACAGCATAGTGCCTTGATATATGTATCTCTTGTGAAAGGATCATCAGAACAAGTCTACTTAGCATCCATCACCACACATAGTTACCAAGTTTTTTCCTTGTGATGAGAATTTTTTACTTACCTTCTTAAAAGCTTTCAAATATATAATTTAACATTATTGACTATAGTCGCCATTGCATCCCATACTTATTTTAAAATGGGAAATTTGTATGTTTTACATACTCCTTCGATTTTAACTTTTGTCTTTCCAACCCCATGGGATCACTGAAAGACCTGTTGATGTTCTGCTTCTTAGCAGCTGTCTTTTTTCTAGCTTTCCAGCTTCTTCTATCATTCCACCAAGAATCAACAAATGTCATGGGAGAAAAACAGCTGTGTGCAAAAGGTTGGGATTCCCTCAAAGCCCTTCTCTTCATTCTAGAATCTTTTCATTCTAGATTATCATGCCTGGCTATCCAAGCAGCTCTTTCATGACCTCAAACAGTTGTTCTTTTGTATTGTGTTCAGCTTTCTAGTGTTTTCTGTGGGAGTATTAGTCTGCAAAAAGCTAATATCATAGCAGGAGAGTTAAATTATCAGAAGCAATCATTTAATGTTAAGTAATATGGACTTCTGTATTAGTTCTCCAGAGGAACAGAGCCATATAGATATATAAGAAAAGATTTATTATGGGAATTGGCTAATGCAATTATGGAGGCTATGACATGCCCTCATGTGCCATCAGCAGCTGGACAACAAGGGAAGCTGGTGGTGTAAGTCCCAGGATGAGGCTGAAGGACAAAGAATGGGAGAGTGGATGTTGGGATGGGCAGAGGGAAGGGTTAGTATAAATCCCGGAGACTGAGGCTAAGACCAGGAGCTCTGGGGTCTGGAGACAGGAGAAAATGGATGTGCCACATCTCAGCTCAAGAAGAGAGAAGAGAATGTGTCCTTTCTCTGCCTTGTTTGTGCTATTCAAGCCCTCCATGAACTGGATTATTTCCAACCACATTCTTTTATTTTTTTACTTTTTTGGCTGTAACGGGTCTTAGTTGCTGTGTGCAGACTTTTCTCTAGTTGCAGCCAGCAGAGACTGTTCGTCATCGTGGTGCTTGGGCTTCTTATCGCAGTGCCTTTTCTTGTTGAGGAGCATGGGCTCTAGGGCATGTGGGCTTCAGTAGTTACAGCAGATGCACTCAGTATTCATGGCTCGTGGGCTCCGTAGTTGTGATGCACGGGCTTACTTGCTCCATGTATGTGGAATCTTCCCAGAACAGGGATCAAACCCTTGTCCCCTGCTAAAAAATTAGCAGGAAGATTTTTTTTTTCCCCTACTGCACCACCAGGGAAGTCCTCCCCACCCACATTCTACTCAGTCTACTGATTCAGGTGTTAATCTGTTCTCTCAGACACTCCCAGAAGTAATATCTTCCTAGGTCTCTAGGTATCCCTTAGCCCAGTCAAGTGGACTTTTAAAAGTAACCATTACAGCTTCTGAAGACTTTTGATATGTTTTATCAAGTTGCTCCCCGAGAGCTATTCTAATCATGTTTCTGTTGAAAGTGTATTATGTAATTATCACGTATAGACTTCTAAGGTAGTTCTCGGTGTGCATGGAAGGTCCCACTCTCCAGGGGTAAGCTATGGATAGAAGAGACTGCAGCTGTGCTCCCCAGCTTACTCACAGCCCAAGTCCTCACTTACAAGAAGGTAGCAGAGTGTCTGTTAGTCGCTTCAGTCGTGTCTGAATCTTTGAGACCCTATGAACTGTACCCTGCCAGGCTCCTCTGTCCATGGGATTCTCCAGGCAAGAATACTGGAGTGGGTTGCTGTGCCCTCCTCCAGGGGATCCTCCCGACCTAGGGATCGAACCTACATCTCTTTATGTCTCCTGCATTGACAGGCGGGTTCTTTACCACTAGCGCCATCTGGGAAGGTAGTAGAATGAGAACAGCATGGTTTCATCACTTTTCAGTTGTGCAGTTTTGAATGGATTAATTTGATTCTGTGAGCTTTAATTTTATCTCAAAATGGTGTACATCTCCCAGCATTGCTTACATGATTAGTTGAGCTAAAGCGTGTACAACTGTAGGCACGTGATATGTGTTTGTTAAATGGGAACTATTGTTATAAGTAGTGAGTCATAAATATTGGTTGAATGAATAAGTGAATGAATGTGTGAATAAGGTAATGATTTAAGGAGCATGAAGCTGCCTGCGTCGGGGTTTCTTGGGGTAGGGTATGAATAAGGGTTTCTTGGGATAGGGTATGAATAAGGGAATGAAGGTATTGGTAGCAGGGGACAGCACAGAGTGGACAAACAGACTTGGGTGTGTCGGTGCCGGTGAAACTTTACAAACTTGCCAAAAGGCAAGAAGCTAATCGCTAGAAAGTAGAGGATCAACTCATGTTTGTTCTGTAGGCTGCTTTGAATTGCAGGGACTTCAGAATCTTTTATTCTATTACTTTCACCCTCAGATGAGTGCTGAGAAAGTGAATCTCTTTTTCTGTCACTTTAAATACATGTCAGTTTGGCTTGCCATAAAGCAAAGTCAATGATGATAAATTCTTTAGTAAAAACCTTTCTTCATGTCTTCTCCAGCAAGAAGATTTCTTGCAAAATCACAGAAACTCAGAATCATGGAAATCTCTGGAATCCTAGAACTGGAGAGACCTCAGAGATCATTGGTCCCATATTTCATCATCATTGAAATCACTGCAGCAGAGTTCCCGACTGTGAGGCTTACATCTGCTGCCTGTTTGCTCTGTATGGTGCCATGAAGCCTCAGTTTCATGCTTGGGGCGGGGTGCTGTTACCTGTTACCTGCTGGCCCACCAGGCACAATGCTCATCTAGGAAGTGAGCTGAAATCAGCTTCTTGATAAAACCCCGCCATTGATCTAGTGTTGGTTGACCTTCTCTTGATGAAAGTGAAAGAGGAGAGTGAAAAAGTTGGCTTAAAGCTAAACATTTAGAAAATTAAAATCAGGGCATCCAGTCTTCATGGCAAATAGATGGGGAAACAATGGAAACAGTGGAAGACTTTATCTTTTGGGGCTCCAAAATCACTGCAGATGGTGACTGCAGCCATGAAATTAAAAGACCATTACTCCTTGGAAAAAAAGCTATGACCAACCTGAACAGCATATTAAAAAGCAGAGACATTACTTTGCCAACAAAGGTCCATCTAGTCAAAGCTGTGTTTTTTCCAGTAGTCATGAATGGATGTGAGAGTTGGACAATAAAGAAAGCTGAATGCCAAAGAATTGATGCTTTTGAACTATGGTGTTGGAGAAGACTCTTGAGAGTCCCTTGGACTGCAAGGCAATCCAACCAGTCAATCCTCAGTTCAGTCAGTTCAGTTCAGTCGCTCAGTCGTGTCCGACTCTTTGCGACCCCATGAATCGCAACACGCCAGGCCTCCCTGTTCATCACCATCTCTCGGAGTTCACTCAGACTCACATCCATCGAGTCCGTGATGCCATCCAGCCATCTCATCCTCGGTCATCCCCTTCTCCTCCTGCCCCCAATCCCTCCCAGCATCAGAGTCTTTTCCAATGAGTCAACTCTTCGCATGAGGTGGCCAAAGTACTGGAGTTTCAGCTTTAGCATCATTCCTTCCAAAGAAATCCCAGGGCTGAT
>SJYT01040357.1:40215-85804 GCA_006410635.1 Cephalophus harveyi
GACTCTTTTGTTGACCATGATGGCTACTCCATTTCTTCTGAGGGATTCCTGCCCGCAGTAGTAGATATAATGGTCATCTGAGTTAAATTCACCCATTCCAGTCCATTTTAGTTCGCTGATTCCTAGAATGTCAACGTTCACCCTTGTCATCTCTTGTTTGACCACTTCCAATTTGCCTTGATTCATGGACCTGACATTCCAGGCTCCTATGCAGTATTGCTCTTTACAGCATCGGATCTTGCTTCTATCACCAGTCACATGCACAACTGGTTATTGTTTTCGCTTTGGCTCCATCCCTTCATTCTTTCTGGACTTATTGCTCCACTGATCTCCAGTAGCATATTGGGCACTTAATGACCTGGGGAGTTCCTTTTTTGATATCCTATCATTTTGCCTGTTCATACTCCTAGAGGAAATCAATCCTGAATTTTCATTGGAAGGACTGATGCTGAAGCTGAAGGTCCAATACTTTGGCCACCTGATGTGAAGAACTGACTCATTGGAAAAGACTCTGATGCTGGGTAAGATTGAAGGCCGGAGGAGAAGGGGATGACAGAGGATGAGATGGTTGGATGGCATCACCGACTCGATGGACATGAGTTTGAGCAAGCTCCGGGAGTTGGTGATGCACAGGGAAGCCTGGCATGCTGCAGTCCATGGGGTCACAAAGAGTCAGACGTCACTGAGTGACTGAACTGAACTGAACTAAGGTCCCATGGAATAATTCCAATCTTTTTTCCTAAAATGTGTTTTTCAATCATTTGAAGGTAGCCCTCCGTGGAAAAAACACTGGATGAAGGTCAGAAGACTTGAATTTTAAACCAAGTCCTATCACTTGCACTGTGACATTGTAGAATATTCATTTTATAAAATAGGAGCCGGAGGCTTTAAAACTTAAGCAATTGGCCCAAGGTCACACAGCTATTAAGTGGTGAACTAAAACTGTGAGTGAAGCTTACTGATGCTGAAACTCAAGTTCCTGTCCTTTATGTTAGAGAGCATCTGCGTGCTACTGTTGGTTTGTTGTTGCAGTCAATTAAACCTTAGTCTTTTCTCCTATGAATTTTAGTCAAATCACATTTTTCCATTTGGGACTTGTCTGAATCAATCCCTCTCTCTCTCCCTATCTATGATATCTGTATCTGTCAAACAATCATCTATTTTCTATCTATCTATCATCTTACTTTCATCAATTCATCAATTTATTTTTACTTACACGTACTTTTCCTTATTAAATTTGAAGGGTGAAGGGTCACTGAGGGGTGACCATCATTTCAATCTGCCAAAATGAGTAGTGGTTTTTATTGTAAAACATCTCCCTTTGAGTTATCTATAAAACTGACAATTTTCAAATCTGAAAATTGTAGGACACTGCTAAAAATTTTAATATATTAGTCAGGGTCATATGACAGGCCACTGGCAACCAGTTGTGAACATATTTAGCTGTCCAGTTATTTTAATCACGTATTTTCAATTTGACCACAATGACATCCCAACAGACTTGACCGCATTTCCTAGTGGATATGTTTGATGGTTTGACATCCTGACCTCAGTGAACCCACGCTGGCTCCATGTGATCATAGCATTCTTTTCTAAGTTATTCACAAGAGATGTAGTTAGAAATTTTATTCTAGAATTTTGCCAAGGTTTGACATCCAGACCAGTTTGCTTTGATCCAACTGTAATTACCAGAACCTAGGTTTTCTTGAATTTCACAATCAAACATGATTTTCCAGTCTTCTGGCACCTCCTTATTCTTCATGTTTTCTTCCCCCCAAAGATTGCCAACCGAGGTTGCATAATTACATCTCTGAGTCTTTCAGTACTTTGGGTTATGATCTGTCTGGGCTGGAAGGTGTGAGCTCACTTAAATTGTGATGTAGTGGAAAGAGAAGCAGACTTGAGTGCAGACCCCATTCTTGCCTTGGTGCATCATTTGCTGGTTATTGACTTGCGGTAAATGACTAAATCTACATAGCTTCTGTTTCCTTATCTGTAAATGAGGATGAAACCTCATAGGGGATTGAAAGGATTAAATGAGTTAACAACTGGAAAAGTGTCTGGAGTACCATAAACTTCAAAAATCTGAATTGCCCTTAATGCCTTTTCTATCTTGGAGTTCAATTTATTCTTTATGGTTTAAAATGTCCTTTAGATTTTGAAAACAGTTCTTCTTGCTGGAGAAGACAGAAGGGAGCCAGGACTCTTTGTGGATGAAGACGGTGTGGCGCATTGGACTGGGAGGAACAGGAGTTACTTACTGTGTGATCTTGAGCAAGTCATGGAATCACTCTGGGTTTTATTTTCATCTGTAAACTGAGGAGGAAGGACTAGGTGATTTCTAAGTTCTTATTCTTAGTTCTAAATCCTCTGAACCTAATTTTGCCGTTTGCCATGTCCTTGGACCATAGAACCATCTTCCTGGAGCAGGGTCTATCATTTAGCCTGTTCTTGATCCACTTGCCACATGCTTCTGAGCTGAAAATTGATCATCTGTGGGTTGACATGGACTATTAGACCGAATGAGCCCAGAATAGGATAACAATCCTGTTTGTTGTCCCCAACTCAGCTTATTATTCACCATTTTGAATTACCAGGGCTTTGATTCTTTCATTAGCCTAATGATTGAGAATTGATGGCATAATAATGCTATGTCAACATATAGAAATGTTATGGAAATTGTGGAAATAATTATGTAGCACTTTCCATACTAAAGTGGGGTTTTTTCTGATACATGAGGATGGATTTCAGATGTGAAATGCAGCAATTACTCTTCACCCTAGAATGCTGGAAGAAATCTTTGGATCTACCCAAGAAGTTGCTATTCATCAGTTATGATTAATTTGGAAAAAAGTCAGATTCATTGTCTCCAAAATATTAATAATAAGAATTTTGTTGTTACTGTGCTTATTTCCTACTCTGGGGACTACAGAAAGTGTCTTCTGATCTCACGATAATTAAATACATAGATGTCTTTGTTCTTCTTTTCAGGGAAGATTTTACCAGGCAAATTTTATTCATTCATTTGCATCATGTATACATTAACTTTTTGAAGATGTATCTCAAACACCTGTTGTATGCTGTGCCACACAGGGGCTCAGAAAAGAATTGAGGGGGTGATCCCTGCTTTTAGAGAGGTCTCCATCAGTTAGGGAAGACTAGCTAAGGCTGACAGTGTAGTAGGGCTCTAAGAAAGTGTATTCTGGATCCTGGACCTTTCAAGAACCTTCTCAGGTGACTTGCTCTTCTGCTAATCCTTCTCTCTGCATTCCTAAACTCTTGGCTTTATCACCCAAACACTGTATCTTTTACCTTAAAAGCAAATGCGTTGTTATATGGCAGAAGCCAAATGGATACATATATATGTATGGCTGGCTCCCTTTGCTGTTCACTTTAAACTAACACAATATTGTTTATCAGCTATACCATAATACGAAATGAAAAGTTTAAAGTTAAAAAAAAAAAACTGGGAAAGAAAATAGTCAAAATAAAAAAAAAGGAGGAACCCCACCCAAAAGCAAATAAATAAACAGCAAACCTCTACTAACTCATCACGTCTCTCCAGGATTTCCCTGCATCTCTATTTCCCACGGTAGAGCTGTCTGCACATGGTACTACAACCTTACCTCCCATTCATTTTTCATCTCTTCCTCCATCCCTCCAAAACTGACTTCCAAGTTACTGAATCTAATGGATACTTTAAAATTCTTATCTTACTTGACCTTTCTGCATCATTTGAACCAATTGGTATTCCCTCTTGAAACACTCTTTTCCATTGAAAATATCCTCTCTGGTTTTCTCCTTCAATGGCTGCTCTTTTTTCTTCTCCTCTGAGAGTTTGTCTTCTTCTGCTCCTTCTACTGCTGATGTTCTTCATGGTGTGTTGCTGGGCCCTTTTGTCTCCTCTCCTTGAGGAGAGGTTCTCTTTTCCTCTAGTTATCTTTCTCTCGTTATTTCCCTTTTCTTCTGTCTCTGTTCTGAAGCAACTTCATCCTTTATCATAATTTAAATTCTTTGCATATCTTAAAGAGTCTCAAATTCATATCTGTAGCCCAGTGCTCTTTTCTGAGCTTCAGATAGAAATATTGCAGTATGTACTTGATACTGCTGTTGAAATGTCTTGTAGACATCTCAGATACCTGAGTTCCAAATCTCCCTCCAAACATCTGCCCTTTCTGTAGGATTCTCCATCCTGGTGAATATCTCCACATGCCCGGGTGCTGAAGGACATCTCTTTTTTGTGTCTTGTAGGCATCTCAAACTCAACATATCCAAATCCAGTCTATTGATTTCCATCCCTGCCACTAACACTTGGCTCTCAAGAATCCTCGAAATAAAATAAATTTAAAAACACACATACACAAAAGGAAAGAATGAGGGAAGGAAGGAGTGAAGGAGGGGAGGAAGGAAGTAGGGAAAGAAGGAAGAATAGAAGAAGGAAGAAAATAAATAAATCCAAAGACATTTGATTTTGCTTCACAACCATCTACTGTACTACTAGAGTCAGAACCTGGTGGTGAGTTTTGACTCTTCCTTTTTCCTTTATCCCTTGTATCAAAGTCATGCAAGAAAAAGTCACTTCCTCTGGTCATGATGCAATAACAGCAGTTAGATTTACCCTTCCATCTTACAGACAGAAAACTGGACAAAATATATGAAGTGATTTTCAGGGGCACAGACAGCTGATTGGTTGGAAAAGAGGTAAGGCAGGGCGATGAGGCCTGTGAGAAGCGAAATAATTCATGGGAGCCCTAAAACTTACCCCACAGGCTCTTTCCAAGCCTATTAATGTTTTACCTATTTTTGTGCTGGTCCATTATCTAGAGGGGAGGAAGGAAGTAGGGAAAGAAGGAAGAATAGAAGAAGGAAGAAAATAAATAAATCCAAAGACATTTGATTTTGCTTCACAACCATCTACTGTACTACTAGAGTCAGAACCTGGTGGTGAGTTTTGACTCTTCCTTTTTCCTTTATCCCTTGTATCAAAGTCATGCAAGAAAAAGTCACTTCCTCTGGTCATGATGCAATAACAGCAGTTAGATTTACCCTTCCATCTTACAGACAGAAAACTGGACAAAATATATGAAGTGATTTTCAGGGGCACAGACAGCTGATTGGTTGGAAAAGAGGTAAGGCAGGGCGATGAGGCCTGTGAGAAGCGAAATAATTCATGGGAGCCCTAAAACTTACCCCACAGGCTCTTTCCAAGCCTATTAATGTTTTACCTATTTTTGTGCTGGTCCATTATCTATCTCCCTTCTTTAGAACATCAGTTCCAGGAGGGGTGGGGACTTGGCTGTCTAGTTGAGCCCCTAGCCCAGGACTCAGCCCATTTTAAGATCTCAGTGAGTTTTCTGGATGGGATGAATAAATGGGTGAATCCTTGATAACATCTGCTCCTTCACTAGCCAAATCCAATCTATTCTGCTTTTAAGTTGATGTCTCTAATCCATCGACTGATGCTATTTCCCTGATCCTAACGACCGAGGATGAGATGGCTGGATGGCATCACGGACTCGATGGATGTGAGTCTGAGTGAACTCCAAGAGATGGTGATGAACAGGGAGGCCTGGCGTGCTGCGATTCATGGGGTCGCAAAGAGTCGGACACGACTGAGCGACTGAACTGAACTGAACATCATCATATCTGCCCTGGACAAATATTATACCTCCTACATGGTCTTCTTCCATCTGCTCTTGTCTTCCTCCAATCACTTCCTCCAAACTGGTTATTTAAAGTGTGAACTTCATCCTGTCCCTGTGTATTAAAACATATTAATGGTTTCTGCTCTTTGAAGAATCCAGACTCCTTCCTGGGGGTGATCAGCTCTAGCCTGTCTCCTCAGCCTCCTCCCCACATCTGTGGTTTCCTAATTCAGCAGCCCCTTGGATCTATGGCACACAATTTGAAAACCAGTGAGCTAGATGATTGCTGGTGTCCTTATCTATAATATGATACTTAGACTTATTTGCCACAGTCTAAGCTACCCATTCGGAGAAGGCAATGGCACCCCACTCCAGTACTCTTGCCTAGAAAATCCCATGGATGGAGGAGCCTGGTAGGCTGCAGTCCATGGGGTCGTGAAGAGTCGGACACGACTGAGTGACTTCACTTTCACTTTTCACTTTCATGCATTGGAGAAGGAAATGGCAACCCACTCCAGTGTTCTTGTCTGGAGAATCCCAGGGACAGGGGAGCCTGGTGGGCTGCCATCTATGGGGTCACACAGAGTTGGACATGACTGACGTGACTTAGCAGCAGCAGCAACAAGCTACCCGTTGAAATGTAATGCTGCAAATTACCTGTCAGTTGAACAGTTCTAATAATAAATAGTGACACACACAAATAGCATAAGACAATGGGAAAAATGGGCATCAGACTGTAAGAATTTATCAGGGTCACTGTGGTACCCTCTAGAGAGAGGGACATCTCATTCTAAATATTGGTCTTGGCTTTTCAAGCATAATAATCATGGAAGGCAAATTCTCCATCTTCTAGAACTTTATAGAAATATCATGAGACAATAGTCTAGCTGATTTCCTTTGATTCTCTGTCAACAAAACAAGGTTTTGCTTTATTGTTTGTTTTCCAGGGTAGACTTGCCCCAAATACAATGTCCAACATTCACAAATATGTCTTTAATTTTCAGACCAGTTTTATCTTTCTCTGTCATTTACCATGTTGTTCTCTGAGCTCAGGGCTTCCCTGGTGGCTCAGAGGTTAAAGCGTCTGCCTCCAATGCAGGAGACCTGGGTTCAATCCCTGGGTCGGGAAGATCCCCTGGAGAAGGAAATGACAACCTACTTCAGTATTCTTGCCTGGAGAATCCCATGGACGGAGGAGCCTGGTAGGCTACAGTCCATGGGGTCGCAAAGAGTCGGACACGACTGAGTGACTTCACCTTCACCTTCTCTGAGCTCATGAATCAGCCTCTTGGGGTTTAATTAGTATGAATCAACTTATCAACATCCAGATCATACAGAGCAACCAGATAGCTTGCATTTTGTGGTCCTGAATGTTGGGGGACCAGATTAGAACATGAACATCTCACCAAAGGCCCCCTTAGATGAAGAAATGAGGTCATGGCAGAGGACAGTCAGACACAGTGATGTACAGCATTGACTCAGGAAAGGTCAAAGAAGACGCAAGGTCTAAGCAATGACCTAAAAAGGGAAAAGGAAGGAATAATAATAACCAATATAATTTGATATGATCCATTTCATATGTGTCATATATGAAGAGACAAATAAGATCACATTCCACTTATTTTTTAAAAAATTAATTTCTTTTGTTCTCCCCCACATTCTTACATAAGCAGGGAATCCAGTCTCTCTCCTGACCCCTCTCTCCCCCTCATATGACCAGCAATCTGGAGGGTCTTGTATGTACTGTTCTCCTTATGTTGACCCCAGAACCCAGGTGTTCCTTGAGGTTGGAGGGACCCCCTTGCTGAGTTTCAAGAGCACTTCACTGTTGCTGGTTTCTGGTCCAAAAGGGGCACCCTGTCTGGGTCTCTGATTTGGGTCACAGCTGCAGACACCCGGGTGTTCTTTGACAAGAAAAGGAGCTGGAGTGTGGTCAGACCCACCCTTCCCCCACCGGAACTGCCCTCCCCTCCTCCGACCAACACGCACCCCTGCTCCACCCCAAACTGGCCTGCTCCCAACATTCTCCTTTTAAAATCCACTCACTTCACTGCCAGCTTCCTGGGTGCTAGTAACCTTGTGAGGGCTGGCTTGGGACAGACTCCAGTGTCCACCCCCACGTGGACCCTGAATGGCCACCACCCTGCAGTCATTGACTTGCTCCCTTCTAGATCCAAGAAGAGCCTGCCCAGGAGACATGTTCTTACTTCCACTTTTACAGCCACAGGAAGCAAATTTCTGGAAGATTTCCAACACATTTTGTCCCTAATTTCACCCTCAGGCCTTCAGAAATGTTGTGAATTGGTCTTACAACACCTCATTACATGCTCAGCATCTTTAATAATTTAAAGAGTAGATATTTGTATTCTTTTTGTGTGTGTGTGTGCTTTAAAAAAAATCTTATTAGATAAGAAGCTATAGTGCTGGCTTTAAGAGCTGGAGACCCCACACTCTGGCGACATACAGTGAAAAGATGGAGTGTGTGTGTGTGTGTGTGTGTGTGTGTGTGTGTCTGAGAGAGAGAGAGAGAGAGAGAGAGAGGAGATGGACCTGCTTCTGTAAACACACAGGCAGGGAGAGGCTGCTGTGGGAATCCATGCAGGTCCTGTGTGCTGAGTGGATGGGGTGAGGGAGTCAAGGAAGGAGAGTTAGTGGTTGTTCACAGATGCCTTCCACAGAGACAGAGAACTCAGAGAGAGGTCCCTCTGGGGAGAGATGGGGTCTGTTTGGGGTGGAAGTATGTGGATTCTGGAGCTAGACTAAAGAGCAGGGGTCAGAAACATCTGCTGAGTAAGCTGGGTGACCTCAACTGCTTTATGAAGTAGAAATGAGAAATGACTGTGATAGAGGAAGAGAGTTAATAAAGCAATCATAGTAAACACTGTTAAAGTGTGCACGTTTCTTATTATCCTCATTTTTACCCATGAGTACAAAGATAGAACAATGCTTTAATTTTTTTATGAAACAATTTCTATCTTAAAGACTGTGTGTATTGCATATTCCCAAGAGCATAAAGAACTGTAAGGAGTTAATGTTGAGATTGGGCTTCCCTGGTGGTTCAGACAGTAAAGAATCTGTCGGCAGTGTAAGAGACTAGGATTCTATCCCTGGGTCTGGAAGATCCCCTGGAGAAGGGAACGGCTACCCACTCCAGTATTCTTGCTTGAAAAATTCCATGGACAGAGAAGCCTGGTGGGTTACAGTCCATAGTGTCTCAAAGAGTCGGTTGTGACTGAAACTTTCACTTTCAATGTTTAGACTAAAGGAGGGAGTTTTCAACACTGTTGAGCTAGCTCTAGCCTTTTGGGTCTAGGTGGATGATGAGGTAAGTGGGGGAGTGTGCCAGGACCAGGATTTGGGGGAGAAGAGGGGTAAAGAGCAAAGCCTCTGAACCAAGATGGGTGACAGAGGGAGGGAGGAAGTGCTGCCTAAGGAGAAGACAGAGATAGGAAGAATTCAGCACTTTGCTGTACAATGTGTGATGTGCATCATTCCATGAAAAATAGCTCTGTGTTACAAGGCCTGAGTCAGATCTCAGTTTTTGTTTTGTTTCCTTTTGTTTTTCAAAACAGGCCTTGTTAGAAGTTCCCTGGTGGTCCAGTGGTTAAGAATCCACCCTGCAATACAGGTGACCCAGGATCCATCCCTGGTCCAGGAACCAAGATCCCACATGTCACAGCACAACTAAGCCTGCACGCCACAACCAGAGAGTCTGTGACCTGCAGTGAAAGATCCCAAACAATGCAACAAAGGTCCCATGTGTTGCAGCTGAGACCTGATGCCGCCAAATAAATAAATAAAATAAATAAATATTAAAAAACAACAGGGGAGAAGGCAATGGCACCCCACTCCAGTACTCTTGCCTGGAAAATCCCATGGACGGAGGAGCCTGGAGGGCTGCAGTCCATGGGGTCGCTGAGGGTCAGACACGACTGAGCGACTTCACTTCCACTTTTCACTTTCATGCATTGGAGAAGGAAATGGCAACCCACTCCAGTGTTCTTGACTGGAGAATCCCAGGGACGGGGGAGCCTGGTGGGCTGCTGTCTGTGGGGTCGCACAGAGTCGGACATGACTGAAGTGACTTAGCAGTAGCAGTAGCAAAAAGCAACAGCAACAATAAAACAGGCCCAATTCTATTACAGGTACTCATGGAAAGAGCTTTGAGGTTCCAAATAAACTATGTTCATACATTTCCCCTTATCTTCATATTTCTCTCCTAAAATACTAGATTAACTTAGGATGCTCCTCCCTACCTCCAATTTGGACACATTTAAAACTTAGGTCAAATTTCTGCTTGAGTATCTTCTACTTGCTTACCTGTCATGGAAGAGAGCCTTCTGTTTCATTTGAACATTTTCCCCCCAAGATTTTTGTGTGGACCAGACCCTTACTGAGGGTCAGGCTTTGATAATGGGGGTCATGGCTCCTTCAGAATCTTGGGTAGCTGCTCTTTGGCTCCGGTGATTCTTGTTCCATGAGCTGTGTCTAGAACGTTCTGGGCATTTAATATCTTCCATCAGTGTGTTTCCAAACTGGATTTGGGAAGAAAATTTCCCTAAAAACTTCATTTAGTCTCTTTTCCCCCTTTCATCTTGAGTCAGATCTTTCGAACCATGATCAAAAGGGGCCCCACAGCTTTCCAACCAGGCTGCCAAGTTCTCTTACTCCTGTGTTGGAAGCCCACTCCAGTACTCTTGCCTAGAAAATTCCATGGATGGAGGAGCCTGATGGGCTACAGTCCATGGGGTCACAAAGAGTCGGACATGACTGAGCGACTTCACGACTAAGAAGCTTAACGTCCTTTTTGCTGCCCAATTTCTGGTTTACACCTTTTCCTCAAACTGTGTCTCCCTGTCCCTCTCACTTGGTCAGTCTCTATATGAAAAGAAAAAATACCCTCTCCCCAAATACAGGTGTTTGTGTTTGTTTGTTTTTTAGCAATTACTGGTCATACAGATATTTTTTAAAACAAAATTTAAAAAAATTCATGGCAAATGCTTTTCTTGGGCTCTAGTAATATTTAAGCAATAACCTGGCTTTCTCAATTAATTTCTCTTTATGTGCTTCTTTTTAATCTCCCCCCACCCACCTTTTTTTTTTTTTTTTCTTTTTTCCAGTTCATTGCTTGTGGGTTGGGCATGGTTCCCTTTTTAAAGTTGGGTAAGTGCATAATAGCTTTTGTTGAGTTTTCTGCCAGAATGTGGAACTAAATCATGTTGAAACTACTATTACCTCGTGGTTCCTCTGAAAATACTTTCTATTTAAGTTCTTATCTGGCACTCAAAGCCGAGACATGATATTTCCTTTGGTTGTGGATTCTAAAGAGCCATCGTTTGTTTGATCCTCAGCCTGTGCCTCCCGCCTTATCAAACTGTTTCGTCAGCTTGTATGATAACACAGGGTCCACTATTTCTGCCTTGCCTGATTCTGTGGTTTCTTCACTTTCATTTAACATTTTTAGTTCCATCTCACAGATTTTTGACTTTAGCACCATCATCGCGATTTAACCATGAGACTCTTTCTTAGCTCTGTAAGAGTTTTCCAAGATTGGGGTTGATTTTGTGCCTCACGTACAAGGTACCTCTTCACTGGATGAATGCTTCTTCCTCACCCATGTTTGTAACAGGCAACTCTTGTTGTCTGTTTTATTTTTCTTCTGCTAGTGGTTGCCTTGTAAAGCTCCTCATTTTCAGCTCAAGAGCTGAACCTATTTTTTCTATTTCGCTTGTTTCTAAGCAAAGAGGCACTAAGTATGCCGGCTTCATCTTCCCCAAACCGACCCTGTCAGTCGTCTAATTAGGTGGTTCTATTACCTTATCTTCCCTTTTTTCTCAGTCCCAAGCTGAAACTCATGTTTGTTGACACTGATCAGATTTGTTGTCATTGTAGTTCAGTTGCTAAGTTGTGTCTGACTCTTTGTGATCCCGGGGACTGCAGCACGCCGGGCTCCTCTCTCCTCCACTATCTCCCAGAGTTTGCCCAAATTCACATCCACTGAGTCAGCAATGCCATCCAGCCATCTCATCCTCTGTCGTCCCCTTCTCCTCCTGCCTTCAGTCTTTCCCAGCATCCAGTCTTTGCCAGTGAGCTAGCTCTTTGTATCACATGACCAAAGTATTGGAGCTTCAGCATCAGTCCTTCCAATGCATATTTAGTGTTGATTCCCTTTAGGATTGATTGGTTTGATCAGATTTACCTGACATTTATTTTGAAAGGACCCTGTCAACTTTTTAGTGCTCATGCCCGTTCGGTTTGGATTGAGAAGCTTGTCCTGCCACCATAAGTGGTAGTTACGGTAAGGATAACTTTATTATTTAGGTCATTATCAGGAACTCACCAAGATGGAAGTTTATCTCACTGTCAAGGAAACATTATCTGTGGTTGGCATGGTGGCTCTGTTACCCACCAGGGACCCTGGCTCCCACCCTCTTGTGTCCCCATCCTCATCCTGAGGTCTGAGGTCTTCTCCAGTCTCAGGCATTGCACAGTACTTCAGTGACCAGAAACGAAAAAGGCACAAGAACAAGCCATGCTCCCTTCTTCTAAAGACATTTTCTGAAGTTGCACTTCCATGTGTAATCAATGAACCAAAACTTAGTCTGACAGATCCACTTCAGCTGCATGGGAGGTGGGGAAATACAGTCTTTACTTTAGGCCACCCTGTGCCCTCTGATGTCTGGGAATTCTGTTGCTGCTGCTAAGTCACTTCAGTCGTGTCCGACTCTGTGTGACCCCATAGACGGCAGCCCACCAGGCTCCCCCGTCCCTGGGATTCTCAAGGCAAGAACAGTGGAGTGGGTTGCCATTTCTTTCTCCAATGCATGAGAGTGAAAAGTGAAAGTGAAGTCACTCAGTCGTGTCCGACTCTTAGCGACTCCATGGACTGTAGCCCACCAGGCTCCTCCGTCCATAGGATTTTCCAGGCAAGAGTACTGGAGTGAGGTGCCATTGTTAGGGAGTAACATTAAATACTGGAGATCAGTTAGAAATTCCTGACGTAGATGTTGTGTGCAGTCTTTAGTCACGTCCGACTCTTTTCGATCCCATAGATGGTAGCCCATCAGCCTCCTCTGCCCATGGAATTTTCCAGGCAAGAATACTGGAGGGGGTTGCCATTTCCTCCTCCAGGTAATCTTCTCGACCTAGGGATAGAACTCGAGTCTCTTGTGCCTCTTGCATTGGCAGGCAAAGTCTTTACCACTGTGCCACCTGGGAAGCCGGATATATACCTTAATTTCAAATAAATTCCCAACTAACCCCTTCTATCATCTCATCTACAGCATCTAAAGTTGGGGAGATTTTTATTTTATTTTGGGCTTCCCTGTGGTTTAGGTGGTAAAGAATTTGCCCAAAATGCAGGAGACAAGGGTTCGATCCCTGAGTTGGGAAGATCCCCTGGAGAAGAGAATTGACTACCCACTCCAGTAATTTTGCCTGGAGAACTCCATGGACAGAGGAGCCTGACAGGCTACAGTCCATGGGGTTGCAGAAGAGTCAGATACAACTGAGCGACTATCACTTTCACTTTTTCTCACTTTCTTATTTTATTTTTCTTTATTGAGATATAATTGATACATCATATTGTGTAAGTTTAAGGTGTACAGTGTGTTGAATTGATGCACTTAGATATTGCACAACTATTTCCACCATGGTGTTAGCTAACACCTCCATCACCTCAGATAATTACCATTTCTTTTTGGTGGTGAGAACATTTAAGACATCCTTTCTCAGCAATATCCAAGGATATGATACACTATCATTAACTGTGATCAGTGTGCTGTCCATTTGATCCCCAGAATTTATTCATCTTATAACTGGAAGTCTGTATCCTTTGATTAGCATCATCCCCTTTCCTCTACTGCTCCTTTCCCACCAAGTCCCTAATAACCACCACTCTACACTCTGTTTCTGTGTGTTGGGCGTTCTTCAACTCCACATATGAGTGAGATCATACAGTATTGGTCTTTCTCTGCCTGACTTTCTTCATTAGCCGAATACCCTGAAGGTCCATCCACGTTGTCATCAGTGGCAGCATTTCCTTGTTTCTCATGGCTGAATAATATTCATCTATATCTCACATCTTCTTTATCCATTATGTTGACAGACACTTTGGTGGTTCCCCCATCTTGCTGCAATGAACATGGAGGTGCGGATATCTCTTCCAGATCCTGTTTTCATTTTCTTTGGAAATGCACCCACAAGTGGGATTCCTGGTTGGGAACTATTTAATTCTATAGCCTTGCCTTTGGGGACGCAAGACAGAGATCTGAACATGATTCGTTTAATGAAGAACTTGTTCCCATTCCCACTGGCTCTCTCCTAACCTCCCAGCACCATAAGTGATGCCACCTTTGCTCAGACGCTGAAGACTCAAGAATCTGAGAAAAGATTCTACTCTTGACAGTGTCAAAGGCTAAAAGTCTCTACTAAAGACTTCATTTTCTACTTGTTGAGTCTTCTGTTTACCACTTTCTCTCTCCTAAACCCTCTACCCGCTGGTGGGAGGTTTTGTGCACTCCTTGCCTTTCCCTTTCCTCCTGGCAGATCTCCGTGTTTACATTCATTTCACATATGAACATTTTTTTCTACCCGAAATTTGCATGCTTTACTTTCCACCAAGTTTTTAACATCTTTCCCAGGGTTTACCTTACTTTGGGTGGAGGGTCTATTCTTCTTTAGATTTTGGCATTAGTCGCACCACTTGCAACTTGCTACAGAAGTAACTATAAAAAAGAGCGGAGAATGTCATGTAAAAGGTTTACATGATACTTAAAAGGTCAATTAGCTGTGTTATACCAGCAACATTCATTTAAGAACCATTTTGATTTTGAGTGCTGATTGCCTCTGCTAGTAAAATATGTTTTGATTACATGTAGCTGCTCTGTTATCCTGTTATAGATTAAAACATGATCTGGCAAGTATATACTACATTGATGTGTATGCTCCATCCCCCACAACTTTGTAAATTTTAAAGTTACAGGAAACTAAGCCAATAAGAATATTAACCTTAATTTTAACCATGTGTATTAGAAATTAAAAGGAAAAGTTCCACGATGACCAACTCGGTAATAAGTGTTGCAGAATTTAATCTGAAAGATGAGTCATATAAGTCATCAATTCCTCTTGCCACTGCCCTGTCCAGGGTTCCACTTGCTCCTTCCTCTCCTTCAAATCTTGTGTCCAGTCATTCACAAGCATTTTTCCTTTCTCTGCAGAGTCTCTGCAACCCACAGGCTGCTGCCAGACTCAGCATTGCTGCCAGCATCTCTCTCCCCTGATGAAGGTGTTGTTCAGTTGCCCAGTTGTGTCCGACTCTTTGCAACCCCATGGACTGCAGCACGCCAGGCCTCCCTGTGCCTCACCATCTCCTGGAGTTTGCCCAAGTTCGTGTTCATTACACTGATGACGCCATCCTCAGTTGAGCCTTCTGTTTAGACTCAACATCCATCTCATCCTCTGATACCCTCATCTCCTTCTGCCTTCACTCTTTCCCATCATCAGGGATTTTTCCAGTGAGTCATCTGTTTGCATCAGATGACCAAAATACTGGAGCTTCAGCATCAGCATTGGTCCTTCCAGTGACTATTCAGGGTTGATCTCCCTTAAGATTGACTGGTTTGATCTCCTTGCTGTCCAAGGGACTTTCAGGAATCATTTCCAGCACCACAGTTCAAAGACATCAATTCTTTGGTGTTCTGCCTTCTTTACAGTCCAGCTCTCACAATTGTACATGACCACTGGGAAAGACTATAGCCTTGACTATATGGACCTTTGTCAGCAGAGGAATGTCTCTGCTTTACAGCAGACTGTTGAAAGACTCTGATGAAGACCCTCCATTAATTAATTCAATTTTGGCCTCCTTAGCCTGCTAACAATAAGCCTTTCTCAATAAATCATATTTAAAATTTTTCTCTCACAAAGTATCTCACTACACATATAAGTGTACATACACATATCTCACTATATACATGTCTCACTACTCCAATAAGCTCATTTTTCTTTTCTATCTTTTACTCATATTTTTCTGGGCTTCCTGGGTTAGCACAGTGGTAAAGAACTTGTCTGCCAGTGTGGGAGATGTGGGTTCAATTCCCAGGTCACAAAGATTCCCTGGAGAAGGAAATGGCAACCCACTCCAATATTTTTGCCTGGGAAATTCCATGGGCAGAGGAGCCTGGCAGACTACAGTCCATGGGGTTGCAAAGAGCTGGACACAACTGAGCACGCATATACTAGTATTTTTTCATTTTCATGTCTTTGTTTATGCTGCACCTTCCTTGGAGAAGCCCTTTCCTCTCCAGTAATTCACATGATCCCTTCCCTTCAGTATCCTGAAGGCTTCGTGCTCTCACCCCATCCCATAGTGACCTTTTTATACATAATAGTTCTGACTTTGATCTGCATTTCCCAAATTACGTCCAGTGAACTGAAGATTGCTTTAACGTTGTTATACAGTTGTTCTATTTAGTCACATCTCTCCTTGACTGGTCTGTTTTAACTGCTTTCCTGTCCTAAATGTGTCTAGCTAGATATAATTTGATATTTGGTTTTATTAAAGAAAAATGATGAGCTGGGAACCATATAAGATTCAACACATTTATTTTCATGGGTTTGCTTTAGTGTCTTCATATCTGTTCTTGGGAGCTTCAGTAAAGAATCTGTCTTCAATGCAGGAGACCCAGGTTTGATCCCTGGGTCAGGAAGGTCCCTTGGAGGAGGGCATGGCAACCCACTCCAGTATTCTTGCCTGGAGAATCCCATGGATAGAGGAGCCTGGCAGGCTACAGTCTATAGGCTTGCACAGAGTCGGACAAGACTGAAGCAACAGCAGCAGCATTTATTCTTGGATTGGGGATAAGATTTAAGTCTTTTCATTTTATCCACAAAAGTCCATATTGATCTCTTAAAAAAATAATTCTATTCAGTTATTTTTGGCTGTGCTGGGTCTTTGCTGCTGCGTGGGCTGGTTTCTCTGGTTGTGGCGAGTTGGGGCTACTCTTTGTTGGGGTGCACGGGCTTCTCACTGCACTGGCTTCTCCTGCTGCAGAGCACGGGCTCTAGGTACACGGGCCGCAGTGCCTGCAGCGTGAGGGCTCAGTAGTTGCGGCTCTCAGACTCTGGAGCGCAGGCTCAGTAGCTGTGGTGCACAGGCTTAGTTGCCCCACAGCATGTGGCATCTTCCCAGACCAGGGATCGAACCTGTGACCCCTACATTGGCAGGGGACAATGAAGGCAGATTCTTAATCACTAGACCATCAAGGAAGCCCCATATTGTTCTTGAATGTACCTTTGTTCCTTGTCTTTGAAAGTGAAAGAAGTGAAAGTGAAGTTGCTCAGTCGTGTCCGACTCTTTGCGACCCCATGGACTGTAGCCTACTAGGCTTCTCCATCCATGGGATTCTCCAGGCAAGAATACTGGAGTGGGTTACCATTTCCTTCTCCAGGGGATCTTCCCGACCCAGGGATCGAACCCGGGTCTCCTGCATTAGAGGCAGACGTTTTAAGCTCTGAGCCATGGCCTGGTAATTTCCATTAATTACTTCAATGAAGCAATGATGAGATGCAGATCACACTGAGCCTATGGGTGAACGAGATGAAACCAAGAAAGGAGAGGAGGAAGTAAAAACGTGCTTTTCTGGGATCTGTGGCCTACCTGTGTTGGATTTAAACATTTTGAAAATCTTCAAATCCACGCCTTTAGAACAAGGGACAGTGGCCTATTTGTTCCCCTCCTAGCGGCACCATCGATAATTGATTCATGTAGGCTGTTTACCATGACACTGGCTGAGATATCATGTTTGTTATGCTCCTTGATAAGATATTGTGTATAACCAAATAAAAATAGTTAGGTTGAGTCTAAGATGAGTTAAAAGGGAGAAACTGCTGGGAAAGATGTGCATGCATGCTCAGTTGTGTCTGACTCTTTGTGACCCCATGGACTATAGCCCGTCAGGCTCCCCTATCCATTTTTCAGGCAAGAACACTGGAGTGGGTTGCCATTTCTTACTCCAGGGGATCTTCCCAACCCAGGGATTGAACTTGCATCTCTTATGTCTCCTGTGTTGGCAGGTGGATTCTTTACCACTGGCACCAAGTTACCTTAAACTCTGTCTCTCAATGTTCATTTGTCCTAGCTAGAAACTACACTTCAAAATTCAGGGACTCAGGCTAGCTGTTAGGCTTATGTTATAGCTAGAACTGGCGCCCAAGAGGGTCCCAGCGGTGCCAGGTTGCTCATCGCCTTGAGACCACAGATAAAGGTCCATACTTTACTTGAAGAGTATTGCAAACCATTCACAGATTTTAAATAAAGGTCCTGATTTTGTGTGTGTGTGTGTGTGTTACTCACTGACTGTGGTTTGGAGGATGGATTTGAGAGAGAAAACAAGATGATGAATCAGGACATTAAACAACTGTCCCGTCCCTGCAAGATGGCATGGTGGCTTAAAGAAGGATGGAACTGCATGGATTTGGGTGGGAGATGAAAGGATGATTTTTCAGATGGATTGAGCATGAGGAGTCTGGGAAAAGAGGAATAAAGATTTATTAATTAATTCAACAACCACTGATTTAACACTCACTGTGTGCCAGGCACTCTTCTAGGCTCTGGAGACAGAGCTGAAAACAAAACAAATTGAGTCCCAGCTCTCCTTGACCTTATATCCCAGTGAAACAGAGAGTGACTGACGACATCTGTCAGGTAGAGATAGTGACATGAAATAAAGCGTCATCGGGGATAAACAGTAACGCGGAGGGCTAGTGTTAGATAGGATGATCAGGGCCTCCTCTTGGCTGGGGTGATATTGGAGCATGGAGGTGAAGAAGGAAGCCCTGCTGCTCTCTGAGGCAAGGAGGCTCCAGGAAGAGGAAGCAGTGGATGCAGAGGCCCTGGGGTGGAGGCGTGCGTGGCACATCCGAGGAGCAGCGTGTAGGCACCATGGCCTCAGAGGAGTGGACAGAGAGGAAGTGGGAGGGGACGAGGTCATGGAGAGGTAGATGGGTGGGCAAACCATAGGCGAAGCTCAGGACCTGAAGTTATTTTGAGATGGAATGCCATTAAAGAATTTTGTAGAGAGGAGCAGAAGCAGAGAGACCAAGACCAAGCAAGGCGATAGTAGACTTGGCAAAAACATGGTGGTCTTGTTTTAGCCACTGGTTCAGTGTTTTGTTTTTTGCATGAGAAAAGAAGCCTGACCTTTTAAAAATTTTCATATCGTCTCATGTAATTCATAGCAATTTGCTGAAAACTTATTTAACACGTTGCTGTTGTTGTTTAGTCATTAAATCGTGTCTGACTCTTTTGTGACCCCCTGGATTGTAGCCCACCAGGCTCCTCTGTCCATGGGATTCCCCAGGCAAGAATACTAGAGTGGGTTGCCATTTCCTTCTCCATGGGATCTTCCCAACCCAGGGATCAAACCTGGGTCTCTTGCATTGGCAGGCGGATTCTTTACCACTAAGCTACTAGGGAAGCCCTTACTAAGTGTAGGTATTATATTAAGGGCTTTGCATAAATTATCTTGCTCATTATTATTATTTCCTTCCATCTACTAGCTTCGGACTTTGTTTTTCTTTTTCTAGTTCCTGTAGATATAAAGTTTATTTGAGATTGTTCTTGTTTCTTGAGGTAAGCCTGACTGGTAGGCTTGATGGTGCCATTTTTGAAAAGGGGAAGTCAGAGGCAGAAATAAAGGAGAAGAAATCAGAGTTCTGTGTAGGACAGATAGAGGTTGAAAAGCCAATTAGATAGAGCAATCAAAGAGATATTGATAGCTGAATATTTGAGTTCAGAACTCTGGAGAGGGGTTAGGAGTAGATGAAAATTTGGAGTTGCCCACCCAGAGGTGGTCTTCAGCATGCCCAGACTAAATGAGGTCACCCCAGGAAAGATTTGATAGTAAAAAGAGCTATGGCCCCAGGAATCTCTATTTCCTAGCAAGTAGTGCAGAAGGGAAGGAGATGGGAAGGAGGACCCAGTGAGGTTGGGTGAAAATCAGAAGAGTTTAATGTTACAGAAGGCAAGATAAGAAAGTGCTTCAAGTTAGAGTGCTCAACTGAGTCCAAGCTGTCAAGAACCCAGGAGGAGGAGAGACAGGAAAGTGGCCACGGGGCTTGACATTGGGAAGTCACCATTGACCTTGCCAGAGAGGGTCGAGTGAGGGAGAGGAAGATGTGGACAAGGGACAGTGATCAGCTCTTGGGACAAATTTTGCCAGGAGGAAGACAGAAGCATGGCAGTGAGGGTCAGGAAATGCAGTTTCCAGGAATCAAACTCTTCTTCCTATTTCTTTGATCTCTCCTGGATGTTAGGGGACAACGTTGCCTCATACAGTGTTAGACCAATTTGTGCAGGACTGTGGAGAAGGAGAAGTCCAGGTCGGAGAAGGCAATGGTACCCCACTCCAGCACTCTTGCCTGGAAAATCCCATGGACGGAGGAGCCTGGTGGGCTGCAGTCCATGGGGTTGCTAGTAGTCGGACACGACTGAACGACTTCACTTTCACTTTTCACTTTCATGCACTGGAGAAGGAAATGGCAACCCACTCCAGGGTTCTTGCCTGGAGAATCCCAGGGACAGGGGAGCCTGATGGGCTGCCATCTCTGGGGTCGCACAGAGTTGGACATGACTGAAGCGACTTAGCAGCAGCAGCAGCAGCAGCAGTGGCTTAAGGTATTGTTTGTTTCTTATGTATGTGTGCTGTAAAGGAGGGATCTTGTCTTTCATATGGTAGATACCGTAACATACGTGGGTACCAAGAATGAGGGCATCCCTGGTAGCTCAGTGATAAAGAATTCACCTACACTGCAGGAGCCGCAGGAGAACTCAGGTTTGATCCCTGGGTTGGGAAAATTCCCTGAAGGAGGAAATGGCAACCCACTCCAGTATTCTTGCCTGGAAGAATCCTATGGACAGAGAAGCCTGTCGGGCTACAGTCCATGAGGTCTCAAAGAGTCTGGTCATGACTGAAGTGGCTTAGCACCAAGAATGAATATTCTGACTAAGGCAACTCCAGAATGTGTGTTTGCATGTGGGTGTGTGAGGGTGTGCATGTGTGTGTGTGCATGTGTGTGTGCGTGTGCACGAGGGTGGACATGTGTGTGTAGCAGATGCATTGTCTTCAAATCTGGGGGGCTGGAAATCTTCCTGACAATCTGTTGGGCATCAGGGATTTTTATCTCCAGATGGGCGCCCTATTTTAAGCAGCAGCAGCAGCAGCAGCAGTGGCTTAAGGTATTGTTTGTTTCTTATGTATGTGTGCTGTAAAGGAGGGATCTTGTCTTTCATATGGTAGATACCGTAACATACGTGGGTACCAAGAATGAGGGCATCCCTGGTAGCTCAGTGATAAAGAATTCACCTACACTGCAGGAGCCGCAGGAGAACTCAGGTTTGATCCCTGGGTTGGGAAAATTCCCTGAAGGAGGAAATGGCAACCCACTCCAGTATTCTTGCCTGGAAGAATCCTATGGACAGAGAAGCCTGTCGGGCTACAGTCCATGAGGTCTCAAAGAGTCTGGTCATGACTGAAGTGGCTTAGCACCAAGAATGAATATTCTGACTAAGGCAACTCCAGAATGTGTGTTTGCATGTGGGTGTGTGAGGGTGTGCATGTGTGTGTGTGCATGTGTGTGTGCGTGTGCACGAGGGTGGACATGTGTGTGTAGCAGATGCATTGTCTTCAAATCTGGGGGGCTGGAAATCTTCCTGACAATCTGTTGGGCATCAGGGATTTTTATCTCCAGATGGGCGCCCTATTTTCTTCTGATAACCTCTTACTCACGAAGAGCCTGGGATGGGAGTTCCATTTACAAATGGTGAATCATTAGAAACAGGTTTGGAGGTGGAGGAGCATCTTCCAGCAGCAGAGCCTCACTTCTGAGGTCTGCAGGTGGTTTCCCGCACCAGCGGTCCCAGCGAGCAGATCTGCTGAAGGGAAGATGACTCCTTACCGCGGTCCACTCGCTCCCAGTGCCGCTCTGACGCTAGCCTGCATAGAAAAAAGCCCGAGGGCAAAAGGACAAACTCTCCCGAGTCCTCGGCCTTCCCTCTCTTTCTTCCCTTCTTCTCTACCAGGTGTCTGGGGGACAGAAAACTGCGCTTGAATTACAGCTGCTGTTGGTGGGCTGTGACCCACGCTCCCCGCCCACCTCTGAGCCCCCTTCTCTTATGGAGGCAGTCCCTCTGGGTGGCCACCCTTTGCCTTTTGTTTGCCTGCCCGGCCTGAGAGGACACTTGCTCCCACTCAGAAGCAGGAAGCTTTTCTGTGATTCAGACAGTGTAGACAATGCCAGAACCTCCACACCTTCAGAACCAGGGTGAAAAGCAGGCTGGACCGGTGAACTTGCAGGAAATGAGACTCAGATCTTGTTTATTTGAAAGAAAAAACCCACTAATGCTAATTATTTACCTAGTTTAAAAACCAACCAGTCACATTCTAGAATCTGTGATGAGATTCTACCTTCCCAATTCTGAACCCCTCATCNTCAGCAGTGGCCACAGGACTGGAAAAGGTCAGTTTTCATTCCAATCCCAAAGAACGATAATGCCAAAGAATGTTGGAACTGCTGCACAATTGCACTCATTTCACACACTGGCAAAGTAATGCTCAAAATTCTCCAAGCTAGGCTTAAACAGTACATGAACCGTGAACTTCCAGATGTTCAAGCTGGATTTAGAAAAAGCAGAGGAACCAGAGATCAAATTGCCAACATCTGCTGGATCATGGAAAAAGCAAGAGAGTTCCAGAAAAACATCTATTTTTTGCTTTATTGACTACGCCAAAGCCTTTGACTGTGTGGATCACAACAAACTGTGGAAAATTCTGAGAGAGATGGGAATACCAGACCACCTGACCTGCCTCTTGAGAAATCTGTATGCAGGTCAGGAAGCAACAGTTAGAACTGGACATGGAACAACAGACTGGTTTCAAATAGGGAAAGGAGTATATCAAGGCTGCATATTGTCACCCTGCTTATTTAACTTATATGCAGAGTACATCATGTGAAATGCCTGGCTGGATGAAGCACAAGCTGGAATCAAGATTGCCAGGAGAAATATCAATAACCTTAGATATCCAGATGGCACAACTGTTATAGCAGAAAGTGAAGAAGAACGAAAGAGCCTCTTGATGAAAATGAAAGAGGAGAGTGAAAAAGTTGGCTTAAAAAGTTTTCTCAACATTCAAAAAACTAAGATCAGGGCAGCAGGTCCTATCACTTCATGGCAAATAGATGGGGAAACAATGGAAACAATGAGAGACTTTATTTGGGGGGGGAGGGGGCAAAATCACTGCAGATGGTGACAGCAGCCATGAAATTAAAAGACACTTGCTCCTTGGAAGAAAAGCTATGACCAACCTAGACAGCATATTAAAAAGCAAAGACATTACTTTGCTGACAAAGGTCTGTCTGGTCAAAGCTATGGTTTTTCCAGTAGTCATGTATGGATGTGAGAGTGGACTATAAAGAAAGTTGAGGGCTGAAGAATTGATGCTTTTGAACTGTGGTGTTGGAGAAGACTCTTGAGAGTCCCTTGGATTGCAAGGAGATCCAATTAGTCTATGCTAAAGGAAATAAGTCCTAAATATTCATTGGAAGGACTGATGCTGAAGCTGAAACTCCAATACTTTGGCCACCTGATGTGAAGAGTTGCCTCACTGGAAAACACCCTGATGTTGGGAAAGATTGAAGGCAGGAGGAGAAGGGGATGACAGAGGATGAGATGGTTGGATGGCATCACTGACTCGATGGACATGAATTTGAGTAAGCTGTGGGAGTTGGTGATGGACAGGGAAGTTTAGCATGCTGCAGTCCACGGGGTCTCAAAGAGCTGGACCCGACTAAGCGATTGAACTGAAATGAAACAATAAATACAAACAAAACACCAGATTGATGTTCTCGAATTCTCATTGCATGCTTATTTACCAAAGACTGTAAGCTTGTTGCCCCTCTTTATTTTAAATAAGGGCCTCATGAAATATTAGTGTTATTAAAGATATGTCAACACCAAATAGATTTTCCCCTTGACTCAGTCTGAAGAATTAAAGAGAAGGGCTGTGGACTTCCCTGGTGGGACAGTGGATAAGAATCTACCTGCCAACCCAGGGGACACAGATTCGATCCACAGCCTGGGAAGATCCCACATACCTTGGAGCCACTAAGCTTTCAAGCCACAAACACTGAACCCATGTGCTGCAACCAATGAAGCCTGCGCGCCTCGAGCCGGTGCTCTGCAGCAAGAGAAGCCACCGCAAGAAGCTCACACACCACAAGGAAGAATAGCCCCTGCTCACTGCAGCTAGAGAAAGCCAGCGTGCAGCAACAAAGACTCAGCAGAGACAAAAATAAAAATAAATAAAGAGAAACGTGAATGTATCAGAAGCCACTAAATGATACACTTTAAAAAAAGCTCACACACCACAAGGAAGAATAGCCCCTGCTCACTGCAGCTAGAGAAAGCCAGCGTGCAGCAACAAAGACTCAGCAGAGACAAAAATAAAAATAAATAAAGAGAAACGTGAATGTATCAGAAGCCACTAAATGATACACTTTAAAAAGGTTCACATGGCCGATTTTATGTTATGTGAATTTATCTCAATTAAAAAAAAAAAACAGAAGCAAAAAAGAATTTTAATTCAGTGATTTTATACCATATCAACCACACCAGTGAGGCTGTAATGCAGGTGCCTTGGTCCCAGAGAAGCGCTGCTGTCTGAAGCCCACTCGTCCAAAGAAGTTAAACTAAGTCAGTTAATACTATATATAAAATAGATATCTAATGATAATAGTTATACTACTGTATACCACAAAAAAACTCTACTCAGTGCTCTGTGATGACCTAAATGGGAAGGAAATCCAGAAAAGAAGGGATATATATGTACATATCGGAGAAGGCAATGGCACCCCACTCCAGTACTCCTGCCTGGGAAATCCCATGGATGGGGGAGCCTGGTAGGCTGCAGCCCATGGGGTCGTGAACAGTTGGATACGACTGAGTGACTTCACTTTCATTTTTCACTTTCATGCATTGGAGAAGGAAATGGCAACCCACTCCAGTGTTCTTGCCNAGAAGGCAATGGCACCCCACTCCAGTACTCCTGCCTGGGAAATCCCATGGATGGGGGAGCCTGGTAAGCTGCAGCCCATGGGGTCGTGAACAGTTGGATACGACTGAGTGACTTCACTTTCATTTTTCACTTTCATGCATTGGAGAAGGAAATGGCAACCCACTCCAGTGTTCTTGCCTGGAGAATCCCAGGGACGGGGGAGCCTGGTGGGCTGCCGTTTCTGGGGCGCACTGAGTCGGACACGACTGAAGCGACTTAGCAGTGGCAGCATATGTACATATAGCTGATTGAATCTGCTGTATAGGAGAAACTAACACAACATTGTGAAGCAACTATACTCCAATAACATTTTTTCAAAAAAAGAAGACATGACAGGGTATATATAGTTTCAAAACCAAGCAAGCAAGCAGACAAACGAACAAACAGATTATTCTGAGATTCATTTTCAGAATCACTGATTGTTGAGATATAATTATTTCCATTTAAGAACCGTGGAATTGTTATTTGTTTTTCTGTTGAGTTTCTACGGAGTTCTCCACTAGTACAGTTCTGTAGGTTGGGACTTTGCCAACCTGGTTTAATTAATTCATCTTCAAGTAAAACCAAAGCATCTTTAGACTATGTCTGGGATTTCCTTATGAAACATCATCATTTTTGGTCCACTCACATTTTGCTGTTTTTGGTCATCATCATTTGTATTGTTGTGTTTGGCAGTGATCCTGGAAATACAATTTACTTTATGCTAAAACGATGTCTAAGGAAAAACTGTGACTCCACTATGGAGTGAAATATGGCAAACACTCCTTTGCATTGTGTTCTTGGTTTTGGATGTGCATCAGACTAGAAATGATGTGTTCTTTCAAACTTTAAAACTTGAGCGTAGGAAGCAGGGAACTTTCAGATGCCACAAACACACTTTAAAAACTGTTCCAGAGCCAGTCTTCTCTAGGAAGAGACAGAGTCTCCCATCTTTCTAACCAAAAAGAAGGGTTTAAAGACAAGCCCTGGGATGGGGAAACAAGGAGTATCTCAGTAGAGGTTTCTAAGGCATCTGAAAAGACGAGCAAGGTATCATTTTGTATGCTTCAGGCCTAGTCTGGCTCCTGGAGTAACTGAAGCCATATGAAGTGTTTTATGATGGGTTTTACAGTTCATTAAACACTCACTTACAAGGAGGATCTGTTAACACTGTCATTCCTGAGGTAGGCATTTTCCTTCCCAAAGTCCAGAAGAGTGAAATTCTCTATAACGAGAATCGGGTGTTTGCCAAATTAAAGAAAGTTGGATCTCCCTCTTCCAGGCTTTTAAACTGTGTTTTCAGCAGATGAAGTCATTTGGGGAGTATTCTGTGTAAATCTCTCTCATCCTTTGAGCAGAGCAATTCACATTTTTTGGAAAAAGAACTTTCCAAACACCGACATCTTAAAAATGAAGACGTGGGTATACGTGTATTGAAAGCTGATATTAAATGTGTCCTTAGACTCATTGTTATTGATCAGTGTCCTAGGTCTGCACTAGAGACAAACTCTGTGGGTTTGTCACCAGTGGGGACGACCGAGGATGAGATGGCTGGATGGCATCACTGACTCAATGGATGTGAGTCTGAGTGAACTCCAAGAGATGGTGATGAACAGGGAGGCCTGGCGTGCTGCGATTCATGGGGTCGCAAAGAGTCGGACACGACTGAGTGACTGAACTGAACCTAAACTGATTATAAGTTTGAGAAATGTGGGCTCATCAAAGAGGCTTGGCTGTGGCATAACTGATCCACTTGGCTGTACACCTGAAACACACAATAAAAAGTTTTTTTAAAAAAACCACTAAATAAAGAGCTTCATTATGGATTATGGTTCTCTGGAATAGTACTGACTATAGGAAGCCAAGCATATTTTTGAAACATGACTTTTATTTATTAATCTATTTTGGCTGTGCTGGGCCATTGTTGCTGGGTGGGCTTTTCTCTAGTTGCAACAAGCAGGGGGCTGCACTGGCAGGCAGATTCTTTACCACTGAGCCACCAGGGAAGCCCCCAGGCAGATTTTTTTAAATTCAATTTAATTAATTCTTAAACCGTTTCTCATCGGGCTCCCTGACCTGCCATGAAACTGGACTGCCCTGAGTTTTAATCCCTTAGTGAGTGTTGTGGAATCATCATGTTACATAAACCAGCAAGCCTCTTGCCAGGTTTGGGGTCCACCTTGTTGACAGCCCTGAGATGGTAGCTGGCGTGAGTGCCAGGCGAGGGTCCGGCTCATGGGGCCTGAGGTCACATTCTGTTAGAGAGGCGCTGTTCACTGTTTCGGTGCAGAACGTCTGTGTGATTAAGTAGACTCATGGCTCTTGGCGGTGCTCTTAAGAGGAACAGGCTTGCTCGCCGGTTGGAAGGAGAGATGTTGGCTTCCTCCTGCTTTGTCTAAGCAGTGCAGGTGAGCTCAAAATGCTATTGTTGCTTGAGCTTGTTGCTCAGAGAGAAGACAGGCTGGGCGTTCAAACCGGGAGCCAGGAGCCAGATCCTACCCCCACCCCCTGCAGAGCCAGAGGCAGAGGCCCAGCACTGAGTGCCCCCCATCTACTCCATCTGATCCCAACAAGTCTGGGTCAGCTCTCCAACCTTGTCAGCAGGCGCTCCTGGGACGTTCACTCATCTTCAATGCCCGTTGTGTTGTTTTCTGTCTTTTTGTGGCTTTCAGTTACTTCCCCTTCATTCTCAGGCAGTTGTTTCTTTTTTTTTTTTTGCTCTGAGTGTTTTTCACCTCCTCTCCTCTAAAAACACTTGTTGGCAAAGACTCTGATAAACGTATTTGCCCTGAGGTATCAGTGGCTGATAAATGATGTGCTGCTTCTCCCAGGAGTATCTGCATGAGAGCAAGGATCTAAATTTCCAAGGGTGGAGTTTCAGATCAGCTGGCCAGGTGGGAGGGGCTGAAGGGTGAGGGATCTCCCTGAGGCCACAGTAGGCCTGCTCCCTGAAACGCCGAGCTCCAAGGTAGCCAGGCCTGGTGCTGCAGGCTGGGCCGGGCCGCTGGTTGTGGGAGGGCCTGGGTCCACGGCCGAGCCCCTGGCCTTGCTCCATGACTGGAGTTTGAAATTGTGGGGCCCCGTCTGAAAATCCTGAGCAAGAATCTTGCTTATCCTGGAGGAATTTTTGAAATACTGTTCCATTTGTGGTAAATGTTTCATTATCTTAACTGTTTTCTTCAGCTGCTGTGGCAGACCCCTCTTAGTTTTAAGGATTCTTGAACTTGCCCCTCAGTGAAACACCCAGAGTTCCCAAATATAGGCTAGCTCCTGATGACAGAAACCCTTTAGGCTCATCAGTCCTCAGCTTGTCTGAGTCAGAAGTGTTTTCCATAGTCACATGTTAACCTCTGGACAAATGAAAAATCGTGAAGTCGCAATGAAATTCCTCCAGTCTTAGAGAACATGCTACAGTCTTGGACGCATCGCTACAGAAGGGGGTCATGGGGGCTGGTGTCAGGACAGGGAACACTGGCACCTGAGGAAGAGCCACCCCCCTCCCCACCCCCCCGATCCCGGCAACTCTCTGACCGGAACTTTGAGTGCCCTGGCTCTGCCTGATCCACATGTGACAGCTCTCAGAAACAAAAACAACAACAACAACAAAAACCTTCCCCATTAAAAACATCCATCAAGCTCCATCTAAATAAAAGCAAAAACTATTGGTTCACATTACTTTTTTCCTAAAAAAATTAACATCTTAGACTGGTTTTGACTGTTTTATCCCAGTGAGTTGAAGATTCATTCTGCTTTTCCTCTCCCCTGATGTTTATCGGTGCTGAGTAACCAGGCAGGACCGGGTTACTGATACACCACTTGATTTACATTTGCTTGGTTTCTTGCTTGTTTTTTATTGAAGTACGGTTGCTGTGCGATATTATACATTTTGTTGTTCTTTAGTCTGACTCTTTGCGACCCCATGGACTGTAGCCTGCCAGGCTCCTCTATCTGTGGGATTTTCCAGGCAAGAGTACTGGAGTGGGTTGCCATTTCCTTCTCCAAGGCATCTTCCTGACCCAGGGATCGAACCCATATCTCTTGCGTCTCCTGCATTGGCATGTGGATTCTTTTCCACTACACCACCACCAGAAAAATGATTAAAGATGCTTATTTCTAACCTTATTTTTGTAAGTTAAAATCTTTCATTTCTTGACTGTTTTGTCTACAGCACTCAGAACTTCCAATACAGCCATAATAAGATTGTTTATACTATAACACACATAAACTTCAGAAACATTATATTCAGTGAAAGAAGCCAGTCACAAAGGACCTCATATTATATGGTTCATTTGTATGAAATGCCCGGAACAGACAAATCTTTAGAGACAGAAAATAGATTTGTTGTTGTCTTGGGCTGAGGGGAAGAGGGGAAATTGGGGGAGGGTGACCGAGGAAGGTATGAAGTTTCTTTTGGGGGTGGTGAGAAAAGTCTAAAATTATACCATGGGGATGGTTACCTAACTCTCTAAATATACACTCTGCTGTACGCGTTGAATGTTATGTAAACTATATATCATTAAGACTGTTAAAAATGAATAAACTATTGTCCTGGGTATAAAAGAAAGACAATGAAAGGTGTAGGCTTGGACTACTACCATTCTTTAATTGTGGGGAAAAGAGGAATGAATTTTAGAACTTTATTGATCCAGTACGAAAGTGCTTTGTGTGGATATGAAAATGAAGATGAAATGAGAGCTGGTAAGCGTTTGGGGATGAAAAGGATGAGGTTGGGGGTATTAAATTTGAAGCCAAGCGACTCGTGGACACATCCTAAGATGAGCCTCAATGACCCAACTTGTGTAATTCCCTCCTCTTGAACATGGGTGAGACCCATAATTTGCTTCTCACCAATAGAATATGGCTTCCCAGGTGGTGCTAGTAGTAAAGAACCCACCTGCCAATGTAAGAGACAGATGCAAGTTCGATCCTTGAGTCAGGAAGATCTCCTGGAGGAGGGCATGGCAGCCCACTCCAGTGTTCTTGCCTGGAGAATCCCATGGACAGAGGAGCCTGGGGGGCTACAGACATGACTGAAGGGCCTTAGTACAAGCACAACAGAATATGGCAAAGGTGATGGGATCCCATGTCCTCGGCTGTGTTTTGCTCTATAAGATTCCATCTCAGCAGTCTGGTAGAGAGATTCTCCTGGTGGCCTCGAGGAAGCACACAGCTCTGATGTGGGCTTCCTGTGCAGAGGGCCCTGGGACTGAGAACAGCAGGGGGCCTCTAGGACTTGGCGGTGGTGGTGGGGACTCTAGTCAATAGCCAGCAAGAAGCCAGGGACCCTCAGTCCTATAATCACTAGGAACTGAATTCTGCCAACAACCACAGGAGCTTGGAAGAGGACCCTGAGCTCCAGAAGGAATGCAGCCCCCCTCCCCATTCCTTGATGGCAGCCTTCTAAGACCCTGAGCAGAGGACCTAGCTCAGCCATGCCTGGATCCTTGGCTTACAGAAACTGTGAGATAAAAGTATATTGTCTCAATCTACTAAATTTGGGGTAATTTTTATACAATAATTAAAAAAAAACTAATACAGAGCCATTACAGAAAGAAAAGGTAATTTTCAGGATCATTTTAGTTAAAGGACTTCTGGAAGAGAAAGATTGGGATGATGACAAATTGAGGTTGAGACAGGGACCTTGTTATCGACATTCATGGATGACAATTAAGATGAACAAAGATCTAATGACTCAAGGAATATGGGCTCCTGTCTACTCAGATCTGTGCTTGGAATTCACATCCACAGACAAGCCAAAAGATGCCTTGCAAAGCAGAGCAATATTAAAATAGTGGTAACTATTATTAAAACTATTATTAAAATAGTGGTAACAACAATAATATAGTGAAGATTACTGTGTGCCAGGCACTAGGTTAAGCCCTTTATATGCATATTTTATTGTTTCATTTTAAGGAGATAGCAGAGAATATGTTCCGGCTCTGCATTTGGTCCATCAGACTCCAAGTTCTGGCTGTCAGCTTACCAAGCGAGGCACTTAACACCCTTGCCTTTCAACCTACGCATTTGTAGAACGGACTTGGGGATTGTATCTACTTCATGGAGTGGATGTGAGGATTAAATAAAGCAATCACTGTCTGATTCCTGGACCAGTGCCTGGCACGTGGTAAATACTCAACGACCATTAATTGTCATTGCTGTTTCTCCTACTGTTGACTATTGTTGTATCTCATGGTAACTAAGAGTCCCTCCTCTGCCACTTAGTCATCAAGTGACCTTGGGCAAGTTACCCTCAACTTCAGTTCTTTGTCTCTAAAGGGGGATCAAAACAACCCCTTTCCAGTAGGATTTTCATGCCGATTAAATTCTGCTTGGGGTGGCTGGTGCACTGGTCTGACAGGTGACTCAGTCCTCATTCCTTCCAGCAGGGTGGAGCTATGCCTCCTGCGAAGAGGCCAAGTGATGAATAAGACCTTCTAGTCGCTTCCTTCTTTCAGAAGTTTTGCCTGAAACTTGGGAAAGGGCACCTCGCATGGCAGTCAATGTGTGTCAGTTTTCAGTTAGTTACCGTTGTTATTACACATGATAATCACAACTCTTTTCCAGTTGAATTTTTTATTTAAAAAATTTTTTAAATTTTAATTTCTTATTTTTTGGCCACACTGTGAAGTGTGGGAAGTCTTAGTTCCCCAACTAGGGATTGAACCTGGGCCCACGGCAGTGAAAATACAGAGTGCTAACCACCAGACTGCCAGGGAATTCCCAGTTGGGTTCTTTATCACAGCTGTTTGATGTATGCAAAAACTGAGGCTCAGGGAAGGCAACTCATCTAATGCCAAGCAGCCAGAACTGAAAGGCAGATCTCCCTTTCCAAAAGCAAGAGTTTCAGGAAAGCATTTTTTTTTTAGGAAAGCATTTTTTTGGTATGGACAAGGAGAGCAAAGACCTTTAATTGGGGTTAAGGCAAAGAATATACTTGGAGATGAAAGTTGGGGGGCAAATAGGTAACAAAGACAGTCAGTAAATGTAGATGATGACAGGGAAGAAAAGGAAACACATGCTAAAGGAAATTTGGGTAAACAAGCCCGTGGCATTAAGACACATCAAATTCCTCTTTTTTTTTTTTTTTACAAGTAATGTGATTTTTTATAACAAAACAATGACACTGGGTTCAGAGTTCGCATTTCTTGGCTCCAGGGTGGAACGCATGGACAACCCAAGTGAGCGTTTCTGTGTCTGATTTCTGTGGGCCATGATCTGAGACAGACATGAAAACAAAATCTCTCAGTCTGGCTGGAATTGTTTGGGAGGCAGGAATCAATTGGCCTCTTTTTGCAACTAAGAAAAGGAAGACAACAAGCAAGTGGGGTGACATTGTGCCAGGGCCACACGCTTTGTTTCAGGCCAGCTTGTACCCTGGCTTGACTCTTCAGAATCCCAAGGCCTCCCTTGACAGTCTTTCCTACTATGGAGGAATAAGCATCGCACCAGATCAAGCTTTGGGGTGGCCCCAGTGGCTGCCAGATAAATACAATTTTGTCTGTGCAACAAAGTTACCACCCCAGGGCTGGCTGTGTAACCAGCCCAGCTAGAGCGGGTTTGTAATAGGAGATAGACATGGTGACATGCTGGACAGGGATGTGATGGTAGTGATAGTGGTGGTGATGGTAGTGGTGATGGTGATGATGATGATAGCTACCATTTATTGAGTCCATTGAGGCATTATGATGGGTGTTAAGAGCACAGACCCGAACTCCATATTGTCTAGGTTTAAATTCCAGGCCTATTACATACCAGTTGTGTGACTTTGGGCAAGATACTTCATATGTCCCATTTTCTTCATTCATAACATGGAGGTAGTTACAGTACCTACAACACAGAATTGTTGTACAGATTATAAGTTGTTGCAGGCAGTATGTGCATGTGTGTGCATGTGTATATAGTTACATAATATATAAAAGCACTTTACCTCAAGCACTGATACCATGAGTGGTATCAATTCTTGAGGGTTTCCTCTGTGATAAGGATATGATCTTATTTAATTTTACAACAGCCGTCATTTTTCCATTTTACAGATGAGAAAACTGAGGCAGAGTGACATGCTACAGGTCACTCACTGATGGAGTCATGTTTTAAATCCAGTCTGACTTCAAAATCTGACTGCAAGGGTCATCTCCCCAGAGACTGAAGCAAAGGAAAACCTACACACAAATATCATGGTTCTTATATTTCTCTAAATTATCCTTAGTTTATATGCCAGAGGAGAGAGTCAGCTCTAAACCATACCAACATCTGCAGAGTTTTAGTACAAAATGAGCTACAGTCACTCTAGTAGAAACCTGAACTTTACATGCAATACTTAAAACGCATGCCACTGGATCAATGGGTTTTACAACCCACAGAGAGAGACTGAGTGTGATGATTCACTGAAAAGAGAATTCTTCCTCTTTTCTTTCCAAAAGCTCACTCTTTATCCAGGAATGGTGAGAATTGTAATTAGGTATTAGTTGCTAAGGGCTCAAAGGTGAGCAGTCCTGAGACCCACAGGTGAGGGGGGCTTGTTCAGGGGAAGGGAGTATGCGTGGAGTGCAGTGGTCCAGGGAAGGGCGTGTCTCTGTGGATTTGGAGTCCTCAGAAGCTTTGTGGTAGAAGCGAGCTAGATCCCGTAAATGAATGAGGGCTCACCAGGCACAAAGAAAGATAAAGACCTTCCGGGTCAGAAGAATTATATTTGCAGAGGTATGGAGAGTGGGTGAGGCGCAGGCTCAGGAAACAGAAGGAGGTTTGGTCTGGTTGGAGCCGAGAGTGAGGGAGGAGAAGGAGGGTGCAGGGAAATACGCAGGAGGTCAAGACTGATTGGGGCTTGGATGGGGAGGACATTGTATTCATGTCCGAGGGCATGGACTGTAGCTTTGGGAAGTGATATGAAGGACAGGCAGTGACATGACCGCTTCCATGCTAGATCTTGTAAAGACGGGAACAGGAAAAGGCTGGGGAAAGATGGCAGAGAGGAAGTCAGTGCAATAGGTCACGACCGGAGAGGACGAGAGATTGAATTAAGGAAATCACAGCAGGATGGAGTGGAAGGAGGGCCTGGGAGAGAGTTACGTGGTGATGAAGCAATAGGGGTAATTCTCCAGTCAGATGGAAAGCTTGAGGGGCGGGGAGAGACACTAAGGGTAATGCTGAGATTTCTACTCTGGACAACTAGACACTATAAATAGGACATACAGAGGAGCGCTGGCAGAAAGAAAATGAAATACCGAGTTTATGATGGATGTGGTCCAGGGAGCAGGGTCTTAACCAATTTTTATTGCAGGTGGAAGGCAATCCATTCATGGTTGTTGACTTTGCTGGATTCTGGTTTGGGGAGCCCATGGGGGGACAGAAGATGGCCCCAGGACCCAGGAGAGTTGAGGAGGAAAGACCCAGACTTGGGATTACTAGGATATGGCTTGTAGCTCAAGTCACAGGTGAAAGAGCTAGACTAGGAGTGAAAGGAGGGGTTCTGTGAATGTGAGCACCCCTACGCTGAAGGAGAGGGACTGGGGGAGACCTGGGTGACTCACAGAGGTAGGCAAGAAAGTTGCTAAGCTGCTGCTAAGTCACTTCAGTCGTGTCCGACTCTGTGCGACCCCCTAGACGGCAGCCCACCAGGCTCCCTCGTCCCTGGGATTCTCCAGGCAAGAACACTGGAGTGGGTTGCCATTTCCTTCTCCAATGCATGAAAGTGAAAAGTGAAAGTGAAGTCGCTCAGTCTTATCTGACCCTCAGCGACCCCATGGACTGCAGCCTACCAGGCTTCTCCATCCATGGGATTTTCCAGGCAAGAGTACTGGAGTGGGGGTGCCATTGCCTTCTTCAGGCAAGAAAGTTAAAGTCAGTTAAAGTCAAGAGGACAGAAGGATTCCAGAAGACAGAGGTGGGAGTGTCAGATGACAGGAAGCGGCCGTCGGGCGGACGTGAAGATCAGTGTTGGGTTTTCTCACCGGCAATCCTTGGAGAAGCCAGCAGAGCACTGCGGGAGGAGAAAGGCGTGGGTGGGAGATTGTTAGGATCAAAGGCAGTCATTTATGTGAAAGTGCAGTAATGATTGTCCAGGGTGGGGACCCGCGTAGGGAGTCCGGTATAATTTCATTCGCGTCATAGGATCCTTTTACAGCCCGCTGTCACCAAATTCTAGAACCTGGGAAAAGATTTCGATCATGCTGACGTTGTTTCTGGCATTGATGCTGATGGCTTGTGAAAGCCTATGAAATTGGAGAATTTGGAGGAAATGCAAAGGTGTGTTTGATGAAAAGAAGAAAGAGCATCTCAGGTGGGAGGGCCAGCAAGTGGAAACAGTTGAGGAGCAGGCAGGTGGGAGGGGAGGGTTTGCGGGTCTGTGCTGAATGTCTGGCATGACTCGTAATGACTCTGAAAGCCCAGGACTAAGGCCTTGGATCTGACCTGAAAGGCCAGCGGGAACCGCGGTAAGTTTCTGAGAAATCAAGTGATGTTATCAAAACAACACAGTAAATGCAGCATCAGGGTACAAGGCTATGATGTCAGGAACGACCCCCATGTTCTGGGCTCAGTCACCCAGTCTGAGAGGAAGGTGACTGTGGCATGGGCGGCTGACACCACACTCAATTGCACACGCAAATACAGTAATTATGCCTGAAAAAAAAAAAAAAAAAAAAACAGAGGTCAGCAGGAAGCCAGCGGAAGATTTGGCCTCTCTGCATCCAGATTTTGAAATAGCAGATATGCATAGCTCACTGTCTTCCGCCAAGACCTCGTTACACATGCTGGCCAGGATCTCATTTTACAATTTCCCTTCTTTTAAAGAGAAAGCCCCACACAGTGGTGACTCTGGCCAATCCAGTACTTTCTCAGAGTGTAGTGACTACCAGTCACCGCTCCTGCTTCCATACCTGCTGGCTCCCTGGAACCCTGTGTTCATGCCGCGGAGGAACATCTCCCCACGGACCATGCCAGAATTTTCTTAGAAACTTCTTGCGAGAGAAGGACCACATGGAGTCCTGAATCTTGTGTGTGTATGTTGTGTGTGTGTGTGTGTTAGTCACGCAGTCATGTTTGACTCTTTGTGCACCTATGGACTGTAGCCTACCAGGCTTCTCCGTCCATGGGATTCTTCAGGCAAGAATACTAGAGTGGGTTGCCATTCCCTTCTACAGTGGATCTTCCAGACCCAAGGATTGAACCTGGGTATTCTGCACTGCAGGCAGATTCTTTACCGTCTCAGCCACTAGTGAAGCCCTGCCTACTACATCTCATATGGCACAATGATCTTAAATATTCCAGACAGGAAAAGTTTTTTGTCAAGGCTTCTGACAGTTTAAACTTTAAAGCTTCAGCAAAACTTTTAAACTTTTAAACTTTGAACCCGTTTGAACCTCTCATGATTTATGAATTATTAAATGTACCACTGAAAATCACAGACTTTCTCTCTAACTAGTAAAGCTTTCTGCTTTTTAAAAGCAACCGAGAAGAGGGTGGCTGAGGGGGAATGCAGAGGGAAGAGAGGGCTGTGGGGTTTTTAGCCCTGAGATGCTCCTCTGGGTTGTGTAAAACCCTAACCCAGAAAATAGGCCATCAAAGGCTCAAACTGAGGCACAGAATGGAGGAGAGAGAGCATAAAGGAAAATGTAGGCTGTCTGAAAATAGTTACATACATATATATATAAATAAGAGGTCAGCTAATTTGTATATATCTTATTTTGTGGTTGTTCAGTCACTCATTCATGTCTGACCCTTTGCAATCCCATGGACTGCAGCATGCCAGGCTTTCCTGTCCTTCTATCCTATACATTTTCTGTATTGGTGATGAAACAATTTCAATACAACATATCAAATACAAATATATCAATACATATATCAATACAACATAAAAATAACCAACCTCATTTTGACCATTTTTTAAGTATCCAGTTCTATGGCAGTGAGTACATTCACAATGCTGTACAACCACCACCAGCATCCATCTCCACAACATTTTCGTCTTCCCAGACCAAGACTCTGTCCGCATTAAACACTACCTCCTCTTTCCTCCCTCCCAAGCCCTGGTGACTTCTGTCCTAGGAATTTGAATATTCCAGGTACCTCGTATAAAAGGAATTTACACACACACACACAAATATTGTATGATTCCACTGTATGAGGTACTTGGAATAGACAACATATAGACTATGTATATATATATCTATATATATATATACACACACACACATATATGTAGGTATATATATGACTACACTTATAACAACATACAGGAAGAAGGTATAAGGCAGGGAAAAATCTGAAGTTTTCCATGCATTTTAGACAGAATTGAAAGGCAAGCAAAGTGAGTTCAGATTTTTTTTTTTAAAACGAGTTGGATATAATTTATGCTCCCAGAGGGCACAATTCATTTCAGTCCCCAGGAGCCTAAATCCCCGTTAAAATGTCTGCGCTGATTGGAGCCCTGAGACAGCCTGGTCTTGGGGACTCCAGAGTGAGGAGGGCCCCCGTGAAGCTGAGCCTGCCTGGAGCCCAGGCTCCTGTGTGGCGTCCCCTGCTCCCAGCACACAGACTGGCTTACTTCCTGTTCGTGTATTTTCATGGACTTAGTAACCAGCTCATAGCAGCTGCCCCTCACCTCGTAGCATCCAGTGTAAACTGTTTTTCTTCTGTACTCTAATTATTGATACAACTTTATGTCTTTTAAATAAGTTGGGAGAAGAAAGGAGAGAAAGGAAATATTTTTAGAGTTTGTTGTATTGACTTTCTTCTCATCATTTGTGTCTATAGTCAATTTGATATTTTCTTACTTCCATACAGCTTTCCCTCCACCCAGAAAGTGTGAACTCTGCATTCATCTTAGCAGCCCCCAGGGGCACAGGCAAATTTAGGAATTACCTGAAGAAGCCGCGGTGGCTCAGTGGTAAAGAATCTGCCTGGATTGCAGGAGACCCAGGTTCACTGCTCCCTGGGTCAGGAAGATCCCCTGGAGAAGGGAATGGCTACCCACTCCAGTATTCTTGCCTGGAGAATCCCCATGGGCAGAGGAGCCTGGCAGGTTACAGTCCATGGGGTCACCAAGTCGGACATGACCGAGTGACTCACACTTCACTTCAGGCGACCCTGGGAGGTGCAGCCAGCACAGTAGCTGGTTGACAGATTAGCAGGGATTTGTTCCTTTAATCACTTCCATTGTTAGGGAGATGAGATCGAGCCCTCAAAAGTCTGGGGCGAGGAAAGGTACAGTCTCAAGAGGAAGAAAGGAGGGAAGGCAGGGCCATCTAAGTGGGTGGGAGCCCCTCCCCATGGCACGAGGGCACCAGGTCCCCGGGAGGGAAGAGGATGGGGCCCCTGAAAGGGGAAGGGTGGAGCAGCAGTGGCCAGCTGTTTGCATCACCATTTGCTGAGCGCTGCCCCTTGCTTTACTTCTTGGAAACAGCTTGTCCCATGCTGTTGGTTGGTCGGGGAAAGTGAACAGATTTGCCTAGAGTTGCTTAAGTGATCATTGGATCTGTCCACTTCTCCATCCTGGGTAAGTGTTCACACTCTCTGGATCCTGCTGGGATTCTGGGAAAGACAGGAGGAGGACCAGGCTGAGTGGGGTTCCTGCTTCTCCTGCTGCACCAGCTGGAAGAGGGCAGAGCCGACCACCAGCAGGGGTGGGCAGGATTGATGGAGCCCTGGAAAATTGGACTGAGCTGTGTGAGCGCCTCCTGCTCAGGGTAGAGTAGGACAAGGTAACAGGAAGGGCGTCCAAGACAGATGCTCAGGAGAGAGCTCACTCCTCTTGCCTCGGCTACCATCGTGGAGCAGCATCCTCAATGGGAGATTTTTCCTTTCTTCTCTGGTGGTGGCTTTCCTAAATCTGTGCTGTGCTAGGTCACCTCAGCCATGTCTGAGTCTTTGTGATGACTGTAGCCTACCAGGGTCCTCTGTTCGGGCAAGAATACTGGAGTGGGTTGCCATGCCGTCCTCCACGGGATCTTTCTGACCCAGGGAAGGAGCCCGCATCTCTAATGTCTCCTGAGATGCCAGGCAGGTTTTTTAACACTAGTGCTACCTGGGAAGCCGTAAACCTAATGGAGGTTTTATTCCATGATGGATCGATTGCTCAAGAGTCTTTGTGCCCAGGACAGCATACATACGCCTGGGTTTAGTGGACGGCCGCATTGGGTGGAGTTCCCTGAGCTGCCTCTTACAGTCTATTGCTTAACTCTGACCCTACCCTGGGAGAGAAACACCCCCCACCCACATTCCCCAGTTGCCAGGGAGGTAGTTTACCGCTCCCTCCCCTTCGCTGACCCCCACCCCCACCCCAGCCCCAGCCATCATGATCACCAGACACTGGAGAGAATGAGAAGATGAAAAAGAGGGCAAGACAGCCCAGGACACTGGATGAAACTTGAGCAGCCTGGATATTTAAATATGGATTAGTGTCAACAACCAGAGCATGTGAACTGAGAGAGAGAGAGAGGAAGGAAGAAAGGCAGCCCTGAGGTCAGCAGAGGGGAAAGGTTTGGAAGAGGGAACCCTGGTTACTATCCCATCGTTTGCTGACTGCTGGGTATCGAGTGAGCGCTGGCTATGTGTTTCATTTATTTGTTTTATTATTTATTCTCTTTTCATCTCGGAAGACTTCTGGAGCCAGACTGCCTGGGTTTAAACTCTGGTTCCATCACTTACTTCCTATGTGACCTTAGGCAACTGTCTTAAATACTTGCTGATTCAATTTCCTTGACTGTAAAATAGAGATAATAGTAATACCTAGCTCACAGGGTTGTCCTGAGAATTGTCTGAGACAGGGCTCGTAAACATTTTAGAGCAGTGCCTCCCACGCAGTAAATGACATTTGTGTTGCATGTATATCTCCATCCGTGTGGATAAAGAAACTGAAGCTCAGAAAGGTTAAGTAATGCGCCAGAGGCTGCCTGGCCAAGATTTGAGCCTAGGCTTGTTTGGGAGTCTCACTTGTGGTCGCCTCAGTGAGCAGGAAGGAATGTTTTTAGAAAGAGGATTCCTTCCCTGAGATGATGATGGTAATGAGGAGGAGAAGGAAGAATGCTTGTACTGTGGTTGGTGCCTTGTATACATTATTTAATTCTTATTATGGCCCTTTGGGTTATGGATCGTTTTCTCCACGTACTGGGTTGAACAGTGTCCCTTTGAGATTCATGTCTACCTAGAACCTCAAAATGTGATATTTCATTGGGCTTCCCAGGTGGCGCTAGTGGTAAAGAATCCATCTACCAAACTAGGAGACATAAGATACGTGAGTTCGATCCCTTGGTCGAGAAGATCCCCTGGAGAAGGAAATGGCAACCCACTCCAGTATTCTTGCCTGGAGAATCCATGGACAGAGGAGCCTGGTGAGCTACAGCCCATGGGGTCGCAAAGAGTCAGACATGACTAAGTGACTGAACTGAACTTAGAGGGCTGTCTTAAGTACGAAGGATATGGACAATCATTTCAGAATAAAGGTTTAGCTCCTGGGGAAAGACTGGCTCTCTCCAGGGCACAGAATCAGTGATCATTCCTGGTTCACGCATATGCTGCTTACTTACTTGGTCTATAACGAACACCCATGACGCCACCAGTCAGAATATTGACAGTAATTCCCAGGGACCTGTATCCTCCTCCCTATCCTCCCCCATTCCTCTTTATAAACAACCACCCTCTTGAATTCTGTCTTTATTGTTTCTTCTAAAAAATGTTTTTTATTGTGTTAAAAGTCACACAATATAAAACATACTACTTTAACCATACTTAACCATACAGTTCAGTGGCACTAAGTACACTCACCTTGTTGCACACTTCTCACCATCATCCATCTGCTAAACTTTTTACTTTCCTAAGCTCTGTCCCCATTAAACACTAAGTTTCATCCCTTTCCTACCCCACTTCTGCCCCTGGCATCTGCCAATGCACTTTCCGACTCGATGAATAAAAATGCACTCCAGTATACAGTTGGTGCAGACAAGTACTGTTTGATTCTACTTATACAGTTCAGTTCAGTTCAGCTGCTCAGTCGTGTCTGACTCTTTGTGACCCCATGAATCGCAGCAAGCCAGGCCTCCCTGTCCATCACCAACTCCCAGAGTTCACTCAGACTCATGTCCATTGAGTCAGTGATGCCATCCAGCCATCTCATCCTCTGTCGTCCCCTTCTCCTCCTGCCCCCAATTCTTCCCAGCATCAGAGTCTTTTCCAATGAGTCAACTCTTCGCATGAGGTGGCCAAACTACTGGAGTTTCAGCTTTAGCATCATTCCTTCCAAAGAAATCCCAGGGCTGATCTCCTTCAGAATGGACTGGTTGGATCTCCTTGCAGTCCAAAGGACTCTCAAGAGTCTTCTCCAACACCACAGTTCAAAAGCATCAATTCTTTGGCGCTCAGCCTTCTTCACAGTCCAACTCTCACATCCATACATGACCACAGGAAAAACCAAAGCCTTGACTAGATGGACCTTAGTCAGCAAAGTAATGTCTCTGCTTTTGAACATGCTATCTAGGTTGGTCATAACTTTTCTTCCAAGGAGTAAGCGTCTTCTAATTTCATGGCTGCAGTCACCATCAGCAGTGATTTTGGAGCCCCCCCCCCAAAAAAAGTCTGGCACTGTTTCCACTGTTTCCCCATCTATTTCCCATGAAGTGATGGGACCAGATGCCATGATCTTCGTTTTCTGAATGTTGAGCTTTAAGCCAACTTTTTCACTCTCCTCTTTCACTTTCATCAAGAGGCCTTTTAGCTCCTCTTCACTTTCTGCCATAAGGGTGGTGTCATCTGCATATCTGAGGTTATTGATATTTCTCCCGGCAATCTTGATTCCAGCTTGTGTTTCTTCCAGTCCAGCGTTTCTCATGATGTACTCTGCATATAAGTTAAATAAGCAGGGTGACAATATACAGCCTTGACGCACTCCTTTTCCTATTTGGAACCAGTCTGTTGTTCCATGTCCAGTCCTAACTGTTGCTTCCTGACCTGCATACAGATTTCTCAAGAGGCAGGTTAGGTGGTCTGGTATTCCCATCTCTTTCAGAATTTTCCACAGTTTATTGTGATCCACACAGTCAAAGGCTTTGGCATAGTCGATAAAGCAGAAGTAGATGTTTTTCTGGAACTCTCTTGCTTTTTCCATGATCCAGCGGATGTTGGCAATTTGATCTCTGGTTCCTCTGCCTTTTCTAAAGCCAGCTTGAACATCAGGGAGTTCACGGTTCACGTATTGCTGAAGCCTGGCTTGGAGGATTTTGAGCATTACTTTACTAGCATGTGAGATGAGTGCAATTGTGCGGTAATTGGAGCATTCTTTTGCATTGCCTTTCTTTGGAATTGGAATGAAAACTGACCTTTTCCAGTCCTGTGGCCACTGCTGAGTTTTCCAAATTTGCTGGCAGATTGAGTGCAGCACTTTCACAGCATCATCTTTCAGGATTTGAAACAGCTCAACTGGAATTCCATCACCTCCACTAGCTTTGTTCGTAGTGATGCTTTCTAAGGCCCACTTGACTTCACATTCCAAGATGTCTGGCTCTAGATTAGTGATCACATCATCATGATTATCTGGGTCGTGAAGATCTTTTTTGTACAGTTCTTCTGTGTATTCTTGCCACCTCTTCTTAATATCTTCTGCTTCTGTTAGGTCCATACCATTTCTGTCCTTTATCGAGCCCATCCTTGCATGAAATGTTCCCTTGGTATCTCTAATTTTCTTGAAGAGATCTCTAGTCTTTCCCATTCTGTTGTTTTCCTCTATTTCTTTGCATTGATCGCTGAAGAAGGCTTTCTTATCTCTTCTTGCTATTCTTTGGAACTCTGCATTCAGGTGCTTATATCTTTCCTTTTCTCCTTTGCTTTTCGCCTCTCTTCTTTTCACAGCTATTTGTAAGGCCTCCCCAGACAGCCATTTTGCTTTTTTGCATTTCTTTTCCATGGGGATGGTCTTGATCCCTGTCTCCCGTACAATGTCACGAACCTCATTCCATAGTTCTTCAGGCACTCTATCTATCAGATCTAGGCCCTTAAATCTATTCCTCACTTCCACTGTATAATCATAAGGGATTTGATTTAGGTCATACCTGAATGGTCTAGCGGTTTTCCCTACTTTCTTCAATTTGAGTCTGAATTTGGTAATAAGGAGTTCATGATCTGAGCCACAGTCAGCTCCTGGTCTTGTTTTTGTTGACTGTATAGAGCTTCTCCATCTTTGGCTGCAAAGAATATAATCAATCTGATTTCGGTGTTGACCATCTGGTGATGTCCATGTGTAGAGTCTTCTCTTGTGTTGTTGGAAGAGGGTGTTTGCTATGACCAGTGCATTTTCTTGGCAAAACTCTATTAGTCTTTGCCCTGCTTCATTCTGCATTCCAAGGCCAAATTTGCCTATTACTCCAGGTGTTTCTTGACTTCCTACTTTAGCATTCCTGTCCCCTATAAAGAAGAGGACATCTTTTTTGGATGTTAGTTCTAAAAGGTCTTGTAGGTCTTCACAAAACCGTTCCACTTCAGCTTCTTCAGCATTACTGGTTGGGGCATAGACTTGGATAACTGTGATACTGAATGGTTTGCCTTGGAGACGAACAGAGATCATTCTGTTGTTTTTGAGATTGCATCCAAGTACTGCATTTTGGACTCTTTTGTTGACCACGATGACTACTCCATTTCTTCTGAGGGATTCCTGCCCGCAGTCATAGATATAATGGTCATCTGAGTTAAATTCACCCATTCCAGTCCATTTTAGTTCGCTGATTCCTAGAATGTCAATGTTCACCCTTGCCATCTTTTGTTTGACCACTTCTATTTGCCTTGATTCATGGACCTGACATTCCAGGTTCCTATGCAATATTGCTCTTTACAGCATCAGATCTTGCTTCTATCACCAGTCACATCCACAACTGGGTATTGTTTTTGCTTTGGCTTCATCCCTTCATTCTTTCTGGAGTTATTTCTCCACTGACCTCCAGTAGCATATTGGGCACAAGGTACCTAGAATAGCCAATTTATTATTTCTTTTAAAAAATAAAACCTCCTGTCAGATATGGGGGTCTGATCATTTCTTCACTGCACATCAGCCACAGGGGCCACCTTCCTGTTCCTCAAACATGCTGAACACATGTTCACCCCAGGACCCTGCTCCTCACCCTTCCCACGTGCCGTGTGCGCTCAGTTACTCAGTCATGTCCGCCTCTGTGTGGCCGTGCCAGCTCCTCTGTCTGTAGAATTTTCCAGGCTAGAATACTGGAGTGGGTTGCCATGACCTTCTCCAGGGAATCTTCCCGACCTGGGGATTGAACCCATGTCTCCTGTGTCTCCTGCATTGGCAGGTGGATTCTTTCCCACTGGGCCATGTGGGAAGCCCCACCTTTTCCCATTTTCTCTCCTAATTGGACTTCCTATTTATGTACACCCAGGCCCACCTGCACCTCTCAGAATTACTGTCTCTGACCCCAGCCATGTAAAATAGTATCCCCTCCACCCCCACCTCCTCACTCTGCTTTATTTTTCTCCTTAGAACTTGTTACTGGCTGCCATTATGTAGTTCTGCATTTGGTTGTATAGTTCTTCATTTAGTTATTATCCTTCAGTTCAGTTCAGTTCAGTCGCTCAGTCGTGTCCGACTCTTTGTGACCCCATGAATCACAGCACGCCAGGCCTCCCTGTTTATCACCATCTCTCGGAGTTCACTCAGACTCACATCCATCGAGTCCGTGATGCCATCCAGCCATCTCATCCTCGGTCGTCCCCTTCTCCTCCTGCCCCCAGTCCCTCCCAGCATCAGAGTCTTTTCCAATGAGTCAACTCTTCGCATGAGGTGGCCAAAGTACTGGAGTTTCAGCTTTAGCATCATTCCTTTCAAAGAAATCCCAGGGTTGATCTCCTTCAGAATGGACTGGTTGGATCTCCTTGCAGTCCAAGGGACTCTCAAGAGTCTTCTCTAACACCACAGTTCAAAAGCATCAATTCTTTGGCGATCAGCCTGCTTCACAGTCCAACTCTCTCATCCATACATGACCACAGGAAAAACCATAGCCTTGACTAAACGGACCTTAGTCGGCAAAGTAATGTCTCTGCTTTTGAAAATGCTATCTAGGTTGGACATAACTTTTCTTCCAAGGAGTAAGCGTCTTCTAATTTCATGGCTGCAGTCACCATCTGCAGTGATTTTGGAGCCCAAAAAAATAAAGTCTGACACTGTTTCCACTGTTTCCCCATCTATTTCCCATGAAGTGATGAGGGATAACTTTTCAGGGTTGTTATGAGAATTAAACAAGTTACCGTGTCCTAGCACTTTCATGTAAGTGCTCGCATTAATTTTCTATTGTTGCCAGAAGAAATGAACACAAATTTAGCTGCTTAAAACAACACATATTCATTATCTCCTGGTTCTGTAGAAGGTAGGATTGGCTTACCTGGTTTCCCTGGTCAGAGTTTTGTGAGCCTGAAATCCAGATGTTGGCAGCTAGCCTGTTACTGGAAGATCTGGAAGAATCTGCTTGCAGCCTCATTCAGATTGTGGGCAGAATCTCGTTCCTTTTGGTTGTAGGGCGGAGGTCTCTGTTTCTTTGTGAATGTCAGTGAGTCCAGCCTTTAGCTCCTAGAGGCTTCTCTCTAGTTCTTGCTCATGGGCCCCTACATTTAGAGCCAGCAAGGGCACGGCACAGCTTTCTCAACTGGGAAACCTCTCTTCTGCTACTGCGTCTCTTCTTCCTCTTGTACAACATCGCTCTCTTTACAGCTGGAGAAAGCTCCCCACTTTGTGGTCTCATGTGATCAGCTTGAGACTGTCTGGATAATCCAGGATGGTCTCCATAGCCTGTGGTCAGCTGATTAATAACCTTAATTACATTTACAAAATCTCTTCATAGCAGTACCTAGATTAGTGTTTGATTGAATAACCAG
>SJYT01040362.1:0-14703 GCA_006410635.1 Cephalophus harveyi
GAACTGGACTGTGAACTGAACTGTGTTTTGACAGTGGTAGAACTGACAAACCTAGTCCAGTAACAATAACATCAACAGCAACAATAATAACAATTAAAATGTATTGAATACTATGTGCCATGCACCATTCTAAGCATTTCACATATATTAACTTATTTAAATGGGGGCTTCCCTTGTAGCTCCTTCAGTAAAGAATCAGCCTACAATGCAGGAATCTGCCTGCAATGCAGGAGACCTGGGATGGATTCCTTGGTCGGGATTTTAAATAGCATATCAATATATAAACAAGGTGCTGTTGTTCGTGCAGGCTGCATGATTTGTGCAAGGTCATGTGACTAGGGAACACGAGGGCTGCAATTCCAGCTCCAAAGCCTCTTCTCTGAAGCTTGAGAATGCGTGCTGAAATACAACAGCTGAAGGCAGTTGTGTCTCGATGGCAGTTTTTTCACAAAAATCACACTTCTTACAAAGACAGCATTATTCTAAATTTAGGAACGTTCTAATGTAACATATGCTTGATGAAAAAAAGGCTGGATTGTGGTCTGCCCTCTGGGGAGGTTGTCTGATGAATGTGGATGGACCAGGGCAGCAACAGCATTCAAAGGAGGTTTGGTTAGAAGGTGGTGAGGCCTGCCAGTGGAGACTCTGTCTCTCTTGGGGACACACCTCAGACAATGCTCCACCAGCTTCAGTTTCTCAGACATTTTTCCTTTCTTCATTCCACATTAATCCTCCCTTACACTGACATATTCTTTTCTGGGTTATGTTAATATCACCACTTAAGTCTTTGACCTCGGGATTAGGAGTCTCTTTAATTTTGCAATTTTCTTTCTTGTGATCTATTTTGTATTGATCATGATACTTTTAACTCTCACAGTGCGATCTTATTTCCAAATTAGAAGTCTGCCTGTGTAGGTAACATAAAAAGGATAACAAACTCACTGGGCTAAAAAGGCTTCTCCAGAGGGTGCCTAATCTATGTCACAGCCAGTTGGCAAAATTGTTCTCCAATGTCTTAGAAATATGGCTCTCTGCATCTTTGTATATACATCTGTTCCTTCCCCAAATCTATGAGCAGTCTGATTTAATCATCCTAATGGTTAGCTTTAGACGTTTTTATGCAAGTTAAAATTCATATTCCTTTTTACTTGCTTTCTCTCTTATACCTTGTGTGTGCCCAGGCACACTCACACACAGGGTCACAAACTAGTAATCTCACAGACTGTTGTAATTCAGTCTTTGTTGGTGTTGCTGTTCAGTAGCTGCGTCCAACTCTTTGCAACTCCATGGATTGCATCACGCCAGACTTGTCTGTCCTTGACTATCTTCCAGAGTTTGCTCAAACTCATGTCCATTGAGTCAGTGATATCACCCAATCATCTCATCCTCTGTCGCCTCCTTCTCCTACCTGAGATCTTTCCCAGCATCAAGGTTTTTTCTAATGAGCTGACTCTTTGCATCAGGTGGCCAGAGTTTTGGAGCTTCAGTTTCAGCATCAGTCCTTCCATTAAATATTCAGGGCTGATTTCCTTTAGGATTGACTGGTTTGATCTCCTTGCTGCCTGGATGAATCCAAATAAATGAATTTGATGTCAGATTTCTTTTCCTCATACAGGCTACAGAAAAGAGCGCAGTCTCTGGAGGCAGGTAGACCAGGATAAAGAGACTCTGTGTGACTATAGAGTTACTTCATTGCTTCCAGACTTGATTTCTTTTCTATAAACTAGGGATAAGAGTAGTATACACATCAGAAGGTTAAGATTATTTCTTTTAAAGTATGGGAAAATTCTTATTGCCATAATATGCATTATTTAATATTTAACAGCTATATTTTTCACATATCATTTCCACCATTTAATATCTTATCTTAGACATATGACAATATTAAAGATCTTCAGTTCTACAACTTTTTTTTCTTTGGAGTATAATTGATTAGTTGATTTACAATGTTGTGTTAGTTTCAAATGTATAGCAAAGTGATTCAGTTATACAAACACACATATTCATTCTTTTAAAAATTCTTTTCTCATATGTGTGCTGTGCTGTGCTAAATTGCTCAGTTATGTCCAGGTGTTTGCGACCCCATGGACCATAGCCTGCCAGACTCCTCTATCCATGGGAATTCTCCAGGCAAGAATACTGGAGTGGGTTGCCATGCCCTTCTCCAGGGTATCTTCCCAACCCAGGAATTGAACCAGGTCTTCTGCATTACAGGTAGATTCTTTACCATCTGTGCCACCAGAGAAGCTCCTTTTCTTATATAGGTTATCACAGGATATTGAGTAGAGTTCCCTGTGCTATACAGTAGGTCCTTATTGGTTATCTGTCTTATATATAGTATAATTTTTATTAGTAGAGTCGTAGGTCTTTTCTTTTCTTGAAAACAATACTATTTAAAAAAAAAAGTGGGCAAAGGGACTCTTCCCAAACAGTATTAACCATGTATGTGATCACATTGGTTTGATCTGATCTGAACAAAATACCACCCCAAACCAATATGTGTTGGGATTTTTTTTTCATATAAACACACATAAATGTTTTAAGCTCCCAAATTAGTAACAAATGATAGTTTGTTTTCACTGGACATTCAATCTTGTCATGAGACACAAGTTAATATAGGTAAAACAATGAATAAGTAAACCATTGATAAATCTTCATGACAAATTGCAATTCAAGTCTCACTCTTATTTTATGAAGGAGGACAAGAGATACTTGCCCAAATTTCCACATCTAGGAAGGGCCGTGAACTTGGCATTCGGTCCTGGTTCTGAATTCCGGGCTCTTCCCGTTACATCAGCTGTTTTTCAGCCTGTGCAATTTTTATGTCATGAAGGACTTTTTGGTGTATTTTTGTTTTGTTTTGATTAATGTGAGATGTGTGGTCTTTTGTAGCATGAATAAATTATGGGATTTTAGAAACTATATCAAAATGTGAATTTTTAAAATTTAGGAAAGGGGGTAGAGGTTAGGGCCATGTTCTCTGACAAAACTAATGGACACCCAAGCTCTAAAAAGTTATATTATTTTTCATTTGGTTATGTGAGATTTTATGTAATTTGTGCAATGTTTTATCTGTAAGCTACCATCATTTTCTGGGGCAAAGAAAATAACTCACTGTCTGTCATCTCCAAACCACCATTCCTTTTACAACTGCAAAATACCCTGTGGAGATGGTATATGCCAGGCCTTTTTAAGACTTTACAAAGACTGGAGACCAACTGCTTTCAAACAGAAATATTTACTGAGAAGCTAATCCGTATATCAGAGATCTGAAGAAAGAGAGCATGACTAACAGCTGAAAATAGGGCTCATTACTGGAGAAACTGCAATGAGCCCAGGGGGAAGTTCTCTAATTCTAGAAAGGATGTGTTTAAAAGGAAAGGCCAAGAAATGGAGTGAGATTGAATGATATATTTGAAGTAGAAAGTTGGACAAACTGACTTCGGTTAGTGAATATTAATAGAATTGAATAAAATAGCCCTGTTATGTTATCACAATGCATCATTGGATCATAGAGTCTTTAATCAGAAGTATTTGTTTATCTGGCTAGGAATCTTGGCTTGTCCTCAATAGTGTGTAATAATGTAGGGAAACATAGTATGGGCTTGGCATAATTACATGAACTTAAAAAACTACTTTATTCCTCTGTGAAATGTAGTAGGACCTTCTTGTTATCATTAGTGATCATGGTGTCTGTTCAAGGAATGAATAAGCTGGTAATAGTTTTTATTCAGGGTCCAGCATGGGGAGAATTAAAACAATTAATGAAAATTAATCATATGATAAATTAATGCTGATCATAGAGGTTTCCTAGGAGCAGCTTGTGCCTGCTGCTTCTGTTTTTGAATATTCCGAATGTGATAGAAAGAAAGTGAAGAGAAAGGGCCCAGCATGTAAGCTTTCATAGAGCCATAGGATTTTTAATATATGCCATCGTTTTGTTCTCTCAGCAGCTCTTCAAATTAAGTGTCATTATTACTTCCTCTTTATAGACTGGGAGATGGAGCAAAGGAGAGGGAATGGCTAAAGCAAGACCCAGAATGGGTCTCTGATTCATATCCCATGTTCTCACATATTCTCTTCAATTATGGACTTTTCACGGGGTCCCTGGAGTTTCTTAAGTCAGTTTTCAGAGCACAGAGCATAAAGACACCTCCTAATTTAAAATTAGATTTTGCCTTTATCTTCAGGAAAGCAGAGACATTTGACCTCAGCTACGAGTGAACAGAGCAGGAGGCGGAACCCTAGGATGACTCCCAGATGGAGCTGCTTATTAGAGTACAGAGCAGGCTGCACCAGGAATGTGCTGCGTGATAGAGAGAAACCAACATTTATTAGAGCAAGGCACTATAAAACAAACACAAAACACTCAAAAACAGGGAAAGCTAATCTGTGGTGTTAGTTTTTAGAACAGCAATTAGTTGGACACATAGAACTTGAAGACAGCAGGAGGGCAACTTCTGGGATTCTGGTAAAATCCTTTTTCTTTTCTGGTGCTGAGTGGGCAGATAGGTTCATTTTATAAAATTGAATGAGCTCTACATTATAATCCATGTATTTTCCTAAATGTTTTAAAATTATTCATTATTTTTCTTTTATGCTTTTGTTTGTATGTAATTATGTATTGTCTGGGCTTGCCTTGTGGCTCAGATGGTAAAGAATCTGCCTGCAATGCGGAAGACCTGGGTTCGATCCCTGGGTTGGGAAGATCCTCTGGAGAAGGGCATGGCAACTCACTCCAGTATTTTTGCTTGGAGAATCCCCAGGGACAGAGGAGTCTAGCAGCCTGAGGCTACAGTCCATGGGGTCACAAAGAGTTGGACAAGACTGAGCGAATAAGCATAGCACAGCATGTATTGTCTGGTTCTTAAGGTGTTGGTTTCTATCCAGTTGTTATTTGTCTTTTTAAACTATATATATGACCTAAAAAGAAGTGTGAGTATATATAAATGCGTACATATGTGAAGCCCAGTTTAACTGCATCTCAACTGTGTGGCAGAGGGCCAGTCACAGAAGGCATATCAACTCTGAGAAACGGAAACAGATTTTTTGCACAATATAAACATAAGGGGGAAAAATAATAACACTAATGCTTTCTGAGTGAAAGGTAAACATTAATTACAGAACCATTGAAGGAAGAATTTATCACTGAAGGTTTAGGTGATATAAGTAAGCAATTTGATTATATGAAATATCAGTGTCTTCAGCACAGAAAACATTGAAGGCTGAGGAAAAAAACGTATTCTGTGATTGCAGCCTATCAGGGTTGAAAACCCCTGTGATCTCTGTGAGGGAGTTAAACCTTGAAAAGAGACAGATTCTCAGCTGGGAGCTATTATTCTAACATGTTTCCCTTCCAGAATTCTATCCTTCTGAAACACTGTATTGACCTCACTCTCTCACAATTAAATCATTAATGGCTACTGTCTGCCCATGTAGACGTCTACAATGCAACTGATACTAGATTTGGAATATGCCACAGAAGAGTGGAGGTCTTAATATTTCTGGAGTAACTTCAGCCCAGGTCACTGACTTTGAAAATCTGCCTGTATGTGACCATCTCTAAGACTTCATCTTTTGATAAATTTCTTCAAAATGAATACTGAAGAACAGGTCACCTCAATTTAACATAAATTTGTGCCTGTATTAGAAGAAAATGAAAGAAAATTAAACCATTGTTAAAGATATGAATTCTAAAGGAAATGTGCTCTTATCATGAAATCTAAAGATAAATGCAAGGACATTTCCCAGCGAAAAAAGGGAAAGACACAACACATATTTAATAAAGCACAAAGAAGCAGCAAGCTCTCAAGAGAGAAAAAGGGCATGTTTTGCTCAGCTCCACAGTGAGAACTTGAATATTCACTGGTGAACTTCCAGTTCATGGATGTGAAAATGAAACAGGACCCCGGCTACCAGGGATGAGGATAGGGCAGAAATCTTAGGCAAGCATGTCATTCTTACAGTGATGTTTCAGATATAGGCAGTACTGTAGGTCCTGATCAGAAGTTTCAAGGAGAAATTTTAAGGCAAAGTGTAAGGAGAAAGTCAAAACCAAAAAAAGAGACTTCATCATTAGTTACCGGATGAGTCTATCATCCTCTATATTTTGAGGAACATAACAGGAGTTAACTTCCAAATGCTCTGTACCATTGGCAGCAAAATATAAGATATTTGAGTAACAGTCTGGCTATTAACCAATTTATGATCCTTTTACTTCAGTGAAGCATAAGGGACATGATAAGAACTTGCTATAAATAAGCGATGGCTTTGTTGAACAGGAGCATATTTTTTTTTTAGATTTTAAAACAATAGAACGGGCCAAATATCCTTGTAAATTACATTAATGAGATAAATTGCTACTTTTAATAGAGGCTCTGTGCTCTATGCTGTGCCTTATGCAGATTTGCCAGTTAATAAGCCTGAACAGTGTTTCTGTTCGTGGAAAATGAATCTGTAACGATTGTCAGATATCTGTTTGGCATGCCTGGCTGGTGTCTGGAATGGCACTTTGCTAATGTGCTATTACTCAGTGTCATTAACCCACACATATGATTGAAAGGTGAATTTATATGTGTACCATGGGGCTTAGCACAGGGAACATGCTGCAGTGAAATGATCCTACAAAGGACATAATGAACCATTCATTCTGGATTTCCATTCTTTAGTCTTCATATCCTCACTTCAGAAACATATGATATTGAAATACGTGGAGAATAACGAGACCAAACTACTACCTAAAAGACACAGCTTAACATTGCCTCAACGTCTGAAAAGTTACATAGTTGAAAAATGAGTAGTCATCTTTCTCTCATGATTTCCATTTAGAGGAATCTTGGCAAAAAAAGTCAGATAAATACTTTGGAACTTTTGGAATTTATTTCATACAAAAATATTTTGGAAAAAAAAGAATATTTTTGAAATCTTAGACAGAAAAGTAGAACTTGTGATGAAAATGTGAAACGAGCAACCTCTTACTCCTTTATCACTGGAATTTAACTTACACTTCTGTGGATTAATTAAAATACTTTAGAATGGAAAATATTCTTCTTTAAATAACATCTGTGATAGACTATTACAGCAAAGCCATAAAATGGAAGCTACCAAATATTTTCCATTTCCATCTTCGTAATGAGTTTTGTTTGATATTCCTTCAGCAGGTCTTTTAATTTACACCAATGCTTTTAATTGCTGTAAATTTTGAATAGATTTGTAAATAGGTTGTGCCCTTATTCTTAAGGAAATAAATAGGGACTGTACAAAATATGCTCTGACTCTGACTCCCATTATCTGCTAGGCTAGATTTTGTTTAGATTTAATAGCAATGCTTGAGGCTTTTACTTATGTTTATAACATAATATATTTATATTATTTTTATCAATTCAAGTTCAAACCAAAATCAACACTGTCAAGGAAAATCCCCTTTTTCTGCTTTTAATTCCAGCCTCTTCACCTCTGGCTTACTGTGTCCCTCTCTCATTCTTGGCCCTCAGAAATAGAGTTTTAAGTTTCAGCCATTTTTTCCTGTATTTAAATTTGAGAAGTTGTATGAAAAATATATCTAAATTTCCCAAGTTGACTTCATTTTGCTTGGATAATTGTTTCCATCTTTATATCTTTCTTTGACAACGATAAAAAAATTTAAGTGTTCACCATACATAGCAAGAACTTTTTCAGCACCATTAATGTATCTTGTTGAGCAATGAAATATTTCATACTTTTTTCTTTTTTAAAAAATCAAGGCAGCTTTTACAATTTAAAAAGAATGATTAGTAATTGCAAGTAGGACAGAAGGGTTATTTGGTCTTGCTAGAAATGGGTTTTCTCTATCACCTCCTTAAAATATTTATCAAACCAGAATGTTGCTTATTTTCCTGCTCTGGTTATAGATGTTTGTTAAATATAAAATTTGATAAATATCTGACCCATCTCAAAACCTATTATGAAATAGCCTCACTTCATTTTGAGAACTCACTTTGTTCATGCTTATAATTTATTGCCATCACATAAGCTGCAGTTTTTTCCTGGCCCTTCTCTCTGCCCTTTATCATCCACCATCTTTTTCTCACACTCACACTAGAGCTACTCAACGAGAGTTCCCCCTTCCAGGGCAGCATCTAACTCAAAGGTGCAGTCCCCATCGTTTGTGATGTGATGTCCTAATGGTGTGTTCCGTCCTCTGCTGACCAGGTAGTCCAAGTTACACTTTAAAGGATCCGTGTTAAATTGCCTACTCCTCCCCACCTTTAAAATACTGAACCTTCCTCAGTGGCCTTCTTAGGAAATACTTTATAAACAATACTTTATGGAGGGAATATTTGGACACAGGATTAACTGTCACATAATTTTGTGGCTTTTTCAAACTTAGCTTTAGGATCTATGCAGCATTTTTTGTCAACTATGGAATATGTTGTTACAGAATAATGAATATAATGAACATCGGGGTACATGTGTCTTTTAGAATTGTGATTTTTCTTAAGACATGAAAGCAACCTAGATGTCCATCAACGGACGAATGGATAAAGTTGTTCATATATACAATGGAATATTACTCTGCCATAAAAAGGAACAAATTCAAGTCAGTTCTAGTGAGGTGGATGAACCTAGAGCCTGTTATATGGCCTGACAAAATCTCTAACGAGGCAGTAGTCAAGCCTGTCAGCAGGGGCCAGGGTCCTCTGAAAACTTGACTAGGACTGGAGGGTCTTCCTCCAAGTTGGCTCACTTATGTGGCTGATGGCAGGAGGCTTCAGTTTCTCATCATGGTTTGAATGTCCTCGTGACATGCCAGCTGGCTTCCACTGAGCAAGTGATCTAACAGAGAGCAAGAGGACAAGCAGGAAGCATCTTGCCTCCCATGACCCACTCTCTAGAATTGTTCTTGTTCACATCCACCTCATTCCCCCATCACAAGGGAGTCACTAGACCCAATTCCCACCCGCCTGGAATGCAGGTAGGCTCTACCCCTTGAAGGGAGTAGCATCAAAGAAATTGTGGACATATCTTAAAATCATTGCGTTTATTAAGAAAGAAAATATCTCTAGTTGCTGAAGTTATCACTATAATTAGATTTATGAATGGCTTTTAAAAATACAATAGTATGAACTTTCTTTGAGACTTGGGATTATTTTTACCTTATTCACCTGTGTATCCATAGTTCAGCTCAAGCATAGAAGCTGGTAGATAGTACTAGGTGCTGAGTATATGTTTCCTAAACATCTAAATTTTTACTGTCTACATTGGGTTCTTCTTGCTCAGCTTTCAATAATGTAACATAAGGAAAAATGGAATTAAATTCTGAAGATGAATTTTAAAAGTTACAAATATCTAAATTTACCTCCTAATTACCGTCTCACATATATGAAGTTTATATGTTGAATGTCTGTTATTAGATATCTTGTTTATTGCCTGATAGCTTTATGAAATTTTAAGCTTCATACATACCAAGATGTTTGCTTCTTTTAAGGCAGTATTCCCAGCACCGAAACATTGTTCTGTACATTAGCATGTGTGCATTCTCGTGTGCTCAGTCACTCAGTCGTGTCTGACTCTGCAACCCCATGGACTATAGCCCACCAGGCTCCTCTGTCCATGGGAATTCTCCTGACAAGAATACTGGAGTGGGTTGCCATTTCCTACAGGCAATCTTCCTGACTCAGAGATCGAAACTGAGTCTCTTGCATCTCCTGCATTAGCAGACAGATTCTTTACCTCTGTGCCATCTAGGAATGTTTATTAAGTGATTTAATTAAAACATTCACTAAGTTAAGGATGTCAGAAAGTTAAATTTTAATTTTTATGGATTCAGTTTAGATATAGTTATGCTTATTTGAAGATCTTCAAAATATCTCTTCTCTCTAGGCTTAAGTTTTCAGTGTTCAAGAGTAGTTCATACCTAAAACTTTATTGTTGAAATACACTTATAGCTATTGTCCAGGTACGAGCCTTTGGGGATGACTCAGTTTATTTGATTAAGTTGTTGGCACTTTGAAAACTACAGGGTAAGATATGAGGAAGTCAAGTTTTAAGGTCACAGTATGGTAAAGAGAGGGGCCTCCCAGGAGGCACTAGTGGTAAAGAACCCGCCTGCCAATATAGGCAGGAGATATAAGAGACAGGGGTTCGATCCCTGGGTTGGGAACATCCCCTGTAGAAGGGAATGGCAAACCATTCTAATATTCTTGTCTATAGAATTCCATGAACAGGGGAGCCTGGTAGGCTACAGTCTATAGGCTTGCAGAGTCTGACATGACTGAAGTGGCTTAGCATGTGGCGTAAAGAGAAACCCTGAAAACTGGTGAAGACTAAACACACATTCAGGTCCTGAGCAAGGATGAAGAGAAGAGGAAGCTCACGGGGGAAACTCTTCATCTGTAGTTCTGGCCCTGAAATTAGAAAGAAAATAAAATGTACTGGGTGTTTTCTACTAATTTTCACCCATCCCACATGTTACCAAAAATAATGGCTCAAATTTACTTCAAAGAACCACCAAGACTGTTTCAGAAAGAATGAGAGTGAGAAAAAGACTATTTGGCTTCCTTTGACATGGATGAAAAGACAAATACCTAGAAAGGAGCTAGAACTTTTTTTGTGCACCTCACAGTATAGCATAGTGTACCACAAAATTCCATACTTTCAGAGGGACTTTATTGACTGTGTATTCTTCTTCTTTTTTTTTGTCTACATATTCTAATCTCATTTTATTATGTTAGAGAATTCGGATAATTATCTATTTTAAAGTGTATTAGTATGACAGTTTTCACAGTTAAACCTCTTCATTCATTCATTTTCAGGGAGATGGAAGTTACAGGCTGCAATATGGCTTGAGAATCTATTCCCTGACAGGGATGGATAATATAGGGAGTCTATTTAACATAATTCACCCTCTGCCCCTCATGGGTATTCCTAAGTCTTTGTGGCCATTTGTTTTAAATTTTTTATTCTTTACTTACCATGGCCTGCAACTGACTGTACAGTTTCATTTGGGACTCTGGGCCCTGATAGCAGGATGTCAGGGAGTCATGTGGTTCTCACCATCACTGGGGATGCATGTTCAGCCTGGATCATCTCTGTGAAAAGCTCCAAGAGGATTTCTTTTTCACTATTTGACACTTGATTATGCTGTTTCACTTGTACATCAAAACTCTTCATTTATTTTGCCCAAAGTTATAACATAGTGCTTAACCCCATTCAGAACACTAGTAAATGTTCTAAGTTCTGAAAATTATTCTTTAATTTTTAAATTATTATTATTATTTTTTTGGTTTCACAATTTATAAGAAGAATAGGTGGGAAGGTACTCTTTAGTAGGTTTAGGTTGAAGCAAAAGTCTTATTTGGAATCTTCTTCATGATCATGATAAGAAAATAAAGACTGATTTGTAAGAGAAATTCAAACAAGTAATTCCCATGTCATTTCAATTACAAAGTGATATGATTTTATTTACATTTAAGAAATGCACCTATGACATTTGAAAGTATTATTTATGAAATTATACCCCATATTAATGTCTACTTTCTGTGGATTATGGGCTTCCCCAGTGGCTCAGCTGGTAAAGAACCCGCCTGCTAATGCAGGAGACACAAAAGACACAGGTTTGATCCCTGGGTTGGGAAGATCGCCTGGAGGAGGAAATGGCAACCCATTCCAGTGTCTGTGCCAGGAAAACCCCATGGACAGAGGAGCCTACGGGCTACAGTCCATGGAGTTGCCAAGAGTTGGACATGACACACATATGATTATGTTCGTAAGTTTAAGAATTTAAAACAGCACTATTTTAGATCCTCTTACTTTTCTAGCTTGAAAAATGCCTTTCATATACCACACAGGGTACTGTCAAACAGCAGTTCCTACGACCTGAAAAGATACTTTGCTAATCAGACCCTCCTTAATGATGCTGTGCTCGATACTTGTCTTTTAACTGTCTTTGACTAATTCTCATGTCTTAAAAAAGATGGAATGGCTCTCGAATGCTAAGATTAAAATGCCAGATACAGCACATGAATCAATTGTAAATGACAAAAACGAACAGTAACAATTTCATTTCCGTAGGAACCAATTCATTACTATGCAGCCTGCCAATGATGTTCTAACTCCTCCCAGCAGGCCAACTTAGACTTCACCAAGTATTTTCCTTAAAAGTAAGCCAAAACAGAGCTTTTTAGATGAGCCTGATGCTACAGTTCACTACCAATAGTGTCCACACCCAATAAAATGGGTCACTAAAATGAGATGTTTCTTTTTATCCACATGCTTTTCTGTGATGTGGTAAAAATGAGACTTGCGAATAATAAAGGATATTGTTCTCTATGTAAGCTCATATTTTCAGCTTATATGAAAGTATTTACGTTGATAAATTTCATCTTGTACTTCCCGAGAGTGCTGGTTTATAGTAATCATCAGCAATCATTTTATTGAATGCTTCTTTATTTAACTGGATATAAATAATTTAATAATGTAGTTGTAGAATTTAAAAATACTTAGGAGAGAAACCTCCAGTTTATTTACATATTTCTTTCCCTTCCTAGACTGTCTCAAGAGGGCAGGACCTGCTTCCTATTCATCTTTATACAGGAAGTACCCAACACTGTGGTTTGAAAATAAGGAGTCAGTGTAGGCCTGTTGAGTAAATGATTGAATGGTTAAATGGATGTAGATGTTGTTATAAGGCATATGCTGAAACTTATATTTGTAGTGATAGGAGAATTCTAAAATCTCACATTTTCTTAAGCCCCATCACCCTTTATCTCTGTCTCACAAGTTGTGTAAGTCACATGGAATATTCATAGTTTTGACTTGGAGGATTTTACAGTACTAGGATTCCCTAGGCTTCCAGCCCTGTCCTCTGCTCTATTTTCCCGTTTTCCTGTTTTCCATTCGAATGGATTTGGGCTTCCCAGGTGGGACTAATGGTAAAGAGCATGCCTGCCAAAGCAGGAGACTTAAGAGATGCAGGTTGAATCCCTTGGTCAGAAGATCCCATCAAGGAGGGCATGGCAACCCACTTGCCATGGAGAATTCCACGGACAGAGTAGACTGGCGGGCTACAGTCCACAGGGTTGTAAAGAGTTGGACTTGACTGAAGCGACTTAGCAGGCATGCCTGCTTGTGCATCCTTCTGTTCATGGTTTATTACCTGAATTTCAGCCTCCACTTGTGCCTCATCCTGTGTCTACCACTCATTGCACAGTTGGACATCTTGCCCTTTGAATTAGGAGAGGCTTGTGTCTTCCTAAGCTGAGACCTCTCCTGCCTCTACTACTTCCTGAGAATCCTTTCTTTTAGCAGCAGAAGCTTCTTGTCCTCTCTAGTAACCAATGCTGTTATGCATTTAGCTGCTTCACCATCCCATCATCACTTGTCCTGGGACAGAGGTTGCAGTTGGATCCTGCAGCCTGGTTGCCACTCCAATCACTGAATATTCATCAGTCCTTTATTTAACCCTCTGGTTTTTCACCAACATAAAAGCCTAGGGTTTAGCAGGTGAGGAGCCACAGCATGGAAGGTGGCGGCTGGAGGGCTACCTGCCCAGACAGAAACAAATCAAATGATCACTGGAGATATTCCCAGGTTTCCTTGTTTAAAAGGCAGACAGATCGAAGACACTGCCACCCTCTAAGATTTGAAGACTAGCACAGCAGCCTCAAGGCCTTCACCCCATTATGACCCCTAAATGTTCACTGACTGTGTGTTATTTCACGTTCAAGTGCTTGAATGCATGTAGTGACTTTCTAGTATGTGTTTGACTATCTGCCTTAATCAAGTAATCTGGAGAATCAAAGAGCACACTTACATATACATTTAAACTTCTTGAATACATTTATCAATAAGAGAAAGGTTATTCATTAATTATTTGAATACATTGGAAGAAAATCAGCTACATAGGTAGTTTTTAAATTTGTCACCTAAACCCAGGATATTTGCTAGTAATTTTTTTTTTAAAGATCTAAAACATTACAGACTTACTTACTTAATCTAGAAAGCTTTATTTGACTTTGCCTTAAGATAGGTATTTCCTGTGTTTCCATATTATGAGAACTTACCTTTGACTAGGAATTACTCCTGAGGATTTCATTTTAATGTTTAAAGCTAACTTGACTATCAGTTCAGTTCAGTTGCTCAGTCGTGTCTGACTCTTTGCAACCCCATGAATCACAGCACGCCAGGCCTCACTGTTCATCACCACCTCCTGGAGTTCACTCAGACTCATGTCCATCGAGTCCGTGATGCCATCCAGCCATCTCATCCTTGGTCATCCCCTTCTTTTCCTGCCCCCAATCCCTCCCAGCATCAGAGTCTTTTCCAAAGAGTCAACTCTTCTCATGAGGTGGCCAAAGTGCTGGAGTTTCAGCTTTAGCATCATTCCTTCCAAAGAAATCCCAGGGTTGATCTCCTTCAGAATGGACTGGTTGGATCTCCTTGCAGTTCAAGGGACTCTCAAGAGTCTTCTCCAACACCACAGTTCAAAAGCATCAATTCTTCAGCGCTCAGCCTTCTTGACAGTCCAACTCTCAGACCCATACATGACCACTGGGAAAATCATAGCCTTGACTAGATGGACCTTAGTCGGCAAAGTAATGTCTCTGTTTTTGAATATACTATCTAGGTTGGTCATAATTTTTCTTCTAAGGAGTAAGCGTCTTTTAATTTCATGGCTGCAGTCACCATCTGCAGTGATTTTGGAGCCCAAAAAAATAAAGTCTG
>SJYT01040362.1:14847-48438 GCA_006410635.1 Cephalophus harveyi
GGTTCACGTATTGCTGAAGCCTGGCTTGGAGGATTTTGAGCATTACTTTACTAGCATGTGAGATGAGTGCAATTGTGCGGTAGTTGGAGCATTCTTTGGCATTGCCTTTCTTTGGAATTGGAATGAAAACTGACCTTTTCCAGTCCTGTGGCCACTGCTGAGTTTTCCAAATTTGCTGGCAGATTGAGTGCAGCACTTTCACAGCATCATCTTTCAGGATTTGAAACAGCTCAACTGGAATTCCATCACCTCCACTAGCTTTGTTCATAGTGATGCTTTCTAAGGCCCACTTGACTTCACATTCCAGGATGTCTGGCTCTAAATGAGTGATCACACCATCGTGATTATCCAGGTCATGAAGATTTTTTTTGTACAGTTCATCTGTGTATTCTTGCCACCTCTTCATAATATCTTCTGCTTCTGTTAGGTCCAGACCATTTCTGTCCTTTATTGAGCCCATCTTTGCATGAAATGTTCCCTTGGTATCTCTAATTTTCTTGAAGAGATCTCTAGTCTTTCCCATTCTGTTCTTTTCCTCTATTTCTTTGCATTGATCCCTGAAGAAGGCTTTCTTATCTCTTCTTGCTATTCTTTGGACCTCTGCATTCAGATGCCTATATCTTTCCTTTTCTCCTTTGTTTTTCACTTCTCTTCTTTTCACAGCTATTTCTAAGGCCTCCCCAGACAGCCATTTTGCTTTTTTGCATTTCTTTTCCATGGGGATTGTCTTGATCCCTGTCTCCTGTACAATGTCACGAACCTCATTCCATAGTTCATCAGGCACTCTTTCTATCAGATCTAGGCCCTTAAATCTATTTCTCACTTCCACTGTATAATCATAAGGGATTTGATTTAGGTCATACCTGAATGGTCTAGCGGTTTCTCCATCTTTGGCTGCAAAGAATATAGTCAATCTGATTTCAGTGTTGACCATCTGGTGATGTCCGTGTGTAGAGTCTTCTCTTGTGTTGTTGGAAGAGGGTGTTTGCTATGACCCGTGCATTTCTTGGCAAAACTCTATTAGTCTTTGCCCTGCTTCACTCCGTATTCCAAGGCTAAATTTGCCCATTCATTACTCCAGGTGTTTCTTGACTTCCTCCGTTTGCATTCCAGTCCCCTATAATGAAAAGGACATCTTTTTTGGGTGTTAGTTCTAAAAGGTCTTGCAGGTCTTCATAGAGCTTAGGCTGATAAGGGCCATTATGGGGAAAGAGGGGGTCCTTTTTATTTTTTAATTCCTGATACCTAATCTAGTACCAAGAACATATTTATCACTCAAATATTTCTTTAATTTATAAGTAAATCCATAGTGTACATTATGCCATTATCCTGTGACTGGTTTGAGTTTTAATTTTTTGGTATCTAAATTTATTTATGAGTATTTACTGTGTATCCATTTAGGTATAATCTGTTTACATATGCATATGTCAAACAGAATGTATTTATATATAGACAGGGAGGGAAATGAGCAAGTATCAAGGAAGTATTTTGCTCATTCAATAACAGTTAAAAAGCAGCATTAGCTCTTTTTTAATGTGGTTATATTTTATGATAATACAGCATCTATTTTCTTTCTATTTCCTCACCTAAACACCTCCAAGGCTCTATCATGTTGATTGAGGAAAAGATTGTGGGAATCAGTAAACAAGTAAAACGTCAATAAGTAATTCCAAGTTCCAGTCATGCAACCACAGGATAAAAATGAGAAAATCAAAAGGGGCAAAGAAATGTTTCCTCTTATTTGGTTGAATATCCACACATGAGAGAATATCTTGGGTGGGAAAGCAGCCTGACGTTGCTGGCAGTATTAGGAGCACCATCAGTAATACCACATGCATCAGCTCTGTGGACTTCCTCCTGTGTGGTCAGCGTTGGGTCTTACAGAGGATTAGAGAAACACCTGGTTTGAGCTGTGCAGCAGCATGTTCAAGGTGGACTTTCCAGTGAAAGTCCCAGAGTTGTTGTTGTTTTCACTAGAAGAATCCTAAATGACTTGACTGACCAGGAAATAATGAGGATGTATCATTTTTTATACTACCATTAATCTCATTTTATCACCTTGAGATATTTCTAAGGTAAAACTGAAATTTTATTTAGATTAATGTGAATACTTGATTCTCTCTCTTCTGGATGTTATTTTGCATGAGCCAATAATAATTTATAATTTTACTTAGGAGAATATTTTCATACCGACATTTGATTATAATGTGTCATAATACAGTATTTTAATCACCAAGACCACAACAATTTATTTCCCTGATTTTCTCTTCTGACATCTATTCGACTCATTCCTGCCCTCTGCTCCATATTTGAAAAGGACTATATTACATCTTAACTTCACAGGAAAATCAGTCTATAATAATGTCTAATAGTCTAAATCAGTCTATAATAATGTAAGTTATTATAAATTTCATGCCTTACATTGTCTTTGGAGGAAAAGGTATTTTGCTTTAAGAAGTCTTCTCTTCAAGTCTATGTGAAAAACTAAACAGAGGACCAGTTTACATCTTCAGAGTACTTAACAAAATAGAATAGTTGTCACTGTCAATAATTTAAAATTAATACTCAGGAATATTTTCTGTAGTAAGAAAATGTGATTTTTTAGAATGTAATATGCTGAAATATCAGAAAATATCTGAAATATTTTAAACCATCTTGTGTGCCTATGTAGAAATTATTACTCTGTTTATAATTTTTGTAAATAATAAGATTTTTGTATATATATAGTGGGAGAAGGCAATGGCACCCCACTGCAGTACTCTTGCCTGGAAAATCCCATGGATGGAGGAGCCTGGTGGGCTGCGGTCCATGGGGTGGCCAAGAGTCAGACATGACTGAGCAACTTCACTTTCACTTTTCACTTTCATGCATTGGAGGAGAAAATGGCAATCCACTCCAGCGTTCTTGCCTGGAGAATCCCAGGGACAGGGGAGCCTGGTGGGCTGCCGTCTATGGGGTCATCTCTTCCATTATTATGTCACATTGTTTGGCAAAAGGGATTTTGTAGCTGTAATTATCCATAAACAGTTGGCATTGGCTTAGATAAAAGAGAAACAAGCAGATTACTAACTATCTGAGTTATTCCACAAAGAAAAGTTATTATTATATTTAAATTAATATATAAAATATATTTAAATATGTTTACAAATTATATTTATATACTATATATAAATGTATGATAGTATAATATATAAATAATTAAAATTATTTTAAATTTAATATATGCATGTGTATAAATGAATAGAACTCTTCAAAGAGCAAGTTTATTACAAGGAAATATGAAAAACACACTTTATTCTTCATTTCCCCCCAGAAGAGTTATAGTTTTGATTCCCTGCATCCAAACAGTTTCAGAAACAGGCTTATAAAATGGTAGTTTCCCACAGAGAGTCCTCATGGGGGCCTTTGTGGTTACTTGCTACTCTTAGCCCTTTTAAAAAATGCAGTTTTCTTGTATTTGATCCAAAAAAAAATTCATTTTCACAAAGAAAAAGGAATCTTAATCTAGTACCTGTCAGTATATATTTTTACTCACTGGCTATTCTGAAAAATAACCCATTACTCTAAAATAATTGCCAAGTTGTTTAATGTTATTTGAATTATAGTTCATACAAATAACCTAATCCATGAGTAAGTAATTAGAATGTTACACATGTAGAAAATTATTGAAAAATACTTAGATATTTCTAAGATTGCTGCTGCTGCTGCTAAGTTGCTTCAGTCGTGTCCAACTCTGTGCGACCCCATAGATCGCAGCCCACCAGGCTCCCCCGTCCCTGGAATTCTCCAGGCAATACTGGAGTGGGTTGCCATTTCCTTCTCCAATGCATGAAAGTGAAAAGTGAAAGTGAAGTCCCTCAGTCGTGTCTAACTCCTAGCGACCCCATGGACTGCAGGCTACCAGGCTCCTCCATCCATGGGATTTTCCAGGCAAGAGTACTGGAGTGGGGTGCCATTGTTGCTCACAAAGTTGAGAGCAATGTTGTTACCAACTCACCACACTGTAACGCAATAAATGTGTGCTCAGTCATGTCCAACTCTTTATGTACCCCTGCCAATCCCCTCTACCCATGGAATTTTTCAGGCAAGAATATTGGAGTGGAGTGCCATTTCCTTCTCCAGGGATCTTCCCAAGCCAGATGTCTAAACCGCATATCTTACCTCTCCTGCCTTGTCAGCAGATTCTTTCCTGGTGCCACCTGGGTATCGCAGTAAATGATTGCTGTTCTACAGAAGCAGTTTTTTTAGGGGAGTTCTTTTAGACGGTCCTGGGATCACATGATCCACCATTGTTGCAATGTGATGTGAGTTAATGCCACATTAAAGTCCCTTCATTTATTTCTGAAGGAATTGGAGCCCACATTAACTGCTCTGCCTCCAATTCTGTTATCCTTGATGACTGTGTGGGCAGAGTCATTCACAAGGTTGTTAGAATATTTTCAACTTATAAAGAACTATATCAAATCCATTGTATTGAACTAAGTTGTAATTATAGTCTATTTGTATACATTTATTGTATTCTATCCATTTACAATGTGACTTATGGGTTTGATATATTCTCAGTCAATGATATGTGCATAATCATTATTGAACCAGAGCAGACAGTGGCAGGTCTGGAGCCAGCGTAGTCTGATACCTTGATGGGCCTTTAGGGAGTTTTAATACACTGATTACTGGAATGATACAGCATCAGTCTACTGAATGACTTTGTACATTTTGATGTTTTTTAAATATTCAAGGTACACACCAAAGTCAGTTCTTAGAAGAAAGAACATAAAGTAACTATTATAATGCCATATGAAAGGACTAAATTGAATTCCAGGTGTATTTACTAAATATAGGAAGGAACTACGGATTTGAGATTTGGAAGGAAAAGGAAAAACACTGCACAATTGTGGCATCTTTGTGTCTAGTAGAAGATACTTTTCGAATGGAACACAGGGTTCCTTTTAACCGTATGTTTTTTCTTAAAGTAGAAGTAGTGAGTAATAAAATAACCTAGAAAATAACCTAGAAAAAATCCTAGGTGACTAGCCGAGCTTAAATGAAAAGGTGCTAGGAATGTCCACATAACTCTTCTGGAATTATGAGATAAGAGAAGTAGGAAATCTTTTTAGAGCAAGCCAAAGGAAATTATAATTTTAGAGTTCATTCATTCATTTATTTATATATTAGTGAATAAAGACATAGTAAAAATCAAACTGATAGTAATAAATTCTTGCCATACCATTTAAATTTGGGGGCCCCTTGTGAACTTTAGTGTTCTATTAAATAATAGTAATAATAGTACTCATTGAGTCATTATGAGAATTAAAGGAGTTAACATGTATAATGCTAGAGTAGGTACTCAATAAAATTTAATCAGGATTATTTATTAAAACAAAATATTTTGTGAGTACTAATTACCTGTGTGACAGTGAAAGTGAAAGTGACATTGCTCAGTCATGTCCAACTCTATGCGACCCCATGGACTGTAGGCTACCAGGATCCTCCATCCGTGGGATTTTCCAGGCAAGAGTACTGGAGTGGGTTGCCATTTCCTTCTCCAGGGGATCTCCCCAACCCAGGAATCGAACCTGGGTCTCCTGCATTGTAGGCAGACACTTTACTGTCTGAGCCACCAGGGAAGTCCAAGAAGATCTATTTTCATAATCAACCTACTCTGAAAAAATAAGGGTAATTTTGAAATGCTTTAGAAGAGATCTCATTGAAGTCTTTTCCTTCAGTTATCTCTGGAAGAGGGCTTGAGAGGGAAAAAAGGAAAGAAAATTTTTATAATTTTAGTTAAAAAAAGAAAAAGATGGAAAAAGCAAATTAAAATTATATGCTAGCTTTTGTGAAAAACAAACAGATGTGTAAGGAAAATGATAAAAATTCTATTCTTCATTTTTCACCTAACTGTAAAAACATTCAGCAAAAAGCTGTTGGTAAAAAGATATGATACAGACATTTTTTAAACAATCTTTTTTAATCTCAGTGATCCCTGTTTCATGGCTAACATAGAGGTAAAAATATAGTATTTAATGTAATAATTTTTATTTAAATATTATTGTAATGTTTAGTTTAACATTACAAAGAAAGCTGTTCATATTTCTGGGTTGAACAGGACAGACCTCTGGGAATGGGCTGGCAGCGTTCTTGGTACAAAGTCTCCTCCGGCAGAAATTAAGGTGTCAGCCTGGCCTGTGCTGCAGTCCCTTCTAGGGTGTAAATCCTTGACTAGGGTCTGTGCTTGCTGGCAGAATTTAGTTCTGTAAGACTGATGTCCCTGAATTCTTGCTGACAGTTAGTTCTTAAAAAATGAATCTCTCTTTCTTTTTCTCTCTCCCTTTCTCACTCACTGTCAGTCTCAATCTCTTTCTCTCCAAAGTCTGTGACTGAGGATTCAGAATTATATAGATAAAAGTTTCAGTTTGACCCTAGTACCACAGCTGCTGAAATATTAACAGCATTAAATGTGCAAATAGAAAATGTGAATGCAGACAAGGAGTCTTTAGCTGGGTACTCTTGTCATGTCGGTTCCTTGGGGCTCCTTTCCCAGACAAATGAAAAGTGACAAAGATGGGAAGAGCATTTGATATGGTCACTACAATTTGACAGCACAATTTGGCAAAGGGATAAAGAGGGCAAGGCAAGTCACTTTCTTTTCACGTTTGTTTATTTCAGGAAACATTTTTAAAAGAGCATTGCACAAAGCAGTGTTCTATATGGAATGTGATTCCCTTCTGTACTTTTTAAAACATATTTGTTTATAATCAGTGAAATGAATAGGTGTGAAAATAGGAAATAGCAAAAAGTAGTGCATTCCTAATGTTTCTGAATTCAAGTTTAATGAACTCTAAAAACAGTACTGAACAGTGTGACACAGAGTATTTTTTAAATATGTGCATATACATGTAGGTGAAGACATTTACTTGAGCAGATTTTCTCTTCTTGATTTTGTGATTTTAACCTCTCTTTGATAGTTGGTGGTCTGTTCCATGTGTCAATATTATACTCTAAATTAATGTTTCATTGCCCTTTTATAATTGTGATCATTATATGCACAGCAATTAAAATTGAGGGAAAAGGACATCTCTATATAAGGGAGGCTGTGTGTTGTGAAGTGAAGTGAAAGTCGCTCAGTCGTGTCCGACTCTTTGTGACCCCATGGACTATACAGTCCATGGAATTCTCCAGGCCAGAATACTGGAGTGGGTAGCCTCTCCCTTCTCCAGAGGATCTTCTCAACCCAGGGATCAAATCCACGTTTCCCGCAATGCAGGTGGATTCTTTACCAGCTGAGCCACAAGGGAAGCCCAAGAATTATGGAGTGGGTAGCCTATCCCTTCTCCAGCAGATCTTCCACGTGCATTGCACGTGGATTCTTTACCAACTCAGCTATGAGGAAAGCCCCCCTGTATGTTATTAACCTGGGACAAATCCTCGAACTGTCACCTGCAAGCCTCATGGGACAGTCATTATTTTAGCAAATAAATTAGCATCTAGGTCCTGGCTCTCACACTTATGGTTTCAGACTCAAGTGGATTTAGCCCTCTCCCCTGGGTACACTGAGGTAGCAAACCAAAATTCCAATTTAAAATGGAAAACATAACCATTATATAGAATGGAGTACTCCCATGAACCATGGTGGTGCATTCTCTCCCTGTAGTCTAGACACAAGGATATTCAAATGAATGTCCAGGTATTCCAATCTAGTAAGAACTAATATCTCAAGGACAAGATTATCAACGTTTGTATGACAAAAGCATTTTCTCTCTGTAGGCAAAAGAACATGGAGAAATAAGTAATAAAGGTTGTTTGCAATCAGGTCAAGGAGAATTAGACGAATCATACAATTCTGGGCCATTGCAGATGGCTACCAAATGCAGTAGAGAAGATCCTGCTAGTGGGAAGGGAACAATACAAGCCCCTCATCTATCTTCAGCTTAGACATGACTTTGCCAATGAGAAGAAATTCTTGAAGTTTATTGCCTAAAGGTCATACTCTCCTGAACAAAGTTTGAAAGATACTTTGAATACTAACCTCGGTGACTCCCCTTTTATTATGATTCCATTGATGATTAATGATCCTCTACCTCCTCTAGGGATTAAAACACTATTTTTAATACATATGTACATTTTGCATAGCCCTTTCTTGTTCCGTTATGTTTTCACTTTATAGTTTAACTTTAAGGGCAATATAATTTCTTATTATTTTCAAGTTTGGGGAGATATCTCATTCTGGTCTGCAAACATTAACAAATATAATATTTCTTAATGTCCTTTCCATGGTCTTAATTGTGAAATTAGGTATGTTCAGCAAATATATGGATGGGTAATATATTCAAACCATTAGAAAAATAAGTTTTACAGATATGGAAAATATATATGTATAGTATATGTGTGTGTATATATATATAGATAGATAGATAGATATACCACAACTCCAATCAGAAAATGATTACTTTTAAGTCCCCTTCTATGTTCAAGAACACCTAGATAATATTCTACTAGGTTAGAAAGTGAATCAGCTATGTCTGCAGCTAATTATATATTACTTCTAATTCACTTCTTCCTCAGTACACCATTTTCCCTCCTCCACAAATCCCACTTGCTTGTTTTCTTGCAAAGCTGCCAAGAAACTGTGAACAAATTTAACGTCTGAATAACTGCTTGCTCTCTCAATGACCTTGAAAAATTACTTGCATCATTAAAAATTCATAGAAGAGAAAGTTTTTGAGAAGACTGACATATGTAATCATAGTACCTCCTGTGATGCTACTGTACTATTATAGTCTTATGGACTTTAAAATTATCTCAAAGAAATTAACTTTGCTCTAGTTACCCAATTATATCAAAGCTTTCTGATTTTTTTTTTTTCAAAGAGCATAGCACTATTTCCTGCTAGAGGGTAAGAAATGAAAAACAGAAGATTGATGGATCCTGTAAATTTTTGTGATATTTCACAATGACTGTTTCAAACAGTGCCACACAATTGCAAAGGAAGTATTTTGATTGTCTTTTTCATTGAGGTGAGACTCACATAGAAGATATTTAACCGTTTTAAACTGTATAATTCAGTGCCGCTGAGTACATTCATAGTGTGTTTTCTTTAGTTTCAGAACTTTTTCATATCTCTAGAAGAAGCCCTTGTAACCACTCTCTAGGACTCTCACCTCCCTTCCCTAGCGTGCTGTCTCTGTGAATTTGCCTGTTTTGGATTTCAATGATGAACCGAACTGAATTGTAAATAAGTATAAATTTTAGATTCTGTTAATGCATTGATTTTATTCCCGTTTTCCTTGAGGAAAGAGATAGGGAGGGTAAGGATATAAAATCCTAAGAATAAGTTATGAAAACTGACAGGATGGTAAAATGTCATCAGAAGCAGCTTTCTGATACTCCTCCCATAGCAAGTACCACACTGTATTGTAATAATCTCTTTACTTGTCTATTTCTCTTCAAGACTAAAATCATCGGACTTTTTTCTCTTTAAGCCCTAGTGCTTGATACAGTGCTTTCACACATTTAAGTGCTTGCTGTTTACTGAAGGGAATGGGAGGCAAGAAGATGTGGAGCTATTGACAATATTTTGGCCTAAATAAATATCCTGAATCCTTTTTTCTTTTCTTTGCTCTTCTTTTCTTCTCTTTCCTTTCTTTTTTCTTTTTTTTTCTTTTCTTTATTCTCTTTCCTCTGTGTGTTGTATTTTTTGTTTTTGAGATCTGACTTTCCTGATGTTACTTTGAAGAATACATTCTATAAATGTATTTATAGAATTAAAATTGGCCTTACCTTCACTTATCCAACATTTAGCTTTATTAGCATATTGGTCATAATTATGATCATGTGTATTATGTAAAAGAGCTACATTTAATTATCTGAGCAACACAATCTGATTTCGTTCTCTTTCCTTTCTCTTGGAGTTCTTTTCCTTTGGCACAACCTTTGTCTTCCAACTCCAGTCCCACCCCCTTGCCCAAGGCATCAGTACTCAGTCCAGTGGGATCGATCAATCAACACTCAACTCAGTACTAGAGTGAGAGACATATAGTTAGGATAGTGCCTATGGAAAAGGGAGAAAAACTAGATCTAAATCACTTCCTCCTATATACTTTCCCTAACATATGGTTTTTATTTTGCATGGGACAATGGAAACATAATCATTTGAAAACCCAGTGTCAATCCCACTCGTTTCCTTAGTCTTAAGTAGAGAAATTGCCACAACAGAGAGTGGTGGGTATCATTTCAACAGTGGCTAAGATAAACGTGTTCTTTTACCTTACCTTTTTTCTCACTTTGTGTTTGAGGATAATTCCACTAATGCTGGCAGATCTGTTCATTGTGTCTGAAAAAAGTCAGTGGGGAATAATAGCCTTTGCCATAATTCTTTCAACATCAGTGTCTATGAGCCCTTATTCTGTGTTGGTTTAGACAAACTGCTCCTTCACAGGCAGGGTATCAGGAATATATTTTAATCTTCTGCTTCCAAGGTTCTATGAAGACAGTACTATACATCTGATTTATGAGCAAGCATAGGTTGTTGTTGATTTCACTGAATTCCTAAGGAAATTGTTTTCTGCTCATTTTGTCTTTCCTCTGGGTAACACATCACATTATCTTGTTTGGGGGTGTCTGCTTCTCACCGCTCAGTACCATTAGCATACATCTGGGCCACCTTTGTGTGGAACTGTCCCCTGGTGAAACCCTCAGTGTTCTGGGATGGAGAAAGACTGCAATTTACGGAGTCCATTATCACCTCTGGACGTGTAGAATGATAATGGAAGTGACAGAGGTGCAGCTGAAAATTGGCTCTTAATATTTTATGTGCTCAAGCAAAGGATTGGAAATCTCATGCTGCTCCTGAGGGAAAATGAAGTATGTGGGATTTTTTTTTTTCTATTAGAAAGTTATATGCAAAGGGTTGACTACAGGGTTTCGAGAAAAGTATTACAACACATTCGTTTTGTGTTAACCAACACTTCTCACTGGAGGTTTAGAGAGAAAAAAATACTTCTGCATGAAAAATTAAAATATGGAAACAAAGTATATGCAGCAAAGTTTTAGAACTGATAATTCTAAAATAATGCACCATATATAGTATCACTTTGTTTTAACTGATGGGTTATGTCTAAGAATTCACAAATGTTTGCCTAAAAAGGTTATTTTTAATTTTTTGGATTCTTATTTCACATTTCTCCAGATGTGTATAAGAGACAGAGCAAAGAATGAACAATGAGTTTGAAAACAGAAACTCTATCAGAATTTTTAAGTGTTTTAAGACAAATAAGATGGAAAATAAATACAGCTTTTGAAATAGTCATATTAATAATTTGACATTTATGTTAGTATATTACAGTGCTTATAATAACACTAAAGAGATGCTTGTTGAAATCATTTTCATTGAAAAATATAGTTTCTGGCTTGACTAAGATGAGATACAATAGAGTGCCCTTTTCATAAGTATTTTATTACGTGTCATCCATCTTATTTCAGACAAAACAAAAGTAGTATGGTAATATATTTTCTTAATAATAAAAGACTAAATGTTATTGAAATATAGCAGATGTTAAGTCCTGTCTGTATTTCCTGGATGTATATTTATGATATCAAGAATTTCTAATTTTTCTACTTTACCACCAGAGTATACATTAGTGGCATTACTATATTGCTGTTGCCTGATGATTAATATGTCCTGATTTTAGTTTTCAAGGCATTTGGAGATGATGGAATAAGCCTGGTGGAGTTTTTCTTCAGTTACTTTTCAGAAACGACAATTTACTTTCTCCTGTATGTTTCTGTCATTGTTTCTTTGCTTGGTATGAATATCACTTTATTTAACTCAGAGTAGGGAAAGTTTCAAGTTGCTATGGCGGATTTCAAGCATCGTTTAAATCAGCAATGTCTGCCTTTTGAATAAGATCTCTTAGATCTGATTATTTAGATGTGTCTTTTGATTTAGTGGCCACTGACAAGATCAAAGTAGCAAGACTCAAGATTGAGACTTGAGGAGAATTCTAAATACTGCAAACACCCTGTCAGTGATGCTCAACAAACTACTTGAATTATAAATTTCTAATACTTTTGACACAAAACCTTCATAATATTATAATTATTATCCAATTAAAATAATTTTTAAAAAGTCTTTATATTTTATAGAATCATTACTAGTTAATATCAATAAGTTTTATCACTGAAAATTTATTGAGTGCATGTGCCAAGCAAAATTTTAGGCACTTTTATATATATTCTGTATATGACATTTGTCTTTTGTGGCTTCCAAGTTTATGAGGGAAAAGATGATTGCCTTGTTCACTGTTAGCCTTGGAGATAATTTAGTTCCTGGAAATTAATAGAAACTCAACAAACATTTATTGAATGAGAAAAAGCATTACTTTTTAAAATTCTAGCCATGATAAAAAGATAGCTATGTAAATATTTTAAGGGGTGTTCTGTGCTATGCTGAGTCGCTCATTCATGCCTGACTCTTTGCGACCCCCATGGACTGTGGTCAGCCAGGTTCCTCTGTCCTTGGGGATTCTCCAGGCAAGAATACTGGAATGATTTCTATGCCCTCCTCCAGGGCATCTTCCTGACCCAGGGATATAACCCAGGTCTCCCACATTGTAGGCAGATTCTTTACCGTCTGAGTCACCAGGGAAGCCATTTTAAGGGATGGCTTTATTAAAGATCTGGATTTCTGATATTGATGACTGAGCATTGGTCCTCTCTTTGCTTTTGGGCACCTAGAATGTAAACAAGTAGAATTCCAGAGATTAAAACTTCTTCACAGAATTGGGGCTCAGTTGGTTTGTTATTCAGCAATGAGCCAGATAGCTGAGAAAAGAAGAGAAGCGAAGGGCAAAGGAAAAAAGGAAAGATATACCCATCTGAATGCAGAGTTCCAAAGAATAGCAAGGAGAGATAAGAAAGCCTTTCTAAGTGATCAATGCAAAAAAAAATGAGGAAAACAATAGAATGGGGAAGATTAGAGTTCTCTTCAAGAAAATTAGAGATACCAAGGGTACATTTCATGCAAAGATAGGCACAATAAAGGACAGAAACAGTATGGACCTAACAGAAGAAAAGATATTAAGAAGAGGTGGCAAGAATACACAGAAGTACTATACAAAGCAGATCTTAATGACCCAGAGAACCATGATGGTGTGATCACTCATCTAGAGCCAGACATCCTGGCCTGTGAAGTCAAGTGGGCCTTAGGAAGCATCGCTACGAACAAAGCGAGTAGAGGTGATGGAATTACAGCTGAGCTATTTCAAATCCTAAAAGATGATGCTGTGAAAGTGCTGCACCAAATATGCCAGCAAATTTGGAAAATACAGCAGTGGCCACAGGACTGGAAAAGGTCAGTTTTCATTCTAATCCCAAAGAAAGGCAATGCCAAAGAATGCGCAAATTACTGCACAATTGCACACATCTCACATGCTAGCAAAGTAAAGCTCAAAATTCTCCAAGCCAGGCTTCAACAGTACATGAACCATGAGCTTCCAGATGTTCAAGCTGGATTTAGAAAAGGAAGAAGAACCAGAGATCAAATTGCTAACATCCACTGGATCATCGAAAAAGCAAGAGAGTTCCAGAGGAACATATACTTCTGCTTTATTCACTACGCCAAAGCCTTTGACTGTGTGGATCACAACAAACTATGTAAACTTCTTAAAGAGATGGGAATACGAGACCACTTGACCTGCCTCTTGAGAAATCTGTATGTAAGTCAAGAAGCAACAGTTAGAACTGGACATGGAATAATGGACATGGAACAATTGGTAAAGGAGTATGTCATGGCTGTATATTGTTACCCTGCTTATTTAACTTATATGCAGAGTACATTATGTGAAATGCCAGGCTGGATGAAGCACAAGCTGGAACCAAGATTGCCTGGAGAAATATCAGTAACCTCAAACAGCAGATGACAGCACACTTATGGCACAAAGTGAAGAGGAACTGAGGAGCCTCTTGATGAAAGTGCAAGAAGAGAGTGAAAAAGCAGTCTTAAAACTCAACATTCAGAAAAACTAAGATCATGGCATCCAATCCCATCACTTCATGGCAGATAGATGGGGAAACAATGGAAACAGTGAGCGACTTTATTTTCTTGGGCTCCCAAATCACTGCAGATGATGACTGCAGCCATGAAATTAAAAGACGCTTGCTCCCTGGGAGAAAAGCTATGACAAAACTAGACAGCATATTAAAAGGCAGAGATGTTACTTTGCCAACAACAGTCCATCTAGTCAAAGCTATGGTTTTTCCAGTAGTCGTGATGTGAGAGTTGGACTATAAAGAAAGCTGAGCGCCGAAGAATTGATGCTTTTGAGCTGTGGTGTTGGGGAAGACTCTTGAGAGTCCCTTGCACTGCAAGAAGATCAAACCAGTTAATCCTAAAGGAAATCAGTCCTGAATATTCACTGGAAGGACTGATGCGGAAGCTGAAACTCCAATACTTTGGCCACCTGATGCGAAGAACTGACTCATTGGAAAAGACCCTGATGCTGGGAAAGATTGAAAGTGGGAGGAGAAGGGGATGACAGAGGATGGGATGGTTGGATGGCATCTCTAACTCCATGGACGTGAGTTTGAGCAAGCTGCGGCAGTGGTGATAGACAGGGTAGCCTGGTGCACTGCAGTCCATGGGGCTGCAAAGAGTTGACCAGGACTGAGCAAGTGAACTGAACTGAATGAGCCAGGTCCGGCTTCCTGGTGGCTCAGTGGTAAAGAATCTGCCTGCCAACTCAGAAGATGCTAGTTCAATCCCTGGGTTGGGAAGATCTCCTGAGGAAGGAAATGACAACCCACTCCAGTATTCTTGCCTGGGAAATCCCGTGGACAGAGGAGCCTGGCAGTTCATGGGGTCACAAAGGAGTCCGACACAACTTAGTGACTAAACAAGAACAAATGAGCCAAGTAGCAGTGGTCTTTAAAAAAATAAAGAAACAAAATCCAATTTACTTATGTATCTGTGACTCTGCTGGGTCTTTGTTGTATGCACGGCTTCTCTAGTTGCATTGAGCAGGGCCTGCTCTTCAGCTGTGGTGCACAGGCTTCTCATTGCGGTGGCTTCTCTTGTGGAGCACAGATTCCAGCCACATGAGCTTCAGTAGTTGTGGCTGATGGGCTCTAGAGTGCAAGATCAATAGTTGTGGCACACGGGCTTAGTTGCCCCAAGGCATGTGAAATCTTCCTGAACCAGGGATCAGACCTTTGTCTCCTGCGTTGGCAGGTGGATTCCTAACCACTGGACCACCAGGGAAGTCCACAGTGGTCTTTCTTAAACCAGATATAGTTGTTCCCTCTGGGTCTTACAAGGTGTCAAACAAAATGTCAATATTTAAAGTGTCTTCTTTTACTTTTTTAATAATTGAATCATATGATGATAAAATATTCATCTCAAAGGAGTATTGTCTGTTGCTGACAGCTTTTCTATGTAAAAATGTATTTCCCAGGTGTTATTATATTACCATACCTCTGTGTTAAAAGTCTGCAGGCATTATTGTAGTGGTTGTGATTTAATTTATCAAATGAATATATATATAAAATTCCACTACTTCACACTTTCTCACACTACTGAACATTCTGAACAGTTGTAACAAGAACACAACCATTGCCACAATTTTCTCTCAGCTCCACGCTGAGTCAGAGCTGCTTTGTGTACTGTACATCTCGTAAAACCCAGCCAGGAAAGCAGGAAAAGGAGACTTTCTTATGTTTAAAAAATATCTATCTTTAAATTGCACCATTGTGTGCTATCATTAGCATTTATTTTACTTATATGTGTATATAATATCTATGTAAATTACATATGTATTCCACAGATGAGGAAAGTAAGACCCAGCTAGACTGTGTGGTTTTTGCCCCACATGATGAGATTTTCAAGGTTCTCATGTGGGGCTAAAACCCTCAGTCAGAATTCTTTTGCAGGAATTATAGTACAGTGTCTGGAAATCAGGCTTAGGTGTCCTTTTGTGTGTGAGAGAAGGTCCTGAAAATAGGAGAAATCACACTCTAAATGAGATATTAGCTAGAAATTTGAGAATGGAAGTGATTGTTTCTTCTACTGGCAACGTAACTCCTCATTTTCATTTTGATCAAAGTTGTATCCATCCTATGGGCCAGCTCCCAAGCCCCCTCTTCCTGGAAGAAGACTCCTTTTCCACAAATTCCTTTTCCTCTATTATAATATTCTTCATAGGCTGCTGGGTGGTAACCTTTTGTTTTCTATCATTGTGTCTTAATGAATCTACAGTTAAGCAGGCCTGAATTTTAATCTCAGATCTGCCACTTTAAATAAATTGCATGTCACTAGGCAAGTTGCTGAATTTTCTACTGTAACTTTCCTGGTTTGTAAATTAGGTCACTTGCCTCATGGTCAAATTTTCAAGCTTAAAATATGTAAATAGCTTTGCAAAATGTGTGACATAAAATAAATGCTCAATAAATGGTAGCTATTATTTTTGGCCTTGGTGTCTCATTAGAGTTTAGTACAGATATTCTTCTATCTATAAATCTAACACAGTAGTTGGGTATTGACTTTTTAAAGAATATCTATGTGATCTCCAACTATTCAGCTATTACTGGACAATCTAGATTCAAGTCTAAGCAAGTGTTTCTAGATAAAATGTAACATTTTCACAATGCTATGTAGGAACTCTTTTATCTTGATCTCATGGTTCAAGATACTACGAATAAATTTTAAAATAATTTTATATAGAGTTAATTCTTGATTGGGGTCAAAGAAAGATATGAACACAGATAATAGCAAGCCTTCCCTGGTGGTGCAGAGGTTAAAGCATCTGCCTGCAATGTGGGAGACCTGGGTTCGATCCCTGGGTTGGGAAGATCCCCTGGAGAAGGAAATGGCAACCCACTCCAGTATTCTTGCCTGGAGAATCCCATGGACGGAGGAGCTTGGTGGGCTACAGTCCATGGGTCGCAAAGAGTCGGACACAACTGAGCGACTTCACCTTTCACCTTTCTCCCAGTCTACTGAACTGTGCATAGGGAATGAGAGAGCAATGCAGTGAGGACCACCTGGTGAATGGATCGTCAAGTACAGCAGTGGTGCCTGACGTGCCTGCCTAAATATGTCAATAGACATATTTAATGCCCCACTATTTACAAACCAGTAAATGAACTGATTTTCAAATCAAGGTATCATTTACATAGACTGAAAGTCACACTTTTTAGTTTACAGTTCTATGAGGTTTGACAAACACATTCAGTTATGCAACCACCACAGTTGTGTGTGCTCAGCCATATCTGGCTCCTAGAGCCCTCGTGGACTATAGCCTGCCAAGCTCCTCTGCTGGTCATGGTATTTTCCAGGCAAGAATACTGGAGTGGATTGCCATTTCCTACTCCACAGTTGTGTAGTCAACACAATCAAGATATAGAACATTTATCACTGTCAGTGAATTTGGAGTTAGGCAGACTTAGTTTAATTCCTGGATCTGCCACTTTCAGGCTGTTGGTCATTGAACATTTCTCTCACATCCAAAATATGACTTCATGTCCACTTCCTAGGACTTCTCAGGTGACACAGTGGTAAAGAATCCTCTTGCCAGTGCAGGAGAATCCAAGAGATGCAGGTTCGATACCTGGGTCAGGAAGATCCACTGGAGAAGAGAATGGCTACCCACTCCAGTATTCTTGCCTGCAAAATCCCATGGACAGAGGAGCATGGTGGGCTACAGTCCATGGGGTCGCAAAGAGTCAGATGTGACTAAGTACACTTACTCCCAGCTTTTGGAAACACTTAGCTGTTTCCTGTTCCTATAATTTTGCCTTTTACACAATGTCATACAAATATAATCATGTGATAGCTTCTTCCTCTGATTCATTTCATTCAACATCATTATTTGAGACTCACCGAAAATTTTGTATATGTCAATATTTAATTCCTTTGATTCCTAAGTAGTATTTAATTGGACAAATGTACCATGGTTTATTTATTCACCAGTTGAAGGTTGCCTATAGTTTTTAATATTATAAGTAAAAAAACTATAAGCATTTGTGGACAGGTTTTTGTATGAACCTAAGTTTTCATTTCTCTCAGGTAAATACCTAGAAGTGGATTTCTGGGTCACATGGTAACTGTTTTGAACTACTATTTAGAGTGATTAAAAAAAAAAAAACACTGCATAGAAATTAAATAAGCAGGGTGACAAGATACAGCCTTGACATACTCCTCAGATTGGTTCCAAATAGGAAAAGGAGTACGTCAAGGCTGTATATTGTCACTTACTGAGTACTAAGTGGTTATTATATATAAGAATTTGAGTTATGTGATCATTCAGAGCATTACCATATGGAGTGCTAATTTTTCCTAAATGGGTCCAGAAGATGGATTCTCATCTTCTATTCTGTAGATTTTTTTTCCTTCTATCTTTACAAATTCCTTTTACTTTGCCCCCTGGCTTCTTCTTCCTGCATACTTCCCTTCGTATTTACTGTGTTTTCTCCACTGCTTAATAGTAAATTAGACTAAATAACTTGTTAAATTGTTGGTTGCTTAAGAACAGATCAGAGAAGGCAGTGGCACTCCACTCCAGCACTGTTGCCTGGAAAATCCCATGGACAGAGGAGCCTGGTGGGCCGCAGTCCATGGGGTCACTAACAGTTGGACATGACTGAGCAACTTCACTTTCACTTTTCACTTTAATGCATTGGAGAAGGAAATGGCAACCCACTCCAGTGTTCTTGCCTGGAGAATCCCAGGGACGGGGTAGCCTGGTGGGCTGCTGTCTCTGGAGTCGCAGAGAGTCGGACACAACTGAAGCGACAGCAGCAGCAGCTAAGAACAGATAGACAGTGAATGAGGGCCTCTTTCAGTCACTCTTGAGAAGACATGTGTCCTTTTTTCATTTCAGATAGTTTTCATAAAATCTTATTTTGTAAAAACCAACCTCTTCTTTGCAAGTTGTCATTTTCCAGAAACTTTGTATTCTTGATAAGTAACTCTTGATGGTACCATCCTAGTGATAACATAAATTCACATTCCAATTATGCCCTCTCTCCCACTCTAGTAGTGAATACCCATCTTGCTAAAGGTAACTTAAGACTTCCTTAACATTATCAAAAGCATTATCTTATTGAATTTGCATACTTGATGTTCTAAGTCTATGATAGCATGATATTGAAAAACAAACAAACCCTATATTTTGGCTGTTGATGTCCCTGGGTGATAGAAAAAAGCCCTATCTGATTCCAGACACCTAAACCAAAATCAGCTACAGCCCCCTCCTTTTTCATAATTACTCACCTGAAAGAGAAAAAGAAGATTCATCTCTTTAATTAATGTATATAAGAAAAGAAAGAAGGAAGGACAGATGGAATTAAGGAGTAAAATATAAGAATGAAAATGATATGGACTGCCCTGGTGGTCCACTGATTAAGAAACCACCTGCCAATGCAGGGGAGAGGGTTTCAGTCCCTGGTCTGGGGAGATTCCACATGCCCACATGCTACAGTGCAACTAAGCCCATGCACAACTACCGTACTGAGCCCACACCCCCTACAACCCGTGCTCTGCAACAGAGAGGCTGCCGTAATGACAAGCCCGCACAACACAACTGAGAATAGCTCCTGCTAGCCCCAGCTAGAGGGATTCTGGGCGCAGCAGCAAAGACCCAGGGCAGCCAAAACTTTTAAAAATTTACAAAATGAACGGAAATAATATATACTTCTAAGTAAGGAAGGAACAAATAGACCTTGGTATGGTTTTTCCTGTGGTCGTGTATGGATGTGAGAGTTGGACTGTGAAGAAGGCTGAGCACCGAAGAATTGATGCTTTTGAACTGTGGTGTTGGAGAAGACTCTTGAGAGTCCCTTGGACTGCAAGGAGATCCAACCAGTCCGTTCTGAAGGAGATCAGCCCTGGGATTTCTTTGGAAGGAATGATGCTGAAGCTGAAACTCCGGTACTTTGGCTACCTCATGCGAAGAGTTGACTCATTGGAAAAGACTCTGATGCTGGGAGGGATTGGGGGCAGGAGGAGAAGGGGACGACCGAGGATGAGATGGCTGGATGGCATCACTGACTCGATGGACGTGAGTCTGAGTGAACTCTGGGAGTTGGTGATGGACAGGGAGGCCTGGTGTGCTGTGATTCATGGGGTCGCAAAGAGTCGGACACGACTGAGTGACTGAACTGAACTGAACTGAATTTAGTTTGCAGAGCATCCCCTACAATTTGATATGTATTTGATATATGAATTGTCTCTAAACTCTCTCCTTTGCAAAAATAGAAAAGCAAAAGGCAACTAATAAGGAAAATAAGTTGAGTGAGGTGACAGCTTTGTCATTTTTTAAATTGGATTTGCTCTCTACTTCCCTTCCAGAATGACGCCCCCAAGGCTCTGCCTCCACCGCTGTCAGTTTAGTTCTCTCCAACATTATTAAACCCTGCCAATCCTGCCTTGAGAGTTCCATTAGAATAATTCCACCAAGAGTGGCTATTTATATACTTCTTGGTACATTTCTAAATATAATGGAAGATGTTTGAATATAATATTTCAGTTAATTTTTTAATGGAAGCAAAATTTTAGATTTGCACAATGGCGATGATCCCCCTACGACACATAAATCTCAGAGCTAGACCAGAGGCACTGAGTACCAGTAGGCACTGGAGGAAAGAATTATTAATCCATTGCTCCAATCCGAGGACTCTTCTCCTTAAACCTGCCTGCTCAGTCACTTCAGTTGTGTCTGACTCTATGACCCTATGGACTATCACCACCAGCCTCCTCTGTCCATGGGATTCTCTAGGCAAGAATACTGGAGTGGGTTGCAATGTCCTCCTCCAGGGGATCTTCCTCACCCAGGGATTGAGCCCCTATATTCTGCATTGTAAGTTGATTTTTACCACTGAGCCTCTGGGGAGGCCCTCTCCTTAAACCTATGATGCTTTCAATGTCCCTTGGCTAGTCATGAGATGAAGTCGCTCAGTCGTGTCCGACTCTGCGACCCCGTGGACTGTAACCTACTAGGCTTCTCCGTCCATGGGATTCTCCAGGCAAGAATACTGGAGTGGATTACCATTTCCTTCTCCAGGGGATCTTCCCGACCCAGGGATCGAACCTGGGTCTCCCACATTGGAGGCAGACGCTTTAACCTCTGAGCCACCAGGGAACAAGTTCCTAAATGATTTCACAAGGCAATACACTCCTGTACATATTTTCAGGCAAGCAGGTTCCCCCATTTCATAAGTGGAATTGCTGAGGCCCAAAGTTAATTTCTCAAGATCTCATAGTGAATAAAGGAAGATGAAGCTAATGAAAAGCAGGTCTCCATTTGACCAGTGCTGTTTTCACTGTAAAACGCCATATTAAGGGCAACCCCAGTTCTGTTTCTTGTCTGTCCATTTTCAATATAATGTATAGAGATATTTTTGTGCTTTCAAACTTTCAGTAGACTATCAGTATATACAGGTATGTACTATTTTAATAACCATCTCCATGACAATAAACTAAGGAATTTATTCTGCAATATTTTAAAAGGGTGATGGAGTATTAATAGATTAATATGAGTATATATATATACATATATATATATAATACATTCATGATTTAACTAAAATTTTTTTCTAAACTTGGTTTGAGTTTGTGTTTAATGAAAGGTAGAGTGTTTGTATCATAAATGAAGAAAAAGTTCAAATCCTGTTAGCATTTAGATTTTAAACTCAATAATCCCCCAGAAACCCCAATAAAGAACAATATTTTAAAACAAGAGAAAATATATAGCCTAAATAAACTTTGCTATATTCCCTTAAAATTGGTAAAATTCTATTAAAAACATCAATTTTCACATTGTAGCTCTGAAAAGTATAAACTTAGAGTAAAATAGCAAAAGGGAATATTGATAAAAACCAAATTTTCAGGAAGTTCCAAAAGGAAGAAATACTTATTAAATTCTCAAAGCTTGTAGATTCCTCCTATACTGGGTAGGGGAAAGATGACCAGCCAGTTGCTTTGACTGTGCATATAATGAAGTGAAGTGAAGTAAAAGTTGCTCAGTCGTGTCCGACTCTTTGCAACCCCATTGACTATACAGTCCATGGAATTCTCCAGGCCAGAATACTGGAGTGGGTAGCTGTTTCCTTCTCCAGGGGATCTTCCCAACCCAGGGATCAAACCCAGGTCTCCCACATTGCAGGCAAATTCTTTACCAGCTGAGCCACCAGAGAAGCCCCCAATATAATACCTAAGTAGGTGGCTCAGACAGTAAAGCGTCTGTCTACAATGCGGGAGACCTGGGTTTGAGCCCTGGGTTGGGAAGATCTCCCTGGAGAAGGAAATGGCAACCCACTCCAGTACTGTTGCCTGGAAAATTCCAATGGACAGAGGAGCCTGGAAGGCTACAGTCTATGGGGTCACAAAGAGTTGAACATGACTGAGCAACTTCACTTTCACTTTCACCATACTGAGCTATCAGGGAAGCCTTTCATGTAATACCTAAGTGTATTGAGGTTAGCAGACAACATTGGATCATTCAAAGGAATCTTTTGAGAGTTAGTAAGCCTTAAGGAAGGAGAAGGCAATGGCACTCCAGTACTCTTGCCTGGAGAATCCCATGGCTGGAGGAGCCTGGTAGGCTGCAGTCCATGAGGTCGCTAAGAGTCGGACACAACTGAGTGATTTCACTTTCACTTTTATGCATTGGAGAAGGAATTGGCAACCCACTCCAGTGTTCTTGCCTGGAGAATCCCAGGGACGGGGGAGCCTGATGGGCTGCCGTCTATGGGGTCACACAGAGTCGGACATGACTGAAGCGACTTAGCAGCAGCAGCAGCAACATCAACAAGCCTAAGGAAAGAGTAATTCAAACACTAATTCATACTGTGAGTAGAAAAAATAGGTAGCTTATTGCCCTAGTGCAACCTTTAATTACATATTGAAAAATAACAACAGAAATAAGCAAAGGCTCCTGAGGCCCTCTCTGATCTTTCAGTGGCCCCTGCCTGACTATGTCCCATCTAATCTAGTGGGTACCATTCTCCTCTTGCTCTGTCACACTGGCGTCCTGATGTCTCTTGGCCTATCCAAGCTGATTCTCAGTTCAAGCCTCTTGCATTAATTGTTCCCTATCCTGGGGATATTCTCAGAGCAAAATGCTTCCTTAATTCTTATCATCTGGTCCTTTCCTGACCGGTCCTATTGAAATGTCACCAGCTTCCCACTGCTTTCTCTCCAGTTACCTTATTTCTTTAGATGCTTCCTCCAGCTAGACTGTAAGCTCTTTGAGGGCAAGGGCTAGGGCTGCCTTGTTCATCGTTAAGTCCCCTAAACCTATGAAACACCTGCCTGAGCTATTAGTGTCATAAGTAGTACAAGGAAAAGCTATCTGTAGTATATATTTACATGAATTTGTGCTTGGGACTTCTAAAATAAAAGGACGCATCTGCATATTATTACTAATTAGTTAGAATATACTTGCTAATTATTCTTTGTAGGAAAACTATTATTTTACTTCACCAGATTTTTCCAAGTACAAATGTTAGAAGCAGAAGAGAACATACGTTGGTTTAAAAAAAAAAAACAAATAGTAGGGACCTTCAAGACTTTGTATTGTAATTTGGTCTCTCTCTCTCCACCTCCATTGTATGGTCAAGGTAACTGGGATGCAAAAAGGTGACATAGTGCATTGGGTCACATGTTTGATAGACTATACAAGCCATTCTCCAAATTGGGCTTCTAAATGGAAGTCATTTAAACATCTTTTCCACTTATCTAAGCTGTCTTTCTTTCCTCTGTGCTGGATTAGCCATTGATTTACCTGCCTGGCATTTCTTGGTCTTGGTAGTTTCCTATACTGTTTGGCTTCATGTAAGTGACTTATTTTGAACCAGTGCTTAAGAGCCCAGGCTTCCCCTGGTTTGAGTCCTGACTCTACCATTCACTAGATATAATATCCTAGTTAAGTAAGGATAACTGTTTCAGTTAATTTCCCCATAAAACAGTGGTAGAAGCACTTTTTTCCCCACTCTGAGAATTAAAAAAGACAATTTATGTACATAAAACAGAGTCATTGTATGTATTTTTTAGAAGGGCTCTAAAACATTTGTTTGTAGAATTATTTGGATAAATAAAAATTGAGTACTAACATGTTAAATAATACCTAGCTAAAGTAATTTAGAAGCTTTTTTATTAGTTAAATATTGATTTAAGAAAAAAGCACCCTGGACAGACTTCTTACCACTAACCAAGGAGTTCTCTTTCACTGTTAATTAAATGTAAAACAATTTCAGTATTTTCTTTTGAAACATACAGTTTTCAATTTACTGCAAGGAGAGTAATAAATTAATTTGAAGTCCATTATGAATGATTTTTCATATATGTCTCCCATTAGCAGTGCCAAGGCTTCCTTTCATTAAGCTAGGTAATGAGGAGATAGACGTATTTTGACTTCAGGAAATGGATAGAAACAAGATGTAAAAGTGAAAGTCTCCTGGCTTTAAACTGCAGTTAGCCCTTTGTATTCATTTTTGAGCCAGTGTTTCCAACACCCTTGAATTGCAGCAATCTCTCGTGAAGGAATGGGACTTCTGTTGTGGCTCAGAGGGTAAAGCGTCCACCTACAATGCAGGAGACCGGAGTTCAATCCCTGGGTCAGGAAGATCCTCTGGAGAAGGCAATGGCACCCCACTCCAGTACTCTTGCCTGGAAAACTCCATGAACTGAGGAGCCTGGTAGGCTACAGTCCATGGGGTCGCAAAGACTCAGACACTTTACTTCACTTCACACTAAATGAAGAAATAGTTTTGTGTCAAAAACTAAATTTGGATATTAGGAATTCTAAACTATAATGTTATACTAAGTCTATAATATGGCTAAGTTTATAATATGGAGTATTTTTAATGTTTTGTTCCTGTCCTTTTTAATGCTGCGATTCATGGGGTCGCAAAGAGTCGGACACGACTGAGTGACTGAATTGAACTGAGTGTGGCTTAAGTTTAATATTTGTGAAGTCCTTTTATGTTCTTCAGTTGCGTGACTCTATATAAAGGCAAAATATCATTGTTAATTCTCAGGAGTGTTATTAAAAATCACTTAATGTTTATAAAATATGTTGAAGATAAAAATTGTGATATAACCACTATATGTATGTTTTGTTAATTAAAGAAAACCATGTTAGAGCTAAGTTTGCTGATGACACTTTTTTTATTTCATTCCCCTGAATTCCTTTCAAAAGTTCAGTGAGGCATGCATGCCAGGCTATTCAAGCACTCCAGGAATCTCTCTCGCGGTCTCTCTCTTTTTTTTTTTTTTCTTGGGAGTTTTTTCTTTTCTTTAGTGTTAGGTCTCAGGAGTTTTCATTTTCTCTTCTTAACCATTACCATTAAAAACATCTGGAAACTAATATGTAACATCTTAACATTGTATGCAAATGAGATTAGCTGTATATGCACTGTTGCCTTTTTACTATAAGGAAATACAAAGGGTTTTCTACTCAGACTTTATTTTTTAATTAAAATCATACCAATATTTGAAATAATTATGAGAGTACTGAGACTCTAACATCCTCCCTTGATGGTAAATGATGTGAATGATTACTAAAGCCTGCCAGGCTCCTGTGTCCATGGGATTCTCCAGGCAAGAATATTGGAATGGGCTTTCATTTCCTTCTCTGAATGATTATTATTGAAAGTTATGAAAAAGTGGTCTGTTGTTTGAATTTCTCACATGTAGAGAGAAACACTTTTTTAAGATGTGATTAAGTTCATTTGGGCTCTTTCTTTTTTTTATTTTCACTCCTTTCTCTAGTATTAGTGACTAGGAGAGGAAAAGCCAGCAAACACAGATAAGTGATCTCCCACTGAAAATAATCTGTTATCTGATTGTCTCCATTTATCCCATCACATATATTTCTGGCATCTTTATCCATGTCGAACAACAGTGAGCCTGAGATGTTTAAATGTCAAACAGACACACAGACAAAAGTAGCTGAAGGTAGCTGCCTTGCCAAACAAAGAATGGAAATGGCAGAAATGCCAATAAAAAGCAGAAGCAGCAACAGATGGCCAACTCTATGGCCCCGTAGAGCTGGGAAGACAGGGAAAAAATGTGAATGAGAGAAAACAGACAATCAGTACTGTGGTTGTGGACGTTTTTGGTTTAGCCTTTCTTCCTGAACCCTTCTCTCTCCCTTTCTAATATTTCAGCCTCTGATAAGGAGTTGGTGAAGGAGCAGTGCTATGAGATTACAAGTGAAAGACTGACATTCCATTTCCTAGTGCTTGTGGGGTCACTACACACTCTGACATACGGGTTTATGTTTCCTACCCAATTAGCCAGTCAAAATGGGAATGTTCATTGTTTTAAGAAAATCCAAGTTGACATCAACATCTCCTAAATTTATTTGACCTCAGAATACTTTTTTTTTTCCCCCTGAAACACCATTAACATCCCACTTCTAGAGCTAGTGTTCCATAGAATGCACTTGAGGGGGATAATGCTTTAAATGCTCAGAAAAGGTTTAATTACATTTTCAGCATACCACACTAACAAGGAAGTATGTGATATGGTTTTGGAAAGTTTCCTTCAAAAAAATTCAGATAAAAATGCTTTGTTTCTAAAAGCATTTCCCCTCCATCTATCAGAAGCTTATCTATGACTCTAACCGTATCAGATAACTAAGGGGATGCTTGTGTTAAATAAACTTTGTCTTAAAACATAAAAAGGAAAAGAGGAAAGAAAGAAAACAAAAACTCACATAGCACTCTTCTTTTTGTAAATGATTCAGACTTTTCTTCTTGACTTTATGGTTTGAATGGCCTATGAACACTTCCTCATGTCATCCATGCCAGCCGTGCCTATAAATCTTTTACATTCTAGAAGCTTAAGATGTTTCATTATTTATCTGTATTTGTTGAGGTCAGCCTTGATGAAGAAGACTGTAATGAACTGCTTATTGCAAGGTCCTATAAAAGAAAAATAAGTTGAGCTTGGCCCGTAAACCTGAATATACACAAGAGGTGTAGTTTTTCTTACTACATGACAGGGCAGAAGGAGTTTGAAATTACTGATGGGAGTTTTTGAGAATTTAGGAATTAAAAGCAAAGCTATCTTGTTTCATCTTCACTTGGAGAGGAAGAAAGAAATTTACTATATAGGGAAGAACTGGTACTACATAATGGCCCTCAGTTTATTACTGAGTTTCCTCACTATTATGGGATATGTGAAAAGGAGATGATAACTCTAGGTCACTTCTGAAAAATAGTATTTTCAGAAGCTAGAACTACCATTTGCAAATTTTTGAAGTAAATAAATCAATAAAAGCAGCTGTTTAGGAAGCTCCACATGTGACATTTTCCATTCCAGTTCATCTCGGATAATATGTGTCTAAATTCCTCAGTGCAAAATTCAGGTAATAAACACCTATCTCAAGGATGTTTTCATATAATTGTATTTTTGCTCCCATTAGTTATGAGAAAAGTTAAAAATATTTTTCACAAATTATCTTTTTGTTTTGAGGAATACATTTTGCTTCATACTGTGCTTTTTAATATGTTTTGTGATCATTTCATTTACAGATGTTTTAAAAAACAGACTTACATTGTTGGATTATTAACTAAGAGGGTACTTGTTCTCCAGCAATCATCTTGATTCCAAAGCCACCAGAATTCATTCAGCTAATCTGCACTGATATGTGGCTTGGAGGAGCTTTGTTTTAATAAAGGGAAGGAGAAGTATGCCTTTGATTTTTCACTTATATTAGTTTAAAGTAGTCATGGAATCTCTCAAGTTTAGATATAGGGCCATCTGTGTACAAAATGATTGATAAAAATAGAGCAAACTTTGGCAGAACACATTTTTTTTTCTTTTAGTTATGTTGGTAGACTTCAAACCTTTGATCAATTAAACAGTGCCAATGTCTGTAAATGCAGTTTGTGGCGATTTATTTTACCATGGGTTTTGTTGTAGTGATAAAAAAAGAAAATCCAGACAATTATTAATGAATTTAGAAGCATAAATGTGCACAGCTTACCTATAGCTCTGCCTTATTTCTACATCTAAATAAATTCCAGCTAAATTGTTCAATTAATCATACTGAAGTCCGAGGCTCTGATAAGGATCCTGCCACTCAATTTTATTTCTTTTGATGCTTCAAACGATTTAGCAAACTTTTCTTGTTGGGCTTTTGCTTTTTTGACAGAATCAGATGACATTACATGAGACCTTATCTTGATGTTGTATCATTCCAGTGATTGGTTCCAGCTAATCCAACTTTTTTGCTAAACTGCATATTTCAGGAGAGCTAACTATAGTTCTACATCAGACTGACCCTTATTATTTCTTCTGCTCACTACAAATATGGTGATTTCTGTGATAATAAAAAATGTTCAATATTTTATTTTCTTGCTTTATCATCTCTATTTATGAGAGGACTATATTCTTTATTTTATTAAAGATTATTTGGCATGTTTTCAAACTTATAGAGCTTTTTCTTTATGTTATAGGTTCTCAATACACAAAATAAAGAGAAGCTTTTATTTCTCACTTATATAATACTTTTATGAATCTTCAATAAATAAAAACTTTGAATTTAGTAATTAAAATCTTTTTCATTTCTTGAATCCTTAAGAATTTTAGATTATATGAAAAGAACTATGGTCATAAAATACTACCAGTTCAAGTATTCAGGGCCATCTAAATATGAATCTTTAATAATATTTTTAATAAAATATAATGACTGTATTAGAACTGACATGATATACTCATGTAAATTTCACAATTACAGCTACATAATTTATTCACATCAACATTAGACCTATATTTGATGTTCAGCCATGCTTTTATTCACTTTAAAATGGTTTCTGTTCTGCTTAATTGGTTTGGATTTGCTCTGTCAGGTTTTTTTTTTTCCCTTTATTTCCTTAGTGAGAAAGTTGCAGACCTGCTGTTTTATATTAAGTCTTTTTTTTTTTTAAAGAGAAAGAGGCAAGCAAAAATCCAACTTCTATTAAAAGAAGTTTATTCAAAGTTTATGAGCACTTCAAAAAATGCTTCTGTCTTCATTGAAGCGTTATGAAAATCCCATGATATATCCTTCTAGATAATAGACAACAGAAAATACATAAGCCTTAAAATTCTGTTAAAGATCATTATTTCTAAGACCATAATATTGACTATTTCTAGAAAAAGAGTATAGAAAACAAAGACACCTCCCCCCTGTACTCATCATTATTGGTTTGCTACTTCTGTATTTCTGCTGGCTATAAACCAATTAGCATTTTCTAGTATGGTATATATTGGTAAAATATTCTGTTATCCTAGTAGCTTAAAAGTATTCATTTAATTCTGAGTTCATTAATTCTTAGAGTTAACTAGCATAAACACCCTAGAGCCTTTCACCATGAGTGACCAGTCTTCATACTTTTAGCAAGATGACTGCTTCAAAAAATGCCCAAACAAAACTATTTATCCATAGCTGTTTCTTTTGTTACTTATTTTTGCAATATTCAGTATAATATTTGTACATTAACTACTGTTACAATTTTCCTTTAATTTCATATTTATGGATTTTTGTTTTCCCACTTTCTTATATTGAGGAATATGTTGTAGCCTTAAAAGAGTTTTGGAGTTCACTTCCAAGAAAATAATTCCTGGACTTTTTGAAGATATTATTATGTAATAGAGGAGTATTTTCTCAATTTCAGAGAAATAGACTATGGGTTATTATTTTTAATCCACTAGATAATGATTGCTACAACTAATTTTCTCCTTGGATTTTTTCCATTAAATAAATTATAATGTCTTAAATCCCTAGTTATTACCAAACCTACAAGTGGATAATCATGGAAAATTATTAGAATAAAATTGTTTTAAGTTAAATTTGCATTTAATATCTAAAGGTACTTTTAAACTATGGGGAGGGTCTTCATAAAAATCACACACAAGTAGCAATGAGAAAGTGTACAATTGGTTCTGGCTAAAATGCAACATGTATGTTCCTGAAACTCACTCCTCTTTGTAAAATAATGAAATTAAAAATCACAAGCACTTAATAGAAAAAGTGGGGTTGGGTGTTAAAACCCAAAATCTGAATTAGACACACACACATACAATGATAGAAACCTAATAAAAATGGTAGCATAGTTTCACACATGTAAATGGCTTAAAAACACATAAATGCTACAAGAAATATGGACTTTATTTGAAAGAGAGCTGAAGTTTGCTTATAGAAGAGTAGCAGCTAGAGAGTTATTGTGAAGAGGCAGAAGGAGGGTTAGGTTTCCCAGGTGACGCTAGAGTTAAAGAATCTGCCTGCCAATGCAGAATGCAGGAATGCAAGAGACAGGGTTCACTCTCTGGGTCAGGAAGATCCTCTAGCACCCCAGTCCAGTATTCTTGTCTGGAGAATCCCATGGACAGAGGAGCCTGGTGGACTACACAGTCCATGGGGCCACAAAGAGTTGGACACGCCTGAGTGACTGAGCACACACACACAGAAGGAAAGTTATCTGAAACTGGTTGGAAGCTTTAACACCAGATGTAGTTGGGTGTGGGTCTTAACACTTATGGTGAACTGAAGTACATATTTGTGGGGTGTTTTGTGTGTGGGCAGGGGGGCACAGGCCCCCATTCTGTGAGTTCCTATGTAATCAGGTCAGTTGGCTATAGTTTTTTTGTGATTCTGTTGTTCTTCACAAGCAAAATAATGTATAATAAAATGACATATTTGCATCATGCCCAAATTATTTCCTGTTGGGAGATTACATTTTCAGAACAAGAGTTATAGAGGAACTGACTATGCATTTGAAAACTAGGCACACTAACTTTCTATTTGAAGATGATGAACTTTATGGTAAAAACAGGTGACTGTTCAATATTGTAAAAAATACAAGTACAATCGATATGCCGCACTTTGACTTTTTCCTTCTACTGTTATGCAAAATTGAACTTCAACTTTTCTGTCCAGCTTGACTCAGTCATTCAAATTTGTTTTGCACTGAGAAATAACATCTTGCCTGGAAGAGATATCAGAATTGGGAAGACCTCTGAATATTCAAGTAATATTTAAAATATTTTTCTTTGTCTGCCCTCTTGTACTCTGTCTCTGGAATTTGTGCTACCACACCAGTCAGTACAAGTAAACATGGAATTCACTGTTCATTTCATGAATGAATGAATTTAAAAGACTAAGTGAAAGTATGGGAAATGCAGATTTTATTCAACCTATCTTATTTCTGCAAGAGCAAGAATGTCCTGTGTTGTGTTTCTGTACTCTGAGAGAAGTTAACAAATATTAGAAGGAACGGGCTTTGAAGACTTCAGTGCTTCTGTGGCCCTTGCAGTGTGCTTTCATACTGTGGAGCTAGACTCCAGTGCACAGAGTAGAAAAATAATAAGTTCTTTGAGCTGAAACTTCATAGTCACTGTGGGATATTCAAGAAGGAGACCAATGGGGAGAAAGATAATATAGTCATAGCTTTGAACTTGTCCTGGATTTTACTTGCCAGAAGTCAAGTGAAAGTCACACTGACACCTTATTATTACTAGCTCTTTCTCGTGTAGGGAAAAGTACTCCACAGTTCATGTTGATAAAAGTGAAAGGGAGTTTGTACTTAAGAGAGAAGGTGGTCTTAAATTTAGTGTGTAAAGAAGGGTAGTAAGTCTAAAATCTACTCCAAGCCTCAGCGTGGAGAATACTTTCAATGGCAAGTCTTTGCTCCACATCTGACCCAAGTTAGGTATCCCTTCATGCATGCCCACTTTTCAGGCTGTAGTGTACTTCTCTGTTTCCTGTGTCCTGTTGTGGAACCAGGATAGAAACTTTTCTGTCCCATTCCCTATTAATTGTCCCTATTATTAATTGTTTAGTTAATTGCCTGGGGCAGAGTAGGTGTTTCAGTTCAGTTCAGTCGCTCAGTCGTGTCCGACTCTTTGCGACCCCATGAATCGCAGCACGCCAGGCCTCCCTGTTCATCACCATCTCTCGGAGTTCACTCAGACTCACATCCATCAAGTCAGTGATGCCATCACAGAGTAGGTGTTTAGTAAACATATATGAGTAAATGAATGCGCATTGCAACGCAGAACCTTAGTGCTTAGAGAAAGAAAAGATAAACAAACAAATTGGCTGATAGTATGGCTCATTATTATAGAGTGAATAAATAGTACCCACGAAAGAAATGATAAAAGAGACCATAATCAATTCAATTAATAGTTATCTGCTTTATGCCTACTCTGTTTCACCTTGTTAGTTGACATAGTAATTAGGAATATCTAGTCCCTGCAGTCATGAAGCTTCTAGTCTAGTCAAGTGCAGATATTAAATAAAACCTAAACAAATGTGCGATTCAAATTTTGATAAGAGCAAGTACAGAGCATAACCGGGAAGACATAATCTACATGAGCATGCAGTAAGGGCATTTTAAAGGAGATGATATTTAAGAGTGACAATTGAAGAAGGAGGACTGGCAAAACAAAGACGGATTAACCTGTGTGTGGGCTGTGGAGATGATAGGAGCTCGGCGTGTGTGAGAAAAAAAAGAAAGTTGGTGCAAATGGAGATGAGTGAGCTAGAAATGATGGTCTAGGGATGTGGTTAAGAGAAACACCCTGGAGCCAGATCATATTTGGTATAGAAGGTTTGAATTTTAATCAGGATGAGTTGCATGTGTTTGTCAAAACATATTGAGTTTTAGTTTAAGATTAACAGATACATGTGACTGTATATAAGATAAAAAACAAGGACCTACTGTATGGCACAGGGAACTATATTCAATATCAATATTGGTAACATATTGCCAATATATTATTATTATAATTATTATAATAGGTAATTAATAATATTATATTTTAGATAATATAATAATATTACCTATTATACCTAATAATAACCTATAATTATTAGGAAGGACTATATTAGGAAAATATTAGGAAGGAATCTGAAAATATATATATACGTGCACATATTATATAACTATATACATATATAACTGAATCATTTTTATGTACCCTTGAAACTAACACAACATTGTAAACCAACTATACTTCAATTAAAAAAAAGAACTTTTACTCAGAAGTTCAGTTCAGTCGCTCAGTCGTGTCCGACTCTTTGCGACCCCATGAATCGCAGCACGCCAGGCCTCCCTGTTCATCACCATCTCTCGGAGTTCACTCAGACTCACATCCATCGAGTCAGTGATGCCATCCAGCCATCTCATCCTCGGTCATCCCCTTCTCCTCCTGCCCCCAATCACTCCCAGCATCAGAGTCTTTTCCAATGAGTCAACTCTTCGCATGAGGTGGCCAAAGTACTGGAGTTTCAGCTTTAGCATCATTCCTTCCAAAGAAACCCCAGGGTTGATCTCCTTCAGAATGGACTGGTTGGATCTCCTTGCAGTCCAAGGGACTCTCAAGAGTCTTCTCCAACACCACAGTTCAAAGGCATCAATTCTTCGGCGATCAGCCTTCTTCACAGTCCAACTCTCACATCCATACATGACCACAGGAAAAACCATAGCCTTGACTAAACGGACCTTAGTCGGCAAAGTAATGTCTCTGCTTTTGAAAATGCTATCTAGGTTGGACATAACTTTTCTTCCAAGGAGTAAGCGTCTTCTAATTTCATGGCTGCAGTCACCATC
>SJYT01040362.1:58574-117288 GCA_006410635.1 Cephalophus harveyi
GTATATTAAAATAACTGCTAAGATATTATCTTTAATGGATTTCTCTGAGTGATTAAATTGTAAGGTTTTAAAATTTATTTTTAGTATTCCTGTATTTTCCAAAACTTTACATAGCAATCCTTTTTTCTTTATATTTATAGAAAGATATCTACAAAACAAAGGATACAAAAAAACAAAAGAAATAAGTTAATAATTAAGCCTTAAGGGTATATATAGTTAAGGTTAATAAAAAGATAGCACATAAATATTTAACAGTGTCTCTTTTCCTATGGGCTATGCCCATCGTTAGTTGAATCCATGTATAAAAATGATTTTATTTTTAATCGGTAGAAAATTGCTTTACAAGGTTGTATTGGTTTCTGCTATACAACAATGTAAATCAGCTATAATAATATACATATCCCTTCCTTCTTGAGGCTCCCTCCCTGCTCCCATCCCAACCCTTTAGGTGATCACAGAACACTGGGTTGAGTTCTCTATGCTATACATCTGCTTCCCACTAGCTAGCTATTTTACATATGATAGTGTATACATGTCTATCCTACTTTCTTAATTTGCCCTACCCTCTCCTTCCCTCTCTGTGTCCAGTGAGAAGGATGAACCTAGAGCCTGTTCAACATAATGAACTAAGAAAAAAAAAAAAGCAAATATTGTATATTAATGCATATATATGGAATCTAGATAATCATGATGGTGTGATCACTCATCTAGAGCCAGATATCTTGGAATGTGAAGTCAAGTGGTCCTTAGAAAGCATCACTACGAGCAAAGCTAGTGGAGGTGATGGCATTCCAGTTGAGCTGTTTCAAATCCTGAAAGATGATGCCGTGAAAGTGCTGCATTCAATATGCCAGCAAATTTGGAAAACTCCGCAGTGGCCACAGGACTAGGAAAAGGTCAGTTTTCATTCCAATCCCAAAGAAAGGCAATGCCAAAGAATGCTCAAACTACCGCACAATTAAAAGTTATGACCAACCTAGATAGCATATTCAAAAGCAGAGACATTACTTTGCCGACTAAGGTCCGTCTAGTCAAGGCTATGGTTTTTCCTGTGGTCATGTATGGATGTGAGAGTTGGACTGTGAAGAAGGCTGATCGCCGAAGAATTGATGCTTTTGAAGTGTGGTGTTGGAGAAGACTCTTGAGAGTCCCTTATGCAATAGGGGCTTCCCAGGTGGTGCTAGAAGTAAAGAATGTGACTGCCTGCCAACACAGGAGACATAAGAGAGAGAGGTTCAATCCCTGGGTCAGGAAGATCCCTGGGAGGACGGCACAGCAACCTACTGCAGTACTCTTGCCTGGAGAATGCCATGGACAGAGGAGCCCGACAGCCTACATAGTCCATGGGGTTGCAAAGAGTTGGACAAGACTGAAGCAACTTTACACACTTGCTCTCACATATTGCCCACATGGGGAAAAACAAAACGTGGCAGCTTTTTAATGTGTGAATCAATACTGTCCTTTTTATTTAGTGTTTAATGCTTATGAAAGTGAAGTCGCTCAGTCATGTCCGACTCTTTGCGACCCATGGACTGTAGCCCACCAAGCTCCTCCATCCATGGGATTCTCCAGGCAAGAATACTGGAGTGGGTTGCCATTGCCTTCTCCAGGGGATCTTCCCAACCCAGGGATCGAACCCAGGTCTCCCACATTGCAGGCAGACGCTTTAACCTCTGCACCACCAGGGAAGCCCAATGGAGATTGACTAATTTTGTTGTATAATTATCCATGTTGAGAGCTTCTAGCTTAGAGCAAGAGCATAGTTCTATTCATTCTAGAAATGATAATAACTCTATTGAAATCCTTGTTTCACTGCCATTTGTGTCTTCCTTCAACTTTAGAAGATTATGGAGGTGTCAGGGAATGTTTACTTTAGAGTTAACTAGAGCCTGTATCTTAATCACACCAGTGCAGATGCTCACTTGCCCCAGAACTTCTCTCTCAGGCACAGAGGAATGGGCACAGTGTCTGTACATTTAAAAGAAAAGACTGTCTAGTCAAGGCTATGGTTTTTCCAGTGGTCATGTATGGATGTGAGAGTTGGACTGTGAAGAAGGCTGAGCGCCAAAGAATTGATGCTTTTGAACTGTGGTGTTGGAGAAGACTCTTGAGAGTCCCTTGGACTGCAAGGAGATCCAACCAGTCCATTCTGAAAGAGATCAACCCTGGGATTTCTTTGGAAGGAATGATGCTAAAGCTGAAACTTCAGTACTTTGGCCACCTCATGCGAAGAGTTGACTCATTGGAAAAGACTCTGATGCTGGGAGGGATTGGGGGCAGGAGGAAAAGGGGACGACTGAGGATGAGATGGCTGGATGGCATCACGGACTCAATGGACGTGAGTCTGAGTGAACTCCGAGAGATGGTAATGAACAGGGAGGCCTGGTATGCTGCGATTCATGGGGTCGCAAAGAGTCGGACACGACTGAGCGACTGAACTGAACTGAACTGAACTGAGGAGCCTGGTAGGCTACAGTCCATGGAGTCACAAAGAGTTCGACACGACTGAGCGACTTCACTTTCACTTTCCCTGACCAGGGACTGAACCAGGGCCCCCTGCATTAAGATAAAGAATCTTAGCCACTGGACCACCAGGGAAGTCCCTGATGCATGACAAAGTCACTTAGTCATGTCTGACTCTTTGCAACCCCATGGACTGGAGCTCTCCAAGTTCCTCTGTCCATGGATTTCTCCAGGCAAAAATCCTGGAGTGGGTAGCCATTCCCTTCTCCAGGGAATCTTCCCGACCCAGGGATCAAACCCAGGTCTCCCATATTGCAGGCAGTTTCTTTACCACTTGAACCACCAGGGAAGCTCAGGGAAGTTCCTAGCTATTTAAAAATTTTAAGTATGGCTGCATTGGGAAAGGTGATCAGAGAGCACCTTGCTTCCTCCTGCCATATAAAAGCACCCACTGGGATAACGTGTCAGTGAATACAGGTGGAGGTGGTGCCATGTATTCGGGGTAGCATGGCCAAATCATGATTGTCTTTAGTGTCACAAAGGTCCAAAATGCAGTTTTGTTTCCTCAAACTTCTAGAGCGCTACTCCTATTGGGATGCTCATGTGATATTCGGCTCAGGAAGTTCTCTTCCAGCAGAAGATGTAATCTTTTCATATAGAAGGTATCATCATTACAATAGGGTTTGTCAAAGGATTTCTCTGCATTCATAAAGGTATTCCCTGGAGGCAGCAGGAGAAGTCTCACTGTTGAACCCAGACCACCAGTTTGCTGCTGCTGCTGCTAAGTCGCTTCAGTCGTGTCCGACTCTGTGCGACCCCATAGACGGTAGCCCACCAGGCTCCCCCGTCCCTGGGATTCTCCAGGCAAGAACACTGGAGTGGGTTGCCATTTCCTTCTCCAATGCATGAAAGTGAGAAGTGAAAGTGAAGTCGCTCAGTCGTGCCCGACTCTTAGCGACCCCATGGACTGCAGCCCACCAGGCTCCTCCGTCCATGGGATTTTCCAGGCAAGAGTACTGGAGTGGGGTGCCATTGCCTTCTCCGACCACCAGTTTATGTATATCTAAATATGATGTTCCTGAGATTTAAATATCAACAAATTTATAGTTCTGAAATAGTGGATTGATATTTTTATCTTACATGTATGATGCCTATAATCATACTTGGGATTCCATTTTCAAGAATCCTATTCTCAGCAACTTCCGTGACAGTGACAGTGAAGTCGCTCAGTCGTGTCCGACTCTTTGCGACCCCGAGGACTGTAGCCTGCCAGGCTTCTCTGTCCATGGGATTCTCTAGGCAAGAATACTGGAGTGGGTTATCATTTCCTTCTCCAGGGGATCTTCCCAACCCAGGGATCGAACCAGGGTCTCCCGCATCGGAGGTAAATGCTTTAACCTCTGAGCCACCAGGGAAGCCCCCCTCATCGTTATGTTGTTGTTTTGTTTTATATCTTGAAAAGGAAATACACCTAAGCATGCATGTGAGTACAAGCACACATATAAGGATAGCAGAGTCATCTGCTGACAGCCATTATCTGTAAAACTAATTAAAGAAAAAAATGTATTAACATGCACATCATAAAGCAAACTCCATTCTCTCTAGAGTATTCTCTCATTGAGATACAAGGACTTTATCTTTCGCACAGTGGGTCTGAACTAATTGAGATGTCATTAAAAAAGAAATCAGTTAAAAAGGTTAGAGGAGAGGGATGTTGTTGCAAAATTGTCAATTTGCAAGAATACATTTTTTAGTAAAAATACAGCCCTCAGTTGCAGATCTAATCAGTGGCAGAAACGGGGGAGGGATGAGGGAGAGATAACAGAGAAAAATAATGTCTTAAAGAGAAAAAAAAAAACAAACAAGTAAGACCCTAATTCAAATGGGAAGCACTCTCATTTTAGAAAATGTTTCCTTAACAGATTGTTCTAGCCCTCTGCCTGAAGGTTTTTGATTAAATTAATGATGGTACTGATAAGCTCCATTAGTGTTCTATTTCCAGAAGGATATTTTCTACAGCCTTCTCTACTTCCTATCCCAAATCTCAGGTATGACAATAGAATTGCTAATTGAAGCCAGAACAAGCCAAGAAGATGAACTTATTATTACTATGCAAATACAGAGAATCCAGGAAATTAATATTTCATGTGAGCCTACCTAAACGAGTAATGTTTCCATTATGGGCTTCATGTCACTCAGCTGGGAAGCTGTTGCTGCAGCTTGTTGTCGTCAGTGAGGTCTTGAACTTCGCTTTTTTGTTGCATGTTGCCTGCTGTCTTGGGACCAGTCAGCACGTCTGACATGTTGCGTTCGGTTGGCCCTTGCTGTTACCACAGATCTTCCACCAGTGCAAACAGATGAACTTGTTATGATCCGTAGGACACTATCAACTTGATTTACTGTCTTGGTAGTAAAGTATTAGAGGAAAAAGGCATGCAAGTTACAGATAATAAAGAAGGGGAAAAGTATTTCAGAAAAAATGAATCATAAAATTCATAACAGGGGACATGTTAGGGGCTCTTCTGTGTAGTATAATTATCTGACTGAGAACTTTGGAAAACACAATGAAAAGGGTGTTACTTTGGGGGCATGAAATAGTTACATTGAATTATTCATAAACATTCATTTTGCTAAACACCATTATATTACATATTCTGACAAAAACTATTAACAACATTGTGTGTTGCATGAAAGAGTGTAGTAGAAATGAGTGAGAAGTAAGTTTGCTTTGAACTTTCAGATTCTTATTTTAGATGAAATATCAAATAATAGATAGGCTTCTTAAGAGCAGAAATAGAAAGAAAAATATTTGTTATCTACTAAGTGCCTAAAATAATACGAAATGTTTAGATAGATGTCCAATAAATATCTTGAATTTATTTTTATTTCCTGAATCTTGCTGAAAAATAAGTTCCAGAAATGGAGGAAGGAGATGAACGACAGAGAAAAGTGGTCTTGCTGAGGTGTCCACTGTTCTGTCACTCTGTCTGCAAAGCTGTTGATTTAGATATTATCCTTCACAGTTGGTAGGTGTTTCTTTACCTTTATCGAGAATACACGTACAAATGGTATTTGACAGAAAAGTCTCTTTTGGAGACTTTTGGAAAGTTTGTTTTGGAAAGTCTGTTCCAAAGAGACTTTTCTGTCAAACTAGAGCTTGTTTTGGAAAGTCTGTTCCAAAAAGGTCACGTGGAAGTTTTGAGGATGTGGATTAACTGGTTTAGACAGAAATGAGTGGAAAGTCCATGTCTGATAACTGAGAAAGGGAAAAGCATTACTTATATTTGCCCAGATGGGGAAGAAAGGCTGAAATAGAACATAATAGAGATTGAAGATAATTAGATCTTTCAGAGAACTGACCCCAAATCTCAGCATCTAATACGTGGTAGACCTGGAATTCTGGAATGGCCTTGGCTTGCTAATCTCAAGTATTAATCTATGATTTTTAGAATTTGATCAAAGTAGCTTTTATTCTTTATTGGAGAACGAACGTTGTTTAGACTCTTTTTAAAACGTAATCCAGATTATGTATGTTTCTCTGTTTTGGCCTTTGTCTGAGTCTCATATATCTTTTCCATGTTACTCATGGAATCAGTGTATAGATGCTACCATGAAAGAATATGTTTTCTACTATATTTGTAGAACCTCTGTGTTGAAACCAATTTTTGTTGCATTTTTTTATTATTGCAGCTTATTGTAATAAAAACCTGAAAAAAGATTCCCATTTTAAAGAAGGCAAATACAATGAACAAATAAATGAATTTAAACCAATTCATAGATCTAAAAAATAAATTATGTATTTTAGTATATGCATCAATAAAAATATTTGCATGAAGTTTTACTGAGAAATAGCTATCAATCCCCTTTTGAAAAATGAGTGTGCAGGTGCTGGGTAGATAAAACAGATTAAATTTGTTGACTCTCTAAGACTTACGAAAGTATTGATTTTTTTGTTTATGTGTCCTCTTTGACACAAATATATCTGACATTTTCAATGAAATTGCTTACAAAATAGACAAAATCTGCCTGAATTTTATGTCAGATATTCCCAATGAATGTAACAAAGAATAGCTGGAATTGAAACCTAAAGATACTGTCTTGGTGCATTTTCATCATATTTTAGAGTGTAGAGAGTTATAATGCTTTTCAGATAAGGCTAATTTAGCCTGAACCATCTTTTTTCAGACACACAGTAAATGCAGAATAAATTAACAAATTATGAATGCTTCCTAATGCATTGTTTTCATATTTGATTCTTTGTATTTATTCTCAGTCCCTCTCAAATAGAAATGTTGAAAATGCCATTTCTTCATACAAAGACCATCAAAATTATGGAAATATTGTGTTGAGTATCAAGTTCTTTTTATTATTTATCTTATAACCAAGGTCATGTTACCCATTTCTAAAAGAACTTATGGAATTATCCTGAGCTTATAATTTAGAAGTTACATTCTAGAGGGCAAGAATCTTTTATTTTAGGTATTTTATATTATCTGGCATATCCATAATAGCATCATGAGTAATTAGTATTATATAAATTTTCAACATGTACCAGAAAACTAACACTCCAGGAATGAATTCCCTGGTGCCGAGCTCTGAAAGAAGAAACGCCGAGGGTCTTTATGGTGGTGAGGTGGTGACTACATTACCACATTACTGCAACATTCTGTCTACTGTACAGCTCAATAAATATCCGTTTACTTTAATTGAGTGGGCATAAATAGCATTTACCAGAAATCTTTTGCTGGCAGCCAGCTGCATTAGGCTGTGGAAAACCATAGAATATTCTCCCTGGAGTTGAAGGGAACACAACCTCTTTTTAGTGTCCACCCCTGCTCACAGAGGAGACTCAAGTTGTAAGATTGATTATGATTTCATTCTGATCACTAGTAATTGGTTCACTAGAAAACAGATTTTTATTATCATAAAGAATCTATGAGCAAAAAGGCAAATAGAGTAAAATACTAGGTTTTCAGAAAATTGAGTTTTTAATGGTTTTCACTGTCTTAAGAATTACTTTCTCTAGATATGTTTACATAATAGCAGGGTTACTTTGTCATCTGAATTTCCCTGATATAAAACTGAGTGGGCTAGAGGGAATATTTAGAAACCAACAACAACAAAAAAGCATGCGTGTGTGCCCAGTTGCTCAGTCATGTCTGACTCTTTGCGACCCCGTCGACTGTAGCCTGCCAGGCTCCTCTTGTCCATGGGATTTTCCAGGCAAGAATACTGTAGTGGGTTGTCATTTCCTTCTCCATGGATGTAATTTACTATGTCGTCATCAATCATTTATCACAAACTTGATATCTTAATGTTTCAGGCTGTCAGAATATTGACTTTAATCTAAGGAAGTCTATGTTTTTGTTTACATTATCTCAATTCCAAGTATCTATGAGAAAAAAATTAAGGGATGTCAAAAATAGCAAAGATTATTATGTCTCATTTAATGAGATGGATCCTCTTGAAACAAACTAAAATCAGTTATACAGAAAGTGAACAGAGAAAAAACATTCTGAAGTCCAGGAAGGTGGGCATGAGGGAAGGTGGAGGTTCAGGGAGGAGAGAAGTAAGTCCAAGAGAGTTGCCTGGTGTTGGCTTCTCTTTGTCATGAAAAAAGAGACTGTATTGCAGTCATTTTTTTATCTTTCTGAAGGAAGTCATATTGGCTCTTGCTAGCACTGAAAGTTTTACTTTTTCTCCAAAGCTTTACCTTTTCTCTTTATAGATGCTCAGGAGTCAGAACCATGGACATCTGGTGCTTGTTCAATAAACAATATTCGTGTTGTTATAGTGGAAGACAGGCCTCAGGTTACTACTCATACTTCCCATCCCCATCTGGCATCTCTGTGCAGATGGACATTTTAGATTACAGCATGATTACTTGCAATACATTTTTCTTTCATTCTTTCTTTCTTAATTTTGTCTTTCTTAAAATTCCTAAGTAAGTTTATTCTAAAAATTGCTTAAAGTTACATAAATTTCCTCTCATTTCCAAAAACTATCAGTAAATCAAAACAAAAACTTCTTGTTGTGGCATTTCTTATCATATCGTATAGTTTTAGAATTGCATTCTGAAAGAGAACAATAACTCAGACCAATGTTTCAAAGGAGGACACAGTTTGCTATTGATACATGTAATCATTCACTCTGGCTAGACTAAGACACCGAAGCTATCAGAGTCCACGATCATGGGTGAGTGGGTGGGGTCCTCACTGCTCCTTCACCTGAGTAGAGCAATTGTGTACCAGGTGAGTTTGGAGGATGCAGCTCATTGAGAAAATGGTTCTCCAGGGACTCGTTGCCAACTCCCAAGCTCCCATTTCTCCACATTAAAGAAGGAGTAAGAGTAATCTAATTACTTCACATGATCACTAAATATCTTAATTTATCAGTAAGTCATTTTCTTTGGGAGAAGCAGCAGTCAGCGGCCACCTGGTGCTTTCGAGGGAGAGGTGGCCTGCAAGGAATATAACAGGAAAGGAAGCAGAGGAAGACAAACTGCAGTTGCTTTAATTCCATTGAAGAACTGGCAAGAAAGCAAGCAGATAAGTCCATTTCATGAAATTCCATAATTTGAAAGCATTCTGAGAAGTTTGGAGGAGATGGATTTAAGTCAAATGAAGTGAAATACTAAAGAAGACTATATAAACAGAAGGTTACTTAACAGAAGACTGCAACTGTCTTGAGGAGTAAAGCTAAAAATATAAATATATTCATAAAGCATTTAGCTAAATTCATGGATAAACCCTACTTATTTATTCAGGGAGTGCTTAGGGGTGTGCCCCTAATCTCTTGCAAGTGACATTATGGGAAAGAAAACAGGTATCACTTATCTCAAAATGCCATTATATCAGAGGTGTTTACATAAAATTGATAGAGCATTCTTGGATTTTAAAGAACTCTTTGCATTTCCTATATAGTTGTCTTAATTGTGCTTAATAACAGATTGAGGAAGAGGAAATAACTGTAACAAAACAACAGATAACAGGTACATTTTTATTTGGATTTGGCATAATGCCAGAGACATACACCCCATGCCCTGTGTGCTCCTTCACCTACTCATTCCCTTTGTGCCGACCCCCATTGCCTTCCTGTTTGGCGTTACTTCATGAATAATCACCATTTGAATGATGAAATACAATTATGAAATGTTATGTCAATTACACAGACTTTATATGATGCTAATTAGCTTAGGAACTGAAGATGCTTTCCTCATTTTTCCTCTAAATTAGTTTTAATCAATCTGAACAACATCCCAAGGAAACATTTTCAAGGAGAATTACAAAATGGTCATCATGAGGATGATTTTTCCTGCTCACTAAATGTGAAAATCATGATGCAACAAGTGCATGATGTCAAACACTGGAGTTATTAATAATGAAAATATAGGTCAAAGAGCTCTGTAGTAGAGGGAGGCACATTTAAAACAAATGATTGAACTTAATGCACATTCAGTACTTACAGTGCTACTTTATGTAAAAAGATGTATTAGATCTCCACCTGGCAAAATCATTTTCATATAAAATTCATTTTTCTGTGTGCCATTAGAGCTGTAGTTTCTTAGACTACAAAGGTCCTAAGGGGGCCCATTCTGAAATATATAAAAATAAAATATTCTGGAGCAAGTGGAGCCTGGAGATTCCTCAGCCCAGACTTAAGAGTGGGTAAGCATGTGGTTGGGGTCATCAAACAGAGTTGAGTTCAATTCTTGTGTCTAGCACTTAACTTACCTCGGACAGTTCCTTGACCTCAGTTTCTCACCAGTGAGAAAATTTCATAGACGCTTCCTCATAGGGCTATTTAAAGAAATAAATGAGACAATAGACTTAACACCTTTTGAATTCCTGGAACAAAAGTTTGAGCTATCACAACCACTCATCTAGTTCTAATCTATGCACAACTTTATGGAGTATTTACTTTGTGCAGGATAGGCATTCTGGATCTTTTCAAACAGCTTTAAAAGCTGTTTATTAAACACTCTATAAATGCTTATTTTTCCAAGAAGCACAAGCCATTTAATTGTGTCATATGTTTTCTCCTGCTGCCCTGAGACATGGAGATGATGTGTAGACATTTTGATAATGATCTCATAGAAGTTTTAGAAATGAAAGCTTATTTCTGTAATGCTGATAAAAATAATTAAGTGAACTGGACCTAACTGTTCTAATTTCCAGATAAATCCAATTTATCTTGAATCAAATTATATCTCTTCTTAATTTTCACACATTAATTTTCTTTTTATCCTCTAAAGCCAGGGAATCAAGGTAGCACTTACACATGACATCAGAGATTTTGTATCGTATCCACGTCCTTATTGCCTCTTTTTGTTTGTTTAAATCACTCTCACCAGGACAGAGTCTGGCTATGTTCTACTTGGTGTTTCACTTAGTTCTTAAAGATAAATACAGTTCAAGGATGTACTGAAGAATGAACTTTACTTAAGTTAAACTGATTCTCTAGGGAAGCTACAGTGCATACCACCATTTCAGGTGCTTCCTCACTCTAAAAACTCATATTTAGCCAGTAATCTTTCAAAGCCCTTAGTCCCAGTGCCCATAGAAACACTGACAGTTGGTTCCCTTGCCTCTGCTGGTAAGGCTCACACATGAAATAAGTGCTTAAAATTTCTTCCGTACATTGACTTAAATCTCTCTAACTTCCATTAACCATTCTTTTTCTAACTTTCATTCTATTTCTGACCTCTGGACATTCATAAATAAATTTATTACAAAGTCCCCTTTCTCTCACTTATTTGCTCCTATCTTATGCCTTGGAGAAGGAAATGGCAACCCACTTGCCTGGAGAATCCCATGGACAGAGGAGCCTGGTGGGCTACAGTCCACGGGGTCACAAAGAGTAGGACACGACTGAGCGACTTCACTTTCACTTCACTTCATCTTATGCCCAGTTCCGTCAATGTTTTTACATCCTCTGATGAAGTTTAAAGTTGGGGTTGGAAGACATAGGAACATTATTATCTTTCAGTTATTGCCAGAGTAACAAGCAACAATTTTGAGTGATTTTCAAAGCACTTGAAAAGTGATCTCAAAGAAAGTGCCTTTTTTTCAGAATGATGAGCTCACACTTCAGTTGCCTTTTAGGATCTGCATGTCCTCAAGTCAGGGCTTCCCAGGTGGCCTTAGTGGTAAAGAACCCACCTGCCAGTGCAGGAGACTTAGACTCGGGTTCAATCTCTAGGTTGGGAAGATCCCCTGGAGGAAGGCATGGCAACCCATTCCAGTATTCTTGCCTGGAAAATCCTATTGACAGAGGAGCCTGGCAGGCTACAGTTCAGAGGGTCGCAAAGAGTTGGACACAACTGAAGTGATTTAGCACTCACACACACGTCCTGAACTGAAACAGTAAGTTCTGTTTATCCCATACTTTCTAATGACTCATTGTGCATACTTTTCAAGGCTTTTAATCATTAAGGTTGTTTAGGAAATGAATTCTGATATGTGTGATAAGCCTTATTTTAAAAAATCATCATTGCTTTCTTGAAGATGAGGCACTGAACTTATTAAAACCACACAATTAACCTAATGAATAATGTGTAAGTAGTGCCCAGGGACTAGAAAACTGACTGACACATAAAAGAACCTCAATAAATATCAACTCAATCAGTGAATAATCATTTTAGTATACTCATTCTATTGTTCATTGGCTTGCTTTTTTGTTTATTTTTCTTACAAATCTGTTTTGGGGCAGACTCCAGGTGTTTGCTATGAAGCATATGAGATCCCAGCCCAATCTGAGATTTGGTTTTAGAAAGTCAGTCAGATTAGGGCTAGGAAGCTATAATCACCAAAACAATTCTGATTTCTTTTGCCAAGTAATTCGAGGATCATTGTCATAATGTGTTTGGAAAACTGAACTAAAAATTTGTAAATAGAAGCAAGAAATAAAGTGAAAGTGTTAGTCACTCAGTCGTGTCCAACTCTTTCGCGACCCCATGGACTGTAGCCGGCCAGACTCCTCTTGTCTGTGGAATTCTCCAGGTAAAAATACTGGTAGGTGGCCATTCTCTTCTCCAGGGGATTTTCCCAGCCCAAGGATTGAATTTAGGTCTCCTTCATTGCAGGTGAATTATTTACCATCTGAGCCACCAGGGAAGCCCTCTAAGTAGGGTATATGTAAAAATAGGCTAGATTGAGACAAATATTTGTGGCTAATGAAACTTTTGCATGCCTAGTATTTTAAAAAATTACTTACTTGGTACTTTCACATTTATGCTTCTGACACTCCCTTGAAGAGTTTAAAGGGTCTGTGACAGCTCAGGCTAAAGTATCAAAAAGAGAAGAAAAATCTTTAGTTGTGGTGGCCAGGGCTCCAATGGATTTATAATATAATCAAAGGAGAGGCTTAAGTTTATATGAATTTAATATGATGAGTCAATATTATTATACCGAAGATTTGGACTTTTTTATTTTATTTTATTTCCCACTTGTAAAAGAAAGGTCACAGTGATCTCCAAAATTCTTTTCTTTATATTTTCAGCATAATTATCCCCATCATTTTTTCTCCTTCACTGCACTATATAACCTTCTTGAAGGAAACATATTTAAGTTCAAAGGCATTGTTTACTGAGCCTAAAAATATTACCTAGAAATACTAGGTTATGTGTTTCTGCCTGCCTAATTACAAAAGGAAAAACAGGTCGAAGCACTTTAGTTGCTAAGTATTGTCTTTATACTCTGCTTTTTGCCATCATATGCCAGTAAGTTTGGGTAACACCACTCCTTGCCTGAAAGAATTCAAATTGTTGCTGATGGTCTTCATAGCAAAGCCAGCTGAGTTCCATACTTGGCTTGTGTGTTCAGAAACTCATAAGTGATCATGGAGGTGCTAGAGCACAGTTAGCTTTCCAGGAAGGGTAGAGTTGGTACAACCTTCAACCTTTTATTTCATTTTATAGTTTTATCTTTCATTTTATCTGTCCTTTTTTTTTTTTTTTTTTTGTGGAAGCATGGGCAGTAACTTTCCCTTTCAAAAAAAAGCCTATGTTCTGGAGGAAAAAAGTGGAAACTGAAACATGGGAAATTTGAAGCATTATAAATGAATGAGAATGAATAAAAGAATCCCTCCTTAGTTTCATAATTTTTGCCAACCATATGAGTGACTCAAATTGACTTCATGTTCTATTTAAAGTGATACATTGATCTGATTGTAAAAAAAAAAAAAATATATTTGTCCATGTGTAGTGAAGTCACTCAGTCGTGTCCAACTCTTTGTGACCCCACAAACTGTAGCCTCCCAGGCTCCTCCATCCATGGGATTTTCCAGGCAAGAGGACTGGAGTGGGTTGCCATTTCCTTCTCCTGGGAATCTTCCCAACCCAGAGATCAAACCCAGGTCTCCCTCATTGCAGGCAGACTCTACCATCTAAATCATAAGGGACGCTATTTGTCTTTGTGTCTCCACTATGTAATAAGGTCCAGAAAAGTCTGACAGAGTTTCTGAGTCTGAGTGCAAATTAAGCAACAGCTTTGGTCTGAAGGTGAGGACTCATCCTTCCCATTTGCAGGCTGTGTCTCTTGTTTTAAAAGAAAAACCAGGAAGCCGTTCTGCACCTCACTGAAGACCTATCCATCTGCAGAGTTTGCTGTGAAGAGCTGTGTGGTCTGCTGACTCAGGAATGGGACATGTATGATCCTTGGCTTCCTTGCCTGTCACACAGTCTCACAAACAGTCTTTGAGGGAAAGTTTTCAACACTTTGGAAGCAGTATGTTTTAATGCAGAAATTATTATTGTGATAAGAACAAAAATGAGGTATATGACAGTGCTGCCAAATGCTTTTTCCAATCTGTGTAGCTCTAAAACCTTCATTTCCACTACTGGGAGAATGAATTCAGCTAATTATTCTGAATTGTATCATCTTCAATAAAGTACAAAGGTAATAAGGCTCTCCACACCCATGTGGAATAATCAAAATATTTCAGTGCTAGATCCCATTTGAATGACGAGGCTGGTGAATGGTAATTCTGGAAAGGAGTGTAGTCCTCTGTGGGAAAGTGTTGGAGGCCAGGCTCTACCATGGGTGGCCTTGAGAAGACAGGGCTGAGGAGATAGGCAGAGAAATAGAGGTCATTGCTCTTTTCTAGTTGGCATCTCTGGAGAGCACACGAAAAAGCCCACTTGGGTTGCAACAGTGGTGTTATGGGAGACACTGGAAGCAGAAAGAGAGGCCATACCAAAAACTGAGCATTTCATATCTCAGGTACATTAAAGTAACCCCTCCAAAAAAATCAAGGAAGTGTAAGACCAGGACGCTGGAGTATGGAAAGAGCATTGGATGTGTTTGGAGAACAGAGTTTCATGAAAAGGGAAGGTGGGTTTATTAAGTTCACCTAAGATTCTTCATTCTTTGTTTTCCAAGATTTGTTATACCTTCAGAAGAAAAAACAAACAAACAAACAAAAACAGGAAAACAACATCCTCTTAACTTTTGTTCAATTCCATCAGTGAAAGAAGTGAGGGAGAATCCTGGCTTTGTAGATGGAAAGCAAGAGTTGATGCTGAGGAACGTACTGAAGCTGATAAACTACTTTTCCTCTTCTCCTCCGCTCCCTGTGCGGTCTGGCCTTACCCTTTTGCCATTTGACCTTTCTCTTACCACCTGTCTTACACTCTCAGTCCTCACTGGTGACAGTGGGAACCTAAAACCTTCTCAAGGTCAGGAGTTGGCGACTTTTCTGTGCTAATTCTCACAAGAGTATTTATACTGTAATTGTCTTCCAGGAATAAGACAATAAATCATTTATGGAGTAAATCATGAATGGTAGATTTTCAGGCATCAGTATAATTTGGGGGGAGATATTTGACTTTTTGCTGCTTCCCATTTTATACCAAATACAGTGACTTTCAACTCAATGTACTCTTTTAAAAAATATTGATTGATTGATTGATTTACTTGACTGTGCTAAGTTTTAGTAGTAGCTTGTGAGCTCTTAGTTATGGTGTGTGGGATCTAGTTCCCTGACCAGGGATCAAATCCAGAGCCCCTATATTGGGAGCATGGAATCCTAGCCACTGGACCCCCAGGGAAGTCCAATGTACTCTTAATATATCGATTCATCTAATAAACATTACCAAATGTCTGATAATATACAGCAGGCAAAACTCTTCATACTTGAAAAACAACCATCAGATAAACATTGGTTCTTTCAAGGAGCTTCTAGTCTAGAAAAGGAGGAAAGGGCTGCCATAAAACTGCAATGAGGTGTGAAAAGAGAAAGAAAAGCAGATCCAGCAGGAAGCCCTGATGGGACAATTGTAGCCACAGAATGTGTTCAGAGAAGGCTTCATGGAGAAGAAAATATCAGAGTTGCATTTTGTGTAGTGAACTCAGTGAACAGAATTGAAGAAGGGAGTTTTGAGAATGGGGAGAAGTATGTATGAACTTAAAAAGGCTTAGGGACTTCCCTAGCGGTCTAGTACTTAAGACTCTGTGCTCCTAAAGCAGTAGGCATGGTTTTGATCCCTGGTCAGAGAACTAAGATCCTGCATGACCAAAAAAAAAAAAGATCTTAATGAGCACACTGCTTTGCAGGCCATTAGGCCTGGGTCAAATGTAAGCTATTGGGGGAGATAAGGGTAACAACATAGGCAGGAGGGGACCTGTTGGAGAGTAATGACTAGTTTGGGATCCATGATTGTCCCTGCTGAAAGCCATCAGAAAAGTTCCAACTTAATCACTAGCTCTATTCTCCTATACATCACTTAGCCAACTATGAGGATTTAAAACTTTTAAATACAGGGAAAAGATACAGATTCGATTTAATTGCAGCTTTTTCATTTGCCTAATTTCCTTCAATGTAAAACAAGCTTATAATGTGTCTTGTGAATTATTTAAAATATATGTACTTTTTCTGTTGTGTGCAGATTTATGAGTGGATGCGAGGGAGCCTGATGTTAAACATATGTGTACATTCATTTTTGAAAATCAGGAAACTGAAGAGTTACTATTTCCTGTAGAAACTTCTAACAGAAACCCAAAAAAGTAATACAATGTGCCAGAAAGCTCAAGGGAATATATAAAAGTAAATTGCAAGGCAGAGAACCCTGGCTACCCAAAGGAAGATAACTTTCTCTTTAAAATTCTATCCTTTGTGTCTCTAATCAGATAGGCTCAGTGACTGACTCAGGACTATTTATGGACACCCAAGTTTCTTTTGCCCCCTATACTAGAAACATAAATCTTGTTTCTCTAATAAAGACATGTAAGGCAGAAAGTTATGATAGCATCCTCAATATCTTAAAGTTAGATGTGTCAAGACATTGGAAGACATCCATCTTCCCTGTCCTGGCTACTCTCTGGTTTGTCCTGAGGGGCTGTGGCACGTGCTTTCCTTGAAATTTTCAATAAAAAATCAGAAAATAATTTCTTTTGGATCATCAGCTTTCCCAGCTGAACTCCTTCGAGGTTGACGTGTAGAGACAATTAAACGGAGCATTTGCTCAGTTTACGTGGACATTGTTATTGCAGCATTTGTCCCTTTCCTGACAAATTGCATTATGCCTCTGCCCTCTGAACCATTAGAAGGTCCAGAGGGAATCAGGTGGTGATGAGGAGGGGCCACTCTCACACTTGTCAACCCCAAGGCAGAGCCAGGCTAAATCGCGAACTCCCTTTGATTCTTCACACTGGTGACTGGGGTGGGGGCTGTTTGTGTGGGACACTATTTGAATGCTGTCATTTGCCTCTGAGCAGAAGGCCATCATCTCTTTAGTGTTCAGAGTGAATGCAATACCCTCAGATTTGTTCAATAATTGCCCTGATTTCTGCCTGGGGCTTGACTTTCTTCTGTCTAAATGTTGCATCCCCTAACACGCTCCCCCATTACTAACAAAGTGCCTCTTTCATTTGCTCTGGGCAGTAGATGCATCAGCTGCCTGGGCTTCAGTCCTGAGGCTGATTCAGCATCACAGACTTCCCTTTGTCAACATCTTGCCTCTCTTCCCTCTTCTCTCTCCTCCTCTAGGAATTGAAAAAAATAATAGGGGATTTCAGTTAATGCTGAAACATCTGTTGAATTCTAAAGGAGTGGAGTTTGTAATGAATGCACAAAAGTAAGAGAGGACAGGTAGCCCCTTGAATGAAATCTGTTCCTCTTCTCTTTTTTATTTTAAGCTGTGACATACTGTGGGAGGCCATGTATTTGGAGTGGTACCCAGGACAGTATAACCCAGTGGATTATGACAGTTTTTAGGAGCTTGCATATGTTGTTGAGAGGTGTGTTAGTACCTCTTCCGGTGTAGTCTAGGGTATGATGTCCCAACTTCTCTGAGAATCAGTTTGTCATCTGCAAAGCAGAGGCAATAATACCCATCTTACAAACCAGGCACAAATACAACATGAATGTAATGTACTAACATGATGTGCTAAGCACCCCCAAATTATCAACAGTCACCATTTCCATTGCCATGGTTGTTTTTCTACTTATGCTATAACCATGCCCTCTCTATGAGGATAGAGTTAGGAGTCAACTGGGAGACCTGGGGGCAGGGGGAAACTTCTCTATGAAGTCCACAGAGCTTGGTGAGGCCCATCCTTTGCCCCAGGTCAGTTCTGGTTGCACACAACATTGCCTCTGCCCTTGTGGGCCACACCCTCTTGTGGCAGGTGAGGGATGGATCATAGTGGACCCCAGAACAAGTCAGTAGGTAAAGGGAATGCTTGTTAGTGTGGTGAGTGCTATGCAGAGTAAAGGGGGCTGAACTAGTGTGTGGAGTGGGTGCTTGAGTTAGTTTGGCTGGTCAAGGAGAGCCTCTCTGAGAGCATGGTGTAAAGCTCCCCAACTTGATACATATAGAATCCCTTTCAACATCTAAGAACTTGAATTTGAGAGTACACAGAAATAAAAGGCTATTGGGAATTCAGTAAAAAAAAAAAAAAAAAAACCCTTATACACAAATGTGTATTTTATTTATCAGTGCAAGATCCATGTAAATTTGAAAATTACATATGTGTATAGGAAATGTTATTGGTTCTTCTGAAGATAATGCCAGGTTTGCATTTGGACCTGAGGATTTGAATGCTAAAATTATTCTGAGTCACTTAGGTTACTTGAGGCCAGTATGTTGGAATCACTGACAGAGTGAAAAAATGATTTGGGAGGAGAAGATAGGAGACTTGAGCCCTATTTTCTGCTTGTGTAATGCTATTTTCTGCTATGATGCATGTGTGCTAAGTCACTTCAGTTGTGTCCGACTCTTTACAACCCTATGGACTGTAGCCCTCCAGGTTCCTCGTCCATGAGATTCTCCAGGCAAGAATACTGGACTAGGTTGTCATGCTCTCTTCCAGGGGGATCTTCCCAACCCAGTGATTGAACCCATGTCTCATGTCTCCTGCATTGGCAGGTGGATTCTTTACCACTAGCACCACCTTGGAAGCCCCTTTCAAAAACTAAACAAAGAGCAAAAAAGCCAGTTAACTTTTTTGAGTCTGTTTCCTCATTATTGGAATGAGGATAGTAGCATTTGTAATTTAACCTCCTAATGATTGTGTGAAGTTAAACTAATCTGACAGATAGGAAAGTTCTTGCAAAGCATTTGAAATTATGTGAAGATACAAGTATTAGCAATGGCTTCCAATAAGAAATTCTAATAATCTAGAATGCAATTTAATTATTAAAAAAAACTAATTTGTCAAACTACCTACTTCATCTGCTTTTGCGTGGATTAAGGTCCCAAGAAACTATACTGGCATCAGCTGCTTTAGCCTGTGTCTGTTTCTCTAAACGGTGTGGATGGATGTGGGTCAAGTCATGGGCTCCAAAGGGTAAATAGATTATTATCCTCAACCGTATAATCTTTGGGGAGGTTGTACTATGTAGGCTACTTAAATGCTGCAGAAGTGACATATTTGAAGTAGCTAGAAATGTCTCTTTCTTTTTCTCTCTCTATATGTGTGTGTGCTAAGTCACCTCAGTCATGTCCAACTCTTTGCAACCCTATGGACTGTAGCCCATCAGGCTCCTCTGTCCATGAGATTTTCCAGGCAAGAATATTGGAGTGGCTTGCCATGCCCTCCTCCAGGAGATTTTCCTGACTCTCAGATTGAACCTGCATCTCCTGTATCTGCTGCATTGCAGGCAGATTCTTTACTGCTGAGCCTCCATGAAAGCAACTCTCTATGATAGATAGATATTTCTAGAAATTAAATATTTATTTAGCAATACATGTATTTAACAATAATTTAACAAGGTAGAAGTATTTATTTTAATTTACATATTAATAAATGTGTAATATATTTTTATTAATATTATGACTGTCAACATAACATTTTCAGACATCAAATAATCCCTTACCTATCCCTTTCAAAGGGTTTCCCTTGTGGCTCAGTGGTAAAGAATTCACCTGCCAAGCAGAAGACGCCAGTTTGATCCCTGGGTCAGAAAGATCCCCTGGAGGAGGAAATGGCAACCCACTCCAATATTCTTGCCTGGGAGATCCCAGAGACAGAGGAGCCTGGCGGGCTACAGTCTGTGGGATCACTAAAAGTCAGGCACGACTAAAGCGACCAAACAATAGCAACATCCCTTTCAAATGTCAGAGCCAACCACTTTTGTTTCTTCTGTTTTTTTGCATATCTGTTCCTAGATAAACAGTTGATTCTATTATTTCTTAGCCTTTTTAGACATCCATGATTGACTTTCAACTATCGCAAACTGCCATTTATCTCTATTATAACTCCCTTTTCCATCCCACATGCTCCCCTCTCCTATCTCCCCCATCTGGTAGTATAATACATTTTTGCTGTGTGACTGTATGGATCATCATATTTATTTATTTTCTTGTACACTGTCTTGTTTTTTATTGAAATAGTAATTGCTTTTTTGCACCTCTCTCTGTTTTTTCTTTCTCTGTTTGTGTCCCTGTCTTTGTTCCCACTGCACCTTAGATTTCAAAGTACTAATATTAATGTATTCCCAATGTTTCCACCGAATTCTAAAATTCCTCCCAGCAAGGCCAAAGCATCATGAAATCTATGCACTGTTCCTTGGAAACAGTAGTTTAGGAACCCTCTTGCCTCTGTCCCAGATGCATGGCTCTTGGTGCCCCTCCAGGCTTGCTGCACAGCTGTCTGCCTAAGATTCTCTTTCCTGTTGCCCCAGAAGTATCCTTTGCTTTTATTGGACATTCTGTCTCTTGAGGTACCTCATTTCTTCTTGTCTTGTTTGCTCTTTTGTGTTGGTAAAATACATCTGTTAGCCTTTTCTTAAGAGTAAACATGTGAAAGAGAAAAATTAAATTTTAGTGTCCTTTTTATGTGTGAAAACAATAGTCAATTGGTACAATGCTGTATATATAGATTTCTGGATAAAAACTTTATTATCTAAAACTTCAGCTTTTAATGGGCTTCCCTGGTGGCTTAGCTGGTAAAGAATCTGCCTGCAGTGTGGGAGACCTGGGTTTAAACCCTAGGTTGGGAGACAATTCAAGATGGCGGAGGAATAGGATGGGGAGACCACTTTCTCCCTCACAATTTCATCAAAAGAACATTTCAACGCTGAGTAAATTCCACAAAACAACTTCTGAATGCTGGCAGAGGACATCAGACACCCAGAAAAGCAGATCATTGGCTTCAAAAACAGGTAGGAAAAAATATAAAAGATGAAAAAAGAGGCAAAGGAGGTAGGGAGGGAGCTCCGTCCCGGGAAGGGAATCCCGTCACGGGAAGAGACTCGTAAGAAGAGAGGTTTCCAAACACCAGGAAACATTCTCGCTGCCGAGTCTGGGGCGAACCCTGGAAGCACACAGGGCAACATAACAGGAAGGAAAAATAACTAACTAAAACCAACAGATTACAAGCCCAACAGTAACTCTCCCAGCGGAAAAACAGCGCAGACGCCTGCATCCGCCACTAACAAGTTGGGGGCTGGGCTGGGAGAGGCGGGAACCGCGGACTGCAGTGCTTTGTACGAACCGGGCCGGGGGAGGCGTGGGCTGCAAAGACTCCGGCCGGAATGCCCGCCCCGCGTGAGATCAGAGGGCCCACGCAAGATCAAAGCGAACTAACTTGAGCTAGCAATCCAGACTGTGGGATAGCTACCACGCGAAATGCCCAAACATAAGACTCCGCCAGGACCGCGCACAGAACAAAGGACAGAACGGAAATAGCCAGCTGCAGACCATCCCCCTCCGGTGACAGGCAGCCAGAGACTTAAGGGCTAGAAGGGGGCAATCACGGCCCAAGAGAGTCATTACCTACCAAAATGCAAGTAGGCTTCTTTGCTAACTAAGGCTTCTGGGGGGTTCTGGATGGTCATCGTCCCCGTGAGAGGGAACGCCAGCAGTGCACCCAGAGGACTGAGCAGCAGGGAAAGGCGACCAGTCGCAGCAATTGCGCTCGCCAAACTCCTGAGCTACTCAGACCTGGGAAGCGCACAGAACACAGGCCCAGCCAAATATGTGCCTCTGAAGGCTACCTGAGCGCCGAGCCTGAGCGGCTTAGACCCGAGAGCCTAGGACTGGCCTCAGATGGTTCCCCGCAGAGCAACTTAGAGCCTGAGTGGTGCGCGCCGTGAGCAGGGGAAAGAAAAGCGCGGATAAGACACTACAAGCACACGCCAGTAGCATTTGTATGCAATATCCCTCCCTCTCCACAGCGCGACTGAAGCATTCTTAAATTTGGACTGTGAACCAAGTCTGCTCTAGTTGTATCACATATCAGCCATGCCTAAACCACAGTTGTCAGGTTTCATTTTAGAGAAATGAGATCACACCTGGCCCTAATGGAATCAAACAATAACTTTTCAGATGATTTCAAAGTCTTTGAAAAGCCTGCCACAGTACCTGCAGATCATGCCATTATCTCCAAGAACCTCATGCTATTTAATGCAGCCTATTAACTGGAAGACAGGCAACTTCTCACCCAACTTAACATTGATATAGATGATGTATTCCAGCAGATAGTTTGCAGAGCGTTAGGAAGCAGTGAAATAGAACTAGTAAATTATTAATTTGGGAGTGGTGTTAGAGGTCAAGATACTGGGAATTGAAGTAATCTTGGAATCATATCTTGATCTAGCATGTACATAGAGTTGTTTCTGTTTTTCAGAACTCATTAAGACAAGAGTTTCTTTTTTTTTTTTTCACTTGGCTGACATCTTACATTTGCTAATGTCTATTTTTTTTTTTTTTGGCTAAATTCTATTTTAAAAAAAAGAGTCTGTCCTAGACCCCAGGCTTATGGCAAGCAAAGTATTTTACTAAATGATGAAGCATTGGTTTGTGTTCATTTTACATATATGGTAGCCTTCTATTGATGGCAATTGATACTGTTTCCATTTAATGTGATTATATATGACATTTTATAACAAACATTATAACATGAAGTTTTTACTTAATGAAGTGATTTCAACTTAAAAAAATCACAAATAATGCTTCAAGGCAAGTGAATATATCAGAAATTGTGAACATTCAACTAAGATTTAGTTCACAGGATGAGGATAGGAGGCTTGTACTTTGGTTCTGTCTATAGCAAATGTATGACATGGGCTTCCCTGGTGGCTCAGACAGTAAAGAATCTGCCTGCAATGTGGGAGACCCAGGTTCAATCCCGAGGTTGGGAAGATCCCCTGGAAAAGGCAATGGCAACCCACTCTAGTGTTTTTGCCTGGAGAATTCCATGGACAGAGGAGCCTGGTCACATGAGTCAGACATGACTAAGTGACTGACACTTTCACTTTTATAGCAAATGTATGACATGAGTAGGTCATCTAACTTCTCCATCTAAAATGAGGCATCAGACCAGATTTCTTATTTTTAAGCCCTTTATATTTCTTAAATTTTCTGAATTAAAAGATTTTCTTTTTTCTAACCCTTAATGTGTTGATTGGTTGCTTTTAGTTTGATGCATCTGGGGAAGAGTGAAAAATTATGAAGAAGCTGATGATAACCATTAACAGCATTCCACTAAGGAACAGAGAAATGATAAAAGAACAAACTAGCTTTATTTGTTCATAGAATTTTAGAGCTGGTAGCACCCTTAGCAAACATAAAGACTAACTTCCCCTGCTAACATTTGTTTAATAAATGAGAAAACTGAAGTATCTCAGAAAATTGATGAAACTCATTATCATACAGCTTAGTAGTTAGAGGTGAAAAACAACCTGGAACCGTGGACTTTGACCTAGAACCCTGGGTTCATTTCTACCTCTTCATATGACATCATTATGGTATTCTGATATGATTTTCTCAAACTTGTCAACCTTAAGAACTGTGGGTCATGCCAGGATGCTGAATTTTTTACATCCAGTACAATCAGAAATGAAGGAAAGCTCAGCCAAGTGGGCATTTAAAGAATCGTGTGCTCTGCTTCATCCATACCAGCACTTGATAAAAATACCTCAAGACTACTGCTTTTTTACTAACATATTTTTGAGTGCATGTGTGTGTGCTAAGCTTCTTCAGTCGTGTCTGACTCTTTGCAACCCTAAGGACAGTAGCCCATTAGGCTTCTCTGTCCATGGGAATTCTCCAGGCAAGAATATTGGGGTGGGTTGCCATGCCCTGCTCCACGTGTTTTTCCCAACCCAGGAATCAAACTCACATCTCTTATGTCTTCCACATTGTCAGGTGGGTTTTTTAACCACTAGTACCACCTGAGAAGCCCTATATTTTGGGGTAGTTTTGTTCAAAAATATTCTGTTTCCCTTCAGTGGTTAGACCTAAATGAAATATGAGGGGGTATAATCAGACTCCCTTCCAGGAGAACATATGAAAATGAGCAGATGTTGTAAATTACTTCAAAGTTGTAAACAGTTGCATTATTAATTTGTTTTCATAGTTGGTAATATGAAATAAGTTATTCCCAAGGAAAAACAGAGGAGGAGAATGTGTATGCACTTTTTTCTATTTTCCTCCCAGCCCCTTAGTATCTATTGACTCTTCATCAATTTAATTACTGTGTCATCTATGTCTAATGCACTTGCCACAGAGGAGGCTAAGTAGTTTCCTTCCCCAAGATAGCTTTCTGTTGCTAGAAAGCTACGCCTTCTATGGCCATGCTGGCTGCTTTAGAAATATGCCCCTATTGATCACAAGAAAGAACTTTAAAAATTGACTCGAGGAACACTACTGAGGAAACATACCAGCATTTCCTTCTTTAGTCATGACCTAAAGCAAATCCATAGAACAGTGCAGTGACATAGAAACTGAGGCAAATGGAAAGAGATGGACTTGGGCTAGAGGAAAGAAACTTGTGAAATAGCAATTGGTCAGCAGCTGACAATGAGCATGGAAAATATGTATTTGTTTTTATTTCCACAATAAAAGTGTTATATTTAAAATATTTATATTGACTCCCAAAAGGGAGCTATACTACATTTGAAATGTAGTAGAAATAAAACAAAAATATCTATTAGGAAATATTTATTGAAGACTGTTGACGTCCCTGTGTCGAAGCTTTCCACAGCTTCCCACTGTCTGTCGAATTAAAGGCCTTCTCTTCAGCTTCTTCTCTTCATGAGCTTCTTCCAAAGTGCAAACCCAGCCAAGCTATGTTTCAGAACATACTCCCAGTCGCTCTACCGGCACATTTGTGCTCAGGTTGTTTCCTTAAATGTTCTCTTCCCTGCCGACTCCCTAGCTCTAACTTTTGAAATGTCGTTAATACTGACAGGCTTCTTTAAAGACCTTACTCTAGGAAGCCTTACCTGATTCTCCCAACTAGATGCAATCTTTTGCTCCTTTTTAAAATTTTAATACCTACTGCATTTACTCCTGCATTCCACTTATTAATTATTGGTGCCCTTGTCTAATTCTTTCTCTCTGCCTCTAAGACTGTGAAGTTCTTAACCTCCTGAGCATAAAGTAATTTATACTCATAAGGTTGAAAAGTTATCTTAAATATCTTACACTGTATTTTTTTAATTGCTATTTAATACATGAAAAGGTAAGTAACCCCAAATTTAGATCACTCAGGATCACAGAAGAAATGTCCCAAGGACATTTAGCTTAGTTTATAACATGAGGGGGAAAAAAAAAGAAACAATGTATTTAGACCAAGGGACTTTAGAGAAATTGCTGCCAAAAAAAATCAGGATTTCTAGAAGGATTTAGCTAAGTGTAGGCAATAATCTAGAGATGTAGCCTGAACTAAAGTGGAGAAGGGGAAAGTATAGGGTACAACCATGAAATAGATAGTAAATATGTGTTATGATATATTTATGTACTAATAGAGGGTTTTATAGTTTATAGGTTATTTTTCTGTGTATATTATCTTTGTCCTCAATAACACCCTGTAACACTTAAGTACTATAACCCTTTAAGTCCATCTGGGATTGTCTGTTTATTCCTCTCCCCTTTGGTCATCAAAAACAGGGAGAGGCAATTGTGTGCATTTTTATTCCCCTCAAGGCTAAGCAGTTCTTCAAGAAATAAACAAATGGAGATTGATTATGCCTATTATACAAAATAAGTCCCTGAGAGAAGTGTGCTTGATCACAGAGCCCAGATTTAAACATAGGTCTTCTTTGTCCATGTCCAGAGCTCTTTCTTGCATGTCAAGGCCTCTGTGTGCCAAGAAAGCAAGGCCAGGTTAGAAGAGAGAAATATGGAAATGCAGAGCTGATGAATGCTATAAAGAGGGTAGGAGTCATTTGAAAATTATATCCAACAGAGTGAAATATAAGTGATATCTGTAAGTTGAATAATAGCATTAAGCATTCTGAAAAAATGCTAGGAGGTAGAGGTGAAATTAAGTGAGCATGTTGCATTAGTAGTATTACATTTCACAAAATGAATAAAACTACAAATGATACATTTGTTAGAAAAAGTTTTTAGGGAAAAACTAGATAATTAGTACCTGAAATTACATAAAGATGGGAGAAAAACTATTTCTCAAATCTCTCTACTAATGACTGCTGTCCACATCTTCCAAAGCCAGCAAAAGACACCACTTTCAAGATGCTGTCCTTGACATGCTTCATCATTCTATGATATCCCTGACTTTCAGTTAAAAACTAGTATTTCTTGAATGTCAACTATGCATCTAGAGAATATACAAGTGAAAGCAAAATTGTTCCTGGCCTCTTATGAGAAGTCCTCATATCAGAGAGTTTTGCATGCTCAGGTCTAGTTAGCCTCATCTCTTTTGGGCCCTTGGCCACTTGTTCTGCCCCAAATACCAGCAGGGGCTCCAGCCCAGCCTGTCATGGATGAGAACTAGAATAAAAATATCTGAAGAGACACTGAATGTGCATGCTGAGTTCTTTGTATTGCTATCCAGTCTGTTTTTTGTTTTTTTTTTCAATAGATTTTCTTTCTATTTATTTTTTATTCTTGGTTGCACTGGGTCTTCATTGCTGCACAGGCTTTCTCTAGATGTGACGAGCAAGGCTTGCTCTTCATTTTGGTGCTCAGGCTTCCTATTGCCATGGTTTCTCTTGTTGTGGAGCACAGGCTGTAGGTGTGAAGGCTTCAGTATTTGCAGCTTGCAGAATCTAGAGCAGGTCTCAGTAAGTTATGGCAGATGGGTTTAGTTGCTCCACAGCATGTGGAATCTTCCCAGACCAGGGATTTAGCCCACGTCTCCTGCATTGGCAGGCGGGTTCTTATCCACTGTGCCACTAGGGAAGTCCTATCCAGTTTGTTCTATACTATTGAATAATGCGTTTTCTGCAAGAGCGTTAAAACTCCTCCCAAAGAGGAGTACACTCTAACTTATGCACACTGTAGTACCCTCAATTTTTATCAAGTTAAAGCCTCCCAATCAGAATATATATTGAAAAGAAAAATACATCTAAGATTATATCTCAAAGGAAAAAAAAATTTCTTTTAATGAGAAATAAAAAAGGAAAACACTCTATCATCCAAAACTCAGTTGATAAAGTCAGAAAGGAAAAAGAAGAAAGAAGATATTTGATATTAATTTGGATGTAATGCAGTTGTATTAGTTTCCTGCCTCAGTAAAAAAATACCACAAAGCTAGCAGTTTTAAATAACACTCATCTACTGTCTCAGTTTCTGCTGGTAAGATGTCTAGGTATGCTCAGTGTCTGCCAGGCTACAGCACAGTTGTCAGCCAAGAGTGAGCTCTCATCGAGGCTCAGTGGGGTTGGGAGAAGGATCCACTTCATGGTTCCCACAGGATGTTGGAATAAATCCTTTCCTTATGGCTATTGGACCAAGAGCCATATTTCTTTCCTGGCTGTTGGTGAGGTCTGCTCTCAGTTACCACCACCTGCCACCACATGCCCCTCTCAGACCATGACAGCCTACTTCTTCAAAGCCAACCCAGGGAGCCCCTATCTTCTCAGACAGAACCTTTCATAGTGTAATCTAATCATAAGACAGGCATCTCGTCAGCTTTGCTTATTCTGCTGGTCAAAAGCAAGTCACAGGTTTCTCCTGCACTCAAGGAAAGGGAATTATACAAGAATTTAAATCATTGGTATTAGTTTAGGATAAGTCCACAGCAATAGTTTCGTCTACTTCAATGTGCATGTGTCAAAGATTGGTACCATTTTCTATAGAAATTATAGGAATAAACTTCAATGATAGAGAAGTTAACCATTATTTTAAGAAATATATAAGTGAATATATGCAGGCATTGTGCTAGGTTAAGGATAAACAATGAAGACAGTCCGTTTGGTTGGGGAACATATACTCTAATGGGGATGACTTATTATTACAAGCAAACAAACAAAAATCCTATTAATCTCTATAATTATAGTTCCTTGTAAGTGCTGAGAGGGAAAAGAACAGGGTTCTCAGAGATTAATGAAGGAAACCCACTTGGATGGGCTTCCCTCGTGGCTCAGACGGCGGAGAAATGGCTTGCAATGTAGGAGACCTGGGTTCGATCCCTGGGTCGGGAAGATCCTCTGGAGAAAGAAATGTCGACCCATTTCAGTATTGTTGCCTAGAAAATCCCATGGACAAAGGAGCCTGGCAGTCTACAGTCCACAGGGTCTCAAAGAGTCGGACACGACTGAGAGAGGGTATTATGGGAGAGAATAAAAAGCAATAAGCACCCTAGGTTTGATGATGATGGCATACTTCCTTAAAGAAATGTCATCTGACCACCTAAAGAATGCCTAGAGGTTATTCAAGAAGAAGAAAAGGGAACTTTAGGTAGGAAGAACCATCGTGCAGAAGCTTTGAGGAGGAAAGACAAAGCCCATCTGAGAGACTGAAAAAGATCAGGGTAACTAGAGGAGATGCAGTGTGGATAGATGAAGGGCTATAGCCCTTGATAAGGATTTTACATTTATCCTGAGTACACTGGGAGTCTATTGAAGGGTTTTCAGCGGGGAAGTAACATGATCCAATTTGAAAACATTAATGGAGAACAAATATTTTGCACTTTTTTTTTCATCCTTAATAACTAGCTATTCTTGCCTGTTGTATGCAATACAATGTCTTTTTGTAAAATTGTTGACAAGGTTTCCTGGTAGTCTCTAGGGAAGGCCCTACTTTAAGTAATTGCTATTTAATCATGTCTGATTTAACATTTTTAGAATACTTTTTTTTGGCATGATCATTTCTGTGTCTGGGGATTTTCTTTTTCTTATTTTGTACTGATTGCATTTGTGTTTTAGGGGCATAACATTGCAGGTGACATACTTCTATTTATGTTTGTTATCCTGATTATGTTGAAGATGTTAGAAAGACATGTGATATAAACAGCATGTTTAAAGTAAATTGACCTTATTTTGGAAGATTTCCATGGAGAAACATAGAAGCTAAGTTCTATATTTTTTCCAGTATTATTCAGGGAATTCATGGAGTAAAATAATGCTTTTCATTTCCTCTTACTTACTTACTTTGTTACTTGATAAACTGTATTTTTCCTGTGATTTTTATGTAATTAGTTCTAAAGCTGCATTTATATCTGAACGCCTTCTGTAGCAACCTCATTCCCACATAGAATTCACTGTTGGCAGAAAAAGAACATGCTGCTGAAGGTTTTTCTTGCTACCAATTAAATAGTGAAAACCATCCCACTGAGAAAGCACAGACTAAACTTTATCTCATTAAGACAAAATCCAGATGCCTTGTTTACTTGTGGTTGAAAATCAATGCCCTATTGTCTTCTAGACATACATAATTTGCAACAGAAACCAGAAATAGGAGGTATGCATTCATTGCTCTAAAATAGTAATTAAAATGTAAGCTTTTTATTTTCAGATGGATAGTTTTAGCAAATCAACAATGGTTTAGAATGATAGAAACACTCAGTAGGGAGAATCCTTTACTATGATAGAACTGTACTGACTCTTGTGCCTAGGCTGACACTCAAATAATTGTTGAATGAGTGATTGGATGAAGTTAGACTTCTGACTTGCAGCTGTTATTCTCAATAATTTGGTAGACAGTTCACAGAATCTGGCAGCCAGAATTGGGCAGGATTGGTATCACAATCAAGGTAATCTTGGTTGCAACTCTGGTAAAATGCAGGACAGATTCAATTACTCAGCAGTACAGAATACCTTTCATTAAAATTCTAAAGAGATAATTTCTTCTGATTACCCAAGTCATCTTGATGCCCTAAGTAAATAGTTTCAATTATAACCATGGAATCCTTTATTTCAATTTGCTTATTGTTAGAGATATAAATTTTCTTCCTCCCTTTTGGGAGCAAGAATGTATGTTATCTACCATAGCATTTTACATAGGAAGCAAAAAAAGCTACATTTGGCTAGTTCATTTTGGGAAATTATGTCCCAAGGGTGCAATAAAGATGCCAATTTTATGAACAGATTGTAGAACTAGACACATTGAATTATGAAGATGGAGCAGAATGCAGACAATTAATAATACTACTACTCTAAAATATAGATGAGAATTTCAAAGAAGTGTTTTTGATGGTTTTCTCAGTGTTGTGTGATGAGAAGAGCTCTACACTCTACCTTGCACAGCTAATTTAAATGTGCTTAATTCCCTGAAGTCCATGTCTAAAAATTTGAAGGGGAGCAGAGACTCATACGTTATTTCTTCAGTAGATGGACATTTGTCCAAAGAACTGAATTTTATAGGTGTTACATATCATGTACACATCATGTACATTCATGTTCTGGGCATTCGATGACATAAATAAACTATAGACTAAAGCTATCAAAAGAACTTCTTAAGTTTCTACTTGTAGTATATGCTGTTGTGAACTGTACATTTTTCTATTTTGGCAGAATATATTTTGTGTTTATTTGAAAACTAATTGTTAGTGAAATGTCTAATGAAAACTCAGAGGGAATATAAAGAAAATAAATTCTTTGTCTAGACCAGAATTAACTACGTCTTTTAGGTACCTGTTTCCTTACTATCTTTATCTAATATTATTATTTAAAAATCATTAATGGAATGAGATTAACAGAAAAACAAATGTAAGTTCTCATGTCCATACTTGTTTAGTTGAAAATAATACTGATTGGCAAAGATTTAACTACAGCAGTTTATTTTTTAAATTAATGTATTTATCTTAATTGGAAGCTAATTACTTTACAATATTGTGGTGGTTTTTGCCATACACGACATGAATCAGCCATGGGTATACATGTGTCCCACCATCTTGAACCCCTCTCCCACCACCCTCCCCACCCCATCCCTCTGGATTGTCCCAGAGCACCAGCTTTGGGTATCCTGCTTCATGCATTGAATTTGCACTGGTCATCTATTTTACGTATGGTAATATACATAGTTCAATTCTATTCTCTCATATCGTCCCATCCTCACCTTCTCCCACATAGTCCATAAATCTGTTCTTTACATCTGTGTCTCTTTTGCTGTCTTACATATAGGGTCATCATTGCCATCTGTTTAAACTCCATATATATGTGTTAATATACTGTGTTGGTGTTTCTCTTTCTGGCTTACTTCACTCTGTATAATAGGATCCAGTTTCATCCACTTCATTCAGTTCAGTTCAGTCGCTCAGTCGTGTCCGACTCTTTGGGACTGACTCAAATGTGTTCTTTTTATAGCTGAGTAATACTCCATTGTGTATATGTACCACAACTTCCTTATCCATTCATCTGCTGATAGACATCTGGGTTGCTTCCATGTCCTTGCTATTGTAAACAGTTAAATGCAGTAGTTTATTAATCTTGAAATTTGGTGGATATTCTCACTTTGTGTAAAGCACTTAGCTTTCTCAGAATCATAAGTGAGAACTGTTTTATATTCATTGGAAAAATTCTTGCTTCCCACTTATCAAACCCCTACTTTTCCCTTCTATGCTCTGCTCCTTCCCAGGGCACCCAGACAGCACAGGTGGAATCCGCACCTTTTCTCTTCCTCCCGCTGCTTCTCTGGCACCCAGCCTCCTGGCTTCCCTGTCTGAATGCACTGAACCCATGGACTCTGCCATAGACCCTAGTGCCCAGTACACAGGAGTTTGGTGAATGTCAGTGTCTTGAAGTTCTTTGCACCTCTACGCCTTTATCTGTAAAACAGGCATAATTACAATACTTAACTCACTAAGTATTTATGAAGATTAAATGAGCTAAATATAAACTAAATTAGTTAACTATTACATGTGAAACACTTAAGTTTGGCACACAGTATCATCATCATTACCCTTCTAAAAATTTAAATGCCCATTAAAAGTAGAGGGTAGAGGTGTTTTCATTCTTTGAGAAAAGAAAACACAGGTCATCACTCTTTCTCATCTCGTAAATTTAGAAAATATTCCAAATACCCTTGGAATCATATATTCAACATTTTTACTTTATAAGTGAGCCAATGGAGCTCCTGAGAACTGGACTATCTTTACGAGATCACACAGCTAGTTAATGAGCACCAGATCCTGAATCCAAGTGTTCTGATACATGTAAGGTCAGCACTCGTTTTCTACTCAGCAGAATCTTCTCCTTTCATTGTAGATTCCCGGGGTCCTAAAGGCACAAACCCTCAGAGTCATCCTGTGGTTTATCTCAAGCTGAAATGCCTTGCCCTATTTATCAGTTACCTGTTTATAATAGTCTGATTCGGAAACTCACAAAGGCTGATTCAGAAAAAATAAAGACACTGCTTTGGGATGAAGTCAGAGTAACTGTGCTGCGCTGAAAGCTGCCCACATGCTCATTCCAGGTCAGTGAGATGTAGAGACAGGGCCAGTTTCACCAGTGTGAAGTGGTGTTGTTGGTCCCTAGAAGGGTCCCAGGCTTAGTTTAATGCTCTGCGGTTGCTATTTTGAAATTCTTAGTATTTTTCGAATAAGGAATCCCACGTTTTCATGATCACTTGGCCTTACAAATTACTTGCCCAGTCCTCTGACAAAGTGGTGGATCTTTGTGGTAAGTACCTTTGTACTCTGGAAACTTTAGATCTGTATTGAATGGAAGGAACTAAGATGCAAAACTCAGGACTGTTAAATCCCTCAGTTAGTACTTTCATTGAAGTGGCATGCTGTACAGTGTCCAAAAAGAGGATTCTTTAGCTTTGATATGGCATTTAAGATGAGAAAAACTGCTCTGTGACAGCTGTTATCCTTTGACAGGTCAGGAAGGAAACTAAGACCTAGAACTCTACAGATTTAACCTGGACTAATTTCTCTTGATCTCTATTTAAAGGGAATTTGTTCTGATTTTTAAAAAATAAAGAACATAGTTTAACATATAAGAATAAAATGAATAATGTTTTATTAGAACCTGTGCAGAAGAAAAATTGCTTTACTGTGATGATAACCAGCATTTTAACCATTAACTGAATTAATGACTGTATTGAAAAAGTAAGACAATAACTTAAAAAATCACATAAGTATATTGCTAAAAGGCAAGTAACTTTGTATCTAATTAGCAGTTGGTTAGTTTTTCAATGTAGAGGACTCAGAGCTCAAACTACTAGTCTACAGTACAAGGGGCTACATTTATACTGATATGAAGAGAGGCTTGGCCAAATGACCTGCCCACCATGGAGGGCTCCTCCAAACCATTTAGCTTCTGGGCAGTGGAGGAGGGCAAAGGAATCCCACATTTTCATGATCACTTGGCCTTACAAATTACTTGCCCAATCCTCTGACAAAGTGGTGGATCTTTGTGGTAAGTACCTTTGTACTCTGGAAACTTTAGATCTGTATTGAATGGAAGGAACTAAGATGCAAAACTCAGGACTGTTAAATCCCTCAGTTAGTACTTTCATTGAAGTGGCATGCTGTACAGTGTCCAAAAAGAGGATTCTTTAGCTTTGATATGGCATTTAAGATGAGAAAAACTGCTCTGTGACAGCTGTTATCCTTTGACAGGTCAGGAAGGAAACTAAGACCTAGAACTCTACAGATTTAACCTGGACTAATTTCTCTTGATCTCTATTTAAAGGGAATTTGTTCTGATTTTTAAAAAATAAAGAACATAGTTTAACATATAAGAATAAAATGAATAATGTTTTATTAGAACCTGTGCAGAAGAAAAATTGCTTTACTGTGATGATAACCAGCATTTTAACCATTAACTGAATTAATGACTGTATTGAAAAAGTAAGACAATAACTTAAAAAATCACATAAGTATATTGCTAAAAGGCAAGTAACTTTGTATCTAATTAGCAGTTGGTTAGTTTTTCAATGTAGAGGACTCAGAGCTCAAACTACTAGTCTACAGTACAAGGGGCTACATTTATACTGATATGAAGAGAGGCTTGGCCAAATGACCTGCCCACCATGGAGGGCTCCTCCAAACCATTTAGCTTCTGGGCAGTGGAGGAGGGCTGAGGAAACAAACTGGTGGGAAATGGGGGGCTCACCGTGAATCTTTGCCCTTTGAATTAATTCTAGTTGACCTACTTGAGCAATGATTGAGGAATTTTTGATTCATTTGCCCCCATCTATCCCCTGGTGAGCATGGGCTTTTTATTTTTTAATGAAACCATTTCCACAGTCTGTTGTTTTAGGTGTCAGCAATAGCAGAGACTGAGGTAATTTTTGTTGTTGTTCTTTTTCCCTTTTTTTCTTTTTTTAAATCAATTTTTCTAGTGCTATTTATGCTGCTGAATTTCTTTGAACCAGCATCTTTCTGCAGAGCATATTTTCTGGCAAACAACTGGATAACACTAATAAAGGATAAAAATAATCCCAGGTAATAACAAATGAGAAAAAAATACACAGCAAATACATTTTTAGAATTATAACGGTATGTTTTGTCATCCCTTTTGATTTATGTAGAGAATCTGTTGGGAAATACTTGTCCAAGTATTGAACTTTTCTAGTCCAACTCATAGCCTATCTCTGGAGATCAATGGAAAAATATAACTTTATATTTTTTACTATTAAAGTGAACACAGTTTATTTACTCCAGTTTTCATCCTTTGGCAGTCAGAGTAAGTAAAGATCAATCCTTGTTCTACCAAGAGGAGTTTTCCAATTAGAAGCATTTTATTCATAGTACAAGGAGGGACTGGCTGTGCAGTTAGGTACTCCTAGGTTGTGAGATTTCATTACTGCCTTTCAAAAGTTGCTTTAGTAGGATTGAAGACACCTTCAAGAATTATTCATAATGCTTCCAGAGTGGACAGAATTCTCAGTTAGATGGTTAGAAAGCACCTGGGTACAAAAGTCAAGCTCAGCTAACTCTTAAAATAAAACAAATGTAGTAGCAATACTGCAGAGAATAGCAGATTTATTTCACTGTGTCAGTATGAGCTTCAGGCCATCAAAGTACCACTAAGGGCAGTGCGTTAACAATACTCAGTACAGGTTTGCAGATAAGATGTCCTTAGCCACCCAGCCATACATATTCACTTATTTTTCTATTTCTTAATAAAGCTATGAGATAATAGGTTTTCAAAAGTGAGTACCATTATCATAACTTTAATCTTATTTACATTCAAAACTGTCCTCCAGAGTTGATACTTACAGGAGAGACATTATAGTAAGCTATCTTTAAAAAAAGACCATATAGAAATTGCTTTTGAATTCTGTTTTTTGAAGCATCTATAATTTGTGGAATAGCTGGTTATAAAAAATTAGAAAATGACCATTTTAGGTTTTTAATTTCAAGTGAATAAATCATCATGGGAAGACAGTATCAGCATGCTAAATATTCTCTATATAAACTTAGCAAAATGACACTCATGTCCATATATCAGGTTGGGGCAGGCAGTTAGAAACAGCAATAATATTTCATTAGACCACAGAAATAATATTTAGAATCAATGAAAATTTTAAATATTTGAAAATGTTAATGGGGCCTAGTGGAACTTCCTAGTCAAGTCTAGAGTGTCAATTGGAATAACTGAAATTTAGAAAATACTCCAGAAGAACTTTAAGATATAAGATGTTTCCTGTGGAGTTATCACTTCAGCCCACATAGTTGCCATAAGCATTTTAAAAGATTTTTTTGCTTCCTGTCTTGACATCCCTCCTTGATCCCTCCAACAGTGTTCCACAGTCAGGGAGGATGTCCAGGTCACAAAAGTTCCATCTTGGAAAATTCAAATTACTTACATTCACTCAACATTTTGTTTTATCCTTTGACCTTCTTAAAATAATAACTCCTAATATATTAGTGTGGGGAGGTAACAGGGCAGTCAACAGGCATGACTGTCAGATTCCTTCTGATCCATCTAATTCCTCCCTCCATCTGTTCTCCTCCCACCTTGCATTTTATCATGAAGTGACACATAATAGAAGAGTAGTATAATAAATCTAAGCCTGTGACTTAACTGTGTTTCCCCAAGGGTAGAGATCCCTTCTGTTTCTCTTCTCTTTTGTTTCCAGGTTAAAGGGTGCATTTGTGGACATCTAATACCGTGCATGCTGATCTGAAGGAATTTCCCCAGGGGAATGTGAGATGTATATATCTTATTTATAGTCTCCTGGGAGATTTTTACTTTTAGATAGTCATAGTTAAATCAATATGGCCTTAGTCCTTCCTGCAATACAGGCAGATTCTTTACCACTGAGCCACTGGGGAAGCCCAGCCTCAGCCCTTCCAAACCAGTAATATATGTTTAGCTAAGTTGATTTATAAAAATCTGATGAATTGAAATTCTCTAATTTTCTCTCGTGACATTTTTAATCACTTTGCAACCATAAGATTTTTATGGTAAAATAATGCATTAGAAAGTTGTTTAGATAATTCAAATTCTTTTAAAAATAGCTCTGTCAGTTGTTTAAATTTTGCCAAAATCTGTACCAGTTTTAAACTAATTAATGACTAATCATTTTCTTGGAATGTTTTCTTCTCACATAAAAATTATGTCAATTATATACTTACTTTCTCCTCACAGAAAATTTTAGAAATAACTGTCTGCATACATGAGTGGTCCACTGCTTCAGTCCTGCCCGACTCTTTGTGACCCTATGGCCTGTAGCCCGCCAGGCTCCTCTATCCAAGGGACTCTCCAGGCAAGAATACTGGAGTGTGTTGCCAAGAAATAACTGTATCATTACTCAATAATGAACCTGGTTTCTGGCGGGGGTGAGGAGGTCCTTGGTTGAAAATTGAGTAAAATTTTAGGCAATTTAGTTCCCCTTGTCTCAAAGATATAATTCTATAAAAAATTCATTTATTTTTTAAACTACATTAAAAAATATTATGAGTACCTATTGAAAAGTACTGTTTTTTCTCATGGAAAGAACATAACTCACATTATAGTTTACAAAACATGGTAGGTGAAAAAGTTAAGAGGTTTCTCATCATTAAAATGGTTAGGACACTACCTACCAAATAGTTTTAAATCTGTATTTAATAGATATTCTTACTGAGTTCTAGAAATTTACATAGAAGATAAGTGGTGTTGACAGTGAAAGAAAAGGAAAGAGTGAGAGATATATTGGAGGGAAAGAAATGACAGTTCTCTGACTGTCTCACTCATCTCTTAGAAAAATGATTTAATATATGAAAATTGCTTAACATAATTTATGCAATTGTCAGAAAATGACAATCAGTATAATATACTGGAAAATGATTTAGACTAGTTGTAGTCCTGGCCTCCTCATTTTCTAAAATGTGTCAACTGGACAACATTTATCCATTTCGTGACTCAGATTTCTCCTCTGTCATTTCAGTCAGTTCGTGACCCCATGGACTGCAGCATGCAAGGCTTCCCTGTCCATCACCAACTCTCGGAGCTTGCTCAAACTAATGTTAGTGATGCCATCCAACCATCAAATCCTCCATCATCCCCTTCTCCTCCTGCTTTCAACCTTTCCTAGCATCAGGGTCTTTTCCAAGGAGTCAGTTCTTCACATCAGGTGGCCAAAGTATTGGAGAGTCAGCTTCAGCATCAGTCCTTCCAATGAATATTCAGGACTGATTTCCTTTAGGATTGACTGGTTTGATCTCCTTGCAGTCCAAGGGAATGTCAAGCGTCTTCTCTAACACCGCAGTTCAAAAGCACCAATTCTTCAACGCTCCGCTTTCTTCAACGCTCCGCTTTCTTTACGGTCCAACTCTCACAACCATACATGACTATTGGAAAAACCATTGCTTTGACTAGATGGACCTTTGTTGGCAAGATAATGTCTCTGCTTTTTAATATGCTGTCTAGGTTTGGTCTCCTCAGTGAAAGGGATTAAAAAGCCTGTCATAGGTTGTTGTGGATTAAATATGGAAGTTCAGTTCAGTTCAGTCAGTCAGTCGTGTCCGACTGTGCGACCCCATGAATCGCAGCACGCCAGGCCTCCCTGTCCATCACCAACCCCTGGAGTTCACTCAGACTCACGTCCATCGAGTCCGTGATGCTATCCAGCCATCTCATCCTCTGTCGTCCCCTTCTCCTCCTGCCCCCAATCCTTCCCAGCTTCAGAGTCTTTTCCAATGAGTCAACTCTTTGCATGAGGTGGCCAAAGTACTGGAGTTTCAGCTTTAGCATCATTCCTTCCAAAGAAATCCCAGGGTTGATCTCCTTCAGAATGGACTGGTTGGATCTCCTTGCAGTCCAAGGGACTCTCAAGAGTCTTCTCCAACACCACAGTTCAAAAGCATCAATTCTTCAGCGCTCAGCCTTCTTCACAGTCCAACTCTCAAATCCATACATGACCACAGGAAAAAACCATAGCCTTGACTAGACGGACGTTAGTTGGCCAAGTAATGTCTCTGCTTTTAAATATGCTATCTAGGTTGGTCATAACTTTTCTTCCAAGGAGTAAGTGTCTTTTAATTTCATGGCTGCAGTCACCATCTGCAGTGATTTTGAAGCCCTCCAAAAATAAAGTCTGACACTGTTTCCACAGTTTCCCCATCTATTTCCCATGAAGTGATGGGACCGGATGCCATGATCTTCGTTTTCTGAATGTTGAGCTTTAAGCCAACTTTTTCGCTCTCCTCTTTCACTTTCATCAAGAGGCTTTTTAGTTCTTCTTCACTTTCTGCCATAAGGGTGGTGTCATCTGCATATCTGAGGTTATTGATGTTTCTCCCGGCAATCTTGATTCCAGCTTGTGTTTCTTGCAGTCCAGCATTTCCATGAAAAATGGAAAGCATTCTGTAAGAGTCAGCTATTTAGAACATTTAGAATCACCTACTTTTAGAGCTGGAAGGAACTTTTGAGAATGATGAGACTCCTCATCCCCATTTGGGAAATGAGAGAACCTGCCAGAGAAATAGTGACCTTTGCTCCACGTCACACAAAACTTGGACCTCTGTTCACACCTCTTGACTCCCTGTGTCATCTCATTTTTTTAATTGTATATCTGTTGTTTGTTTTGTTTTATTATATCTACTTTTAGAATGTAACCCAAAGGATAGAATGCCATCAGGGTTATTAAAAAGTGTAGGGTTATATCTTATCTCTTTTGAAAATGTAGAAGCCAAGAGTGAGAATTTATAGATTTTTTACAGTGTCATACTTCCTGGTTTAGAAGCTCTAGGGAGTGTGCCTGGTTTATATTATCTTGGAAATGTATCTTACCTGGCTAGTTTCCAGCTAAGATTTTTTACCAAATCCTGGCTTTAACCCATCAGTAGTGTTGGAGCTTTCCAGGGAGCTCAAACAGTAAAGAATCTGCCTGCAATGCTGGAGACTGGGGTTCATCCCTGGGTTGGGAAGTTGCCCTGGAGGAGATCCCCTGGAGAAGGACATGGCAACCCACTCCAGTATTTTGCCTGGAGAATCCCATGGATAAGGGAGCCTGGTGAACTACAGTCCATGGAGTCACAAAGAGTCAGACACAACTGAGTGACTAACACACAGTGTTGGAGCAGGGCTTCCTCGGTGGCACTAGAGGAAAGAACCTGCCTGCAAATGCAGGAAACATAAGAGACATGGGTTCGATCCCTGGGTTGGGAAGATCCCCGGGAGAAGGGCGTGGCAACCCACTCCAGTTCTTGCCTGGAGAATCCCATGGACAGAGGAACCTGGTGAGCTACAGTCCACAGGATTGCAGAGAGTCAGACATGACTGAAGCTACTTAGCACACAGCACAGCACAGTATTGGAGCAATGGAATGAACCAGACACCTCCAAGTCTCCCAATTTCCCTTTTGTTTGGGGTGATTTATCTCCTGCTGAGTCTACTTAATAAAGAATGTGAGTGATGCCTCTTACTGTCCAATAACAAGAATAGAAATTATGATTGAGAAGAAAATGTTGCATTTTCATAACTGTTGGGGCACACTTTTAAACTATTTTTGAGACAAGCAATGTACTTTCAACTTTACCTTCTAGAACAGCTCTATCTAGTAGAACTATAATGCACACTGAACATGTAATTTAACATTTTCTTGTTGTCATTGTAAAAAAGTAAGTGGAAGTAGTGTTAAAATTAAACTTAGCATTATTTTAACTCAGTATATCTAAAATATCATCTCAACATGTAATCATCATTTTAAAACTATTAATGAGATATTTCACATTCTCTTTTTTAACTACGCTTTTGAAATCCACTGTTTATTTCATACTCACAACACATCTTAATTCAGATGCTAAATTTTCATCGGAAGTACCTGATCTGTATTTAATTTCATAAAATTTGCATTTGAAAAATAACTTTGCACACCTTAACTATTCTGAAGATATTCTAAAAAAAATCCTTTTACTGGATTAAATATCAATTTAGCTTGTCAGTTATATTAGCCAGATTTTTAATGCTCAATAGACACCATATAGGATAACACAGAAGCCTGTGCAGTGCTCTTATTTTAGCTTATCCCTATTTAGGTGAGAGAAAAAGAGAGTCAAAAATCCACCTATCCATCTACTTGATTTTATTTCATTGACTAATGCTTTATTTTGTTATGGGCAAACACCTTCTCCATACTCTTTATAGTAAATACTTAGATTTTCCTTTTCATACTGACTAGTAAAACATACATTATGAGAACTGATGGGAAGATAAATGTTGTGAAATTGCCTTAACTGTGATTGTTAGTGCTTGAATTGACCAGATTTCCTCTCCAACAGCTTTAAATGCTTTGTGGGTTTATATAACTGTGTGCCCTGCTTCATGAATACTTTCAAAGTAACCTGCTTTGTTTCACTTGATTGCTCTAGTATGGTTAAGGGCAAATGTTTTGGAATAATAACAGGTCTAACAAAATTGCCAACTGGGAGATCCATGGAATATACTTAGGGCAGCTTTTTGCAGCATTTCTTGTACCTGGCAAATCGTTTTAGAAATAACGTTTAGCTTCACAATAGATTCTTAACTAGCAGATTCTAGAAAATAGTTTTTATATAATATATAGGCTTATCAGTTACCATTACTTTCTGGAAAATTCAGGTTCTGAGGCCATGTAGAGAGATGGCATAACAAAGTAATCAAAAGCATGGCTCGTGGGTCAGGCTGGCTGTGTTTGTATCATGATTCCACTATGTATAAAATATATAAATTTGTGCAAAGTTACTTCACCTTTCTAGGCCTTAGTTTTCTCATTCTAGAATGGAAATCAGAATTGGATTAACTTAATAGGGTTGTTAGAGAACCAAATGAGAATACGTCCTCCACCCTGTGCTTGGCACAAAGCAAGTGCTCAGAATATGAATTTTTACTATACAAAACTGCTGCAGCTATAGGTACTGTCAAACTTTAAACCCATATCCAAAGATTAAAAAGAGGAACAGTATATGCTGTATGTAGCTATGGTGAAGAAAAGTCAAAGTGTATAAACCTGAAAAGTGGAATATCAAAGTGAGGAGTTTCCAGTTTCATTTTTTTTTCTTTTGAATTAGTGTGTAAGTTCTTTCTCTCAAGATGTAAAAGGAACTGTTCATCCCTTTCATTGTGAAAATTTTGCTTTTCTTACCTGTTCCTAGATGACTAGTTTGCATATGTTTTGAAATAAGACTTTATAAACAAATTCTCAAAAATGATTCTATGAATAATAGATCAGGCTTTTAATCAAGGTAAGGTTTTATGTTCTGAAAATTATAGCAAAGATAAACATCATGAAGTACATTTACTAGTTTTATGTATTGCCAGATAGGTAAATTACTGTACTTTTTTTGCTGTCCTATTATTGTTGTTGTTGGTTGTATTTTAATTGACATCATTCTTCATGTTCCTCAACTCCTATTTCTCATAACTCTTTCCTATATTATTATTATTAATGTGACATTTGTTATGTTTATAGTGTTTGCATAAAAATAGATCATCTCTGTTAGGTAGTTTTCAATGTTAAAAGCAAATGTGCTTACTCACTGACTATGAAAAATATCCTTCTGGAACAAATATAGAACCATCCATCTCTTGAACAGAATTCTTATGGGCTTTGCTTATCTACCTACCTACCTTGAAAACATAGCTTGGAAATCATTCCCATACTTTTGGGGAGCAGTCAGTCATTTAAGTAGTTCTACTAAACAGCCAAATCCTTGAGATAATCAGGTTGTTACAAGTAAAAATATTTTAGGAAGGGGGTCTTTGTTACCTTAAGTGAAAACTGACACTGAACCAATGTTTAAGATGCATTATCATGGGCAGAAAAAATCTAACTTTGCTCTTTGACAGGGTTAGTTACAAAAGTTCATAGTCAGGTCAGCAAAGGAAGAAACAAGGTTTTAGAATGTATTTGGCATTAAAAAAATATTGAGTTGTAAATTTTGTATGTGCATGGAGTTTCAGGTCACTTTCTTTTTCTTTGCATTTTAAAAGTGGAACTAAGTCAGAAAGTGACACAAAATTAGAAATGTCAGCATATTTAATTAGATGAAGGTGAAAGAGAAGAGTAGAAAAAGCTGGCTTAAAGCTCAATATGGCAAATAGATGGGGGAAAAATGGAAACAGTGGCAGATTTTATTTTGCTGAGCTCAAAAATCACTGCGGACAGTGACTACCGCCATGAAATTAAAAGACACTTGCTCCTTGGAAGAAAAGGTATGATAAACCTAGACAGCATGTTCAGAATCAAAGACGTCACTTTGCCAACAAAGGTCCATATTGTCAAAGCTGTGGTTTTTCCAATAGTCATGTATGGATGTGAGAGGTGGACCATAAAGAAGGCTGAGCACCAAAGAACTGATGCTTTCAAACTGTGGTGCTGGAGAAGACTCTTGAGAGTCCCTTGTACAGCAAGGTGATCAAACCAGTGAATGCTAAAGGAAATCAATCCTGGATACTTTTTGTAAGGACTGATGCTGAACCTGAAGCTCCAATACTTTGGCCACCTGATGCAAGCAGCTGACTCATAGGAAAAGACCCTGCTTCTAGGAAAGACTGAAGACAAAAGGAGAAGGGGCAGCAGAGAATGAGATGGTTGGATGGCATCACCAACTCAATGGGCATGAGTTTGAGCAAACTCTGGGAGACAGTGAAGGACAGGGAGGCCTGGCATGCTGCAGTTCATAAGGTCCCAAAATGCTGGACATGACTTAGCAACTGAAGAACAACAACAACAAATGGCTATTTCTCTTTAAAGATACTGTATTTGAACAAGTAGAGCACAGTGTCACATAAACCATGAATGCATTTTTTAAAAAATATTATTTTTTTATGAGTTAGAATACATATGTTTTCTTCTATATATTGATTAATATTCTTTAGGTTTAACATTTTATTTATATAAGGGAGGAATGAAAGAGAAGTAAGTGTATATAGAAGACCAGAGTTTAGATCAAACATCATTGTAATTGTCCAAGTCTTAGTAATATAATTTGCATTTCATTGACATTTTGTGTAGGTTTTTAATCTTGGATTACAATCCTTATGAATGTCCATTAAAATCTACAAGAAGATCTTCTTGGAGAGAAAACAAATACTTTACTACATTAAATTAACTATAAGAGGAGTGCAAGTTAAGCAAATTTTTGGTGGAAAGTGAGAACATCTTTAGCATCTTCCCCTCCCAACCTGGTCCTGGTGTCTCCTGCTGTCAACATCCTTGTCCCCAAGAGAGACTAGCACATCACAGCTCTGCAGAGTTTGTCCATTTTTTTTTAAGAGAACATCACCACCAGAGAGATTAAGAGATTGTGTGCATCTCAAGGTATAAACAGGCATTAGAAAGAGAAGGACAGAGAGTTTCACATAGAAACAGTGGAATGATCAAAGGTATTCATGTCCAACTTATGCAACTGTGCTAAGTGTGCTCAGAAGAAATATTTGAGTGCGTCAACTGATATGTGCTTTAGTGAGAAAAGAGATAAGACTGAAAAAATATGGAGACATGAATGCTTCGCCAGCAGTACATGCAAAAACTGTATTTGGGCATAACAGTAGCGTCAAAGAGAACAGTTAGAAATTAGATTTAATAATACAAGAATCAGCTAGGGGGAATGAAGAAACAGATGAAAAAAAAGTTAGAAAAATTACAGGGACAGACACTGCAAGTTATGATGGATGATTAGAAATAAGTCAAGATAAGTTTCACAATGGGTATCAGTAATAACAGACTCTTTACATAGAATGTTAGATATCTTTTGAAGAGGACTGAGACTTTTGATGTTTTAGCTTTGTATAAACCTGATTCAGCCCTTGACCAACTCTTTGGCTTGGTGTTTTGCAGCAATTGTCATCCTAATAGAGCCTGATTTTTCTCAGATCATTTCTAAAATATGGGCAAAGAAAAGAATTCTGACAGAGTTCAAGTAGATACTAAATTAAAAAAAAGAAGAAGACTGTCATGATGTTTTTCTTAAATATGTTTAATTTGAGATCCCAGGAGGACCTCCAGGTAGCTGTCTACTGGAATTGTTTGTTATCATGGGACCAGATCTTTAGCCCCTGACCAGCACTGGAGATAAAGTTTGGATAGCCATTAGAAAAAATAATAATTTTGTTGTAAGAATATAAGAATTTACAAGTTTATAAGCACTGTTTTGTCTCTTCCTTCTCATGTAAAAATATCTACTTGATAGCAATAGAAACTTCTGAAATTTTTAATTGCAGAACCCTGGAATAATATACTATGCTATTAAAATTCTTCTATGTTTTATGAAGTATCACTGAAAATCATTTGGCTTTAGTTCTTACTTGTGTAATGATGATAAAAATGAATTTTAATGAGAATATAAATTTTTTACAAGAACAAAATGAAATTGAGCAGTACAACATTATATATTCTCCTAGCTTCCTGCAGATTGTAACCTACCACTTTTTATAGGTATGAGCAACTCAATATATCTACACAATACAGAAAAAACCATGAGAAGCACAGTTTGTTTTCATAGTATGCTTGACATAAAATGAACTCTTTGTGTGTATGAAAATTTTTTCTTTCTTTGAGAGTTTGCAAAGCCCTGAGTGAATGAAAAATGTAAACAGGGACCCGTAATTGTTCTAGTGACTGAAAACATTTCATTTCACTCTGAGGGATCTCCCATCGCCACTTCCAATGGGCTCCAGACCTCCCTTTGGGCATAAATGCAATGTGAGGGAACTCGTCACCCTTCTCCCCTCTTTAAACTCTGTTCTTTTCTTACATTCTTTGTCTAAATTACTGAATCTTTTATATTTTCTTCCTCATCTTCTCCAAGGCCACTGGTTTGATATGAGCCTCTGTAATCTCTCACCAGATTTGCAATATCTTTCTGCCTACTCATCCCTTTTGCTGTCTTTTACCCTTCCAGTCCTTCCTCCACACAACAACCAAAGCAATCTATTTTTAAATGGGAATCTGGACCCGTCAGCATCCCCTGGAAAATTCTTTATTGGCCTCTTACCAGGATGCCATTCAAATTTCTTTTCCACTGCCAAGCCCTTACCTACTCTCCAGGCTTTATCCCTACTCCTGCACACGAGCCTGTGTTCCAACTCTGCCAGACTTTCTGTGCCACTTCACAGCGGCTCTGTTTCCTTACTTCTGTAACATGGAGACTATGTAGAGTGTTCTCTACCCACTTGCAGGTGTAACAAGATACTGCTAAAACATGATCTCCTCTGACCTCCTCCCTTGTAGACACAACTTGTTCCTTTTAGTTTATACTTCTATTATTCCTGTAATTCCAATTATTTTTCAATCTCTCCCTCCTTTTAACTGTGAATTCTTTAAAGACTTTCCATAAGCACATTGTATATGTGAGCCCAAGCACAGGACTTCGTACATAATAATTAATAAATCTTCCCCTCATGAGTTGATTTAAGGAAGTAGGCAGAGATGGGCTTAACGTTGGAAAAATAATCAGTGCTCTTGTTAACCTTACCACTGACAAGCTTTCACATAAAACTTGTTGCAAAATATGTGTATATATCCACATAACATCTATGTTGTTTAGTTGCCAAATTGTGTCCAACTCTTTTGCAATCCCATAGACTGTAGCCTGCCAGGCTCCTCTGTCCATGGGATTTCCCAGGCAAGAAAACTGGAGTGGCTTGCCATTTCTTCTCCAGGGGATCTTCCCAACCCAGAGACTGAACCCATGTCTTCTACATTGGCAGGCAACTTCTTTACCACTGAGCCCCCAAAGATGCCCATATTGAATCTATAATTAATTATAGTTATATATAATAAAAGGGCTTCCCTGGTGGCTCAGTGGTAAAGAATCCATCTGCAATGCAGGAGTCGCAGGATATGCTGGATCTACCCCTGGGTTGGGAAGATCCCCTGGAAGAGGATATGGCAACTGACTTCAGTATTCTTGTCTGGAGAGTCCCATGGACAGAGAAGACTGGCAGGGTACAGCCCATAAGGTTGCAAAAAGTCAGACACAAATGAACCAACTTAACATACACACACATATACAATAAAATATTTGAGTCTGAAATATACTGTTCTAGTTGTTACTTTCTTTTAGAGTAAATCATTTTTTCAACACACTACCGCTAATTTAATAAATGGCACTTCACAAAATAAATTAGTTAATGCTATTTATAAAAGTGTATAGTGTCCTACATTTGGATAAAATCTAGTGCGCTTTTTAAAATGAAAGATGAAAAAGACAAATTTGAGTATCCTGATGTGAAGAGGAAACCTGTGGTCTTATTGAAAATTAAGATGAAAAGGTTACGTGTACAGTTATTTGCCAGTGTAATGAGAATGTCCATGTCTCAGCTTATTAAAAATTGGGGAGTTTATATTGAAGTTAGTTGTTATGCTTCAATTAAGTTAGTAAATATGAATGTCAATATTGTCACAGATGCAACATTAGAACTGATGTTTAGTCCTAACTAGAATGCAGTGAATGATTAAATTAAGTCTAGTTCTCAACTCCCTCATATTGAATAAGAAGTAAACAGCTTGTTTTCCTTATCATAGAAATCTCTTTGGTGTGCTGTTGTTTAGTGTTTATATAAATAAGTAGTTAGAAAAAGGTAAACAGACTCAGCATAAAGTAGTGTTGATTCAGTAAAGTGATAATTGAGTCTTAATATCCAAAACATAAATCTTGAGGGTGACTATTATGGGAATAGTCATTTTTTTTTATAATTGAAGGATAATTGCTTTACAATATTGCTTTAGCTTCTGCCATATACCAACATGAATATTGGTGGGAATGTAAATTGATACAGCCACTATGGAAGACAGTATGTAGATTCATTAAAAAGCTAGGAATAAAACTACCATACAATCCAGCAATACCACTTCTATGTATATATCCCAAGGAAACCAAAATTGAAAAAAAAGAAAATGGGAATAATTTTTAAGAGGCAAAAACATTAAATTACCCAAAGAGATTTTAACATCCCACTATTTTTAAGCATTTAACAGCAACAGTAAAGAGAATCCATACATATAGTTTACAGTACTTATTCTTTTATAACTTTATCATTTTGAAAAAGATATCTAACTAAAAGTAAATATATATATATATATATATATATATAGCATGCATTTTGGGGGGGGAAGAAGAGAAAATAAGAATGCGCTGAAGATTTAACTTCTTTTTCTTCATCTTCTTCTTTTTATTTGTTATTTTCACACTTGCCTTCTGCTTTTATAGTGCATTAAGCTTCACCAGCCTTGTTTACTGTTTATTCCAGGATGCTTCCTGTATAGAGCCTCTGTTATCATATCCTGCTAACAACACAGTAAATGGAAATTTGGGAAAAGCCACAGCAGGAACTGCTGAGTATCAGCAGTAAGTTAATCAGATTTAGATACCCCAAAACTAACACAGCCCACAAGACTGATAGCCAAATGCTACAGCAAATTGTTTCTTAGCAGGAAATCTACAGTACTAGTGTAATTTGAACAATGGAGCATTTGACAGCTAACTCATCAAAAGCAGTGCACCCTAAGGAAGTTGCTCACTTCCAGTTTTACATTTAGCCAACCATTGATAAAACAGTGGCTAATAGGACAATCAATTTAGAATCAAATGATGGCAAGGCTACTCATCCTATTGCCAAAAGGAGATACAAGCTGTAGTATATTATTCTCCCTACGGACTCTATACTACATACTCACCCAGATTGAAAGATGGGTCACCTATGCCTTATGAATTGCTTTTGAGTGCCAGTTTGATCATATATTAATGAGCATGATTAAAAGCTAAGCTATTATCTGTTCCCAAAAGGTTGACTTAGGCAAAACAACACAGGATAATTCCAAGTTGTCTTATGCAGTGTACTAAAAGTAAACAAGTAAGTCAGATGATGTTTGTGACTTCAAAGAAAAGAAATCTTTGAAGAGTATGTCCATTATATTTCTATATGGAAGTTTGTCTTATATAGTTGACCAGAAAGTGTTAAAATATTTAAAGTGAATAAAGATGCTTCCGATTCCCAAATGTGGGGGAGCACTTTTTTGACTGTGAGCTTTCCATGTTTTATATTAAGCAAAATACAGAGAATTATTATACATGCCCCATAGTTATCACTGCAGACAGTGATTACAGCCATGAAATTAAAAGACTTTTGCTCCTTGAAAGAAAAGCTATGATAAACCTAGACAGCATATTAAAAAGTGAAGACTTCAGTTTGCCAGCAAAGGTCCTTATTGTCAAAGCTGTGATTTTTCCAGTAGTCATGGACTGATGTGAGAGATGGACCATAAGGAAGGCTGAGCACCAAAGAATTGATGCTTTCGAACTGTGGTGCTGGAGAAGACCTTGAGAGTCCCTTATACAGAAAGGAGATCAAATTAGTGAATCGTAAAGGAAACCAACCCTGAATACTCATTGGAAGGATGGATGCTGAAGCTGAAGCTCCAGTACTTTGGCCACCTGATGTGAAAAGCCAACTCACTAGAAAAGACCCTGATACTGGGACAGATTGAGGGCAGGAGAAGGGGGAGACAGAGAATAAGATGGTTGGATGGCATCACTGACTCAATGGACACAAGTTTGAGCAAACTCTGGGAGATAATGAAGGACAGGGAAGTCTGGCGTGCTGCAGTCCATGGGGTCACCAAGACTCAGATACGGCTCTCGACAAAACAACAGCAGTTATCATCTGTGCTTTTCTGCTTTAAAAAGAATTTCAGATTTAAGATCCCCACTCTATATTCCAACTTGCTATAAGGAAAATTCAGAGTAGAGTCAGGAAAGAGAGCAAAGCTGTGACAGGGAGAAAACCAGTGGTGGCTGTGAAATCAAACTCATTGTCGTATCTGCCAGGCAGTATAACTGAGAGGTGTACTACTCACTATAATAGGTGTACTAACCATGACAGTGACCACCTGCCCTCAAAAGTAGAGCAGCAACCAAAAGATGTTTGGAGAAATTTTTTTAAAAATCTTCTCTTATAACTGCAGGTCTTATGAAATACCTATACAGATCAAGAATAACCAATCAAATTTAGTTTTTGAATTGAGATGTTCTATAACTGTGTTTCACATTAAGCTAAGCTGCTAAGTTGCTACAGTCATGTCCGACTCTGTGCGACCCCACAGATGGCAGCCCACCAGGCTCCGCCGTCCCTGGAATTCTCCAGGCAAGAACACTGGAGTGGGTTGCCATTTCTTTCTCTAGTTTCACATTAAACTGTGGAAAATTCTGAAAGAGATAGGAATACCAGACCACCTGACCTGCCTTTTGAGAAACCTACATGCAGGTGAGGAAGCAACAGTTAGAACGGGACATGGAACAACAGACTGGTTCCAAATAGGTAAAGGAGTACGTCAGGGCTGTATCTTGTCACNTTTCTCTAGTTTCACATTAAACTGTGGAAAATTCTGAAAGAGATAGGAATACCAGACCACCTGACCTGCCTTTTGAGAAACCTACATGCAGGTGAGGAAGCAACAGTTAGAACGGGACATGGAACAACAGACTGGTTCCAAATAGGTAAAGGAGTACGTCAGGGCTGTATCTTGTCACCCTGCTTATTTAACTTCTATGCAGAGTACATCATGAGAAACATGGGAGGGATTGGGGGCAGGAGGAGAAGGGGATGACAGAGGATGAGATGCTGGATGGCATCACCAACTCGATGGACATGGGTTTGGGTGAACTCCGGGAGTTGGTGATGGACAAGGAAGCCTGGCGTGTTGCAATTCATGGGGTCGCAAGGAGTCGGACATGACTGAGCGACTGAACTGAATTGAACTGATAACTGTATTTTAAAAGCTGGAAAGAAGGAAAGGATATAATGTATCTTGTTTCTCATTCTAAAGTGTACTACATGTTGAATAATAATATTTAGATTTCTTTGGTTAAATTAAAATATTTTTAAAAAGAAAGTAGAACCCAGCCCCTGTGTTTAAGCCTGCAATTTTGAATTGACCAGGAAACCTAGAGACCAGATCCTCACTCAGCTTTGCCTGGGTCCCGTGAGCTTGTGGGTAGATCCTTTACCAACCCGGGGGTGTAGATTTTGCTCTTTTCTTCTAGTAACGCTCTTTCAGACCAGATGCCCCTACACACCCCACACATATACACTCATATTCCATGGTTATATCAACAGCCAATCACTGTTAAACTGATAGCATACTAGCAAGACCCGATCATCTGAATATCTTAACAGTTTTGTAAATTTGTAGCTTTCATTTAATGCTTTACCAGGATTTTGGGGGTTTATGCTTTGTTTGTTTGTTTTTTAATATCTAGGCACATCTGTTGCCATGTAGGTAGTTGGTTAAGTGTATATGTGGGTTTTCCTGGTGGCTCAGTTGTAAAGAACTGCCTGCCAATACAGGAGATGTAGGTTTGATCTCTGGGTCAGGAAGATCCCCTGGAGTAGGAAAAGCAACCCATTCCAGGATTCTTGCCTGGGAAATCTCATGGGCAGGGGAGCTTGGTGGAGCTACAGTCCATGAGGTCACAAGAGAGTTGGACATTACTTAGCAACTAAACAACAACAAATGTATATATAGTATTTTTCACAGTTTTTCCAAGTCTCCATTATTAATAGTAGCATACTTAAACCTTAGAAGTAAATTATCTAATAATTAAATTGTACAATTTAATTTTATATTTGAGCTTTAGACAGATTCTTCAAAATGTAATTATTTTTTGCTAAAGTTAATGCTGTCCACGTTTACTAATCTCACAGGCAGGGATATATGGTGGTGGTGATGGTGTGATTTTTTTTTTTTTTTTTTTCGGTCGGGGATGAGTGTTAAGAATGGCATGTTTATTTGAAATAAGATAAAATAAGAAGACATAAGAAGAGAAATAGTTGCTCCTTCCTTTTCTGTTTTCTTCTAGCAACATGGCACCCATGCAGGCATATTTTTCTTTTACAACAGATCTGCTATAAACTTCAAGCCACTCAGCACCTTCATGAATAATTTCACAGAAATATATAATCAACACATTCTGCTCCATGATGTAGCTCTTCAAAGTGGCTCTCTTAGCAGCACTATTTTGTTCAATAATGATGAGTATTCATATTCAGAAGCAAAACATATATCTCATTCTGTTCTTATAGGAAATTCAGGTTGTGCCTTGTTAGAGAATAGTGCAGAAAAAAATGTTGAAAACATATGATTCCAAAATTAAAAGCTCATTAAGAATCTATTTATAAGCAGTGATGATATTAGGTATTAGGATTTAAACATGCTGAAATCCTAATAGTCTTCTTTTTTTTTTTTTCTTGTGTCTTTTTCTGGGTTAAATCTTCTCTCACATAAATTACATACATAACAAATATTCATTACAATGAAGACTTAAAATTGGCAGAGGAAAACTGAACAAAATATGAACTTTTACATTTCACTTGTCACATGGTCCTTGGGAGATAGATCGTTTCTTTAATGAGGTTAAGTTAATTAAAGTGGGCTTAGTGCTATTAGTTACATACAAACTCTGAAGCTAGATGCTTAATCATAGAAATCAGAAATGATCATTTAATGAATTCTGAAATAAGTAGTATGATTTTACTCTAGGATATACACACAATGGAGTTGTTTGTCATATAGAAAGAAAGATGAGAAAAAACAGCATCACAAGTCTAGAGATTTAGCCTGCAGGTTTTTTATTAACGGCTGCTTTTTAAAAGTTGTCTTAAAGATAGTTACATAAGGAACATGAAGGTCTTAGATATCAAGAAAAACAGTAATTTGTAATTAAGTTATTTTCGTGGTTTTCAGTGTTCTTTATAATGTATTATATATATATATATATATGTATTCCACCAATTTAGCCATGTTAATGAGTCATAAAATACAAATTGATAGCCTTGATTTTGTTTAAATAAATGTAAATATTTTCTATTATTTCAATTATTAAAATCAGAGTAATTCTAAGAACACATTTAAAAGACTTGGAAAAAAACTAGATAGGCAGCCATAGCTCAAGTGAAAGTTGGTCCATGAGAAAATGGGACGAATATGCTTGCTTTTTATTGAAGAGAAATAAGCCAATATGGAGGGCATGAAAATAAAGTAAGGAACAAAGAGAATTGTCAAATCAGAAACTTTAAAGAGGATCTTTCAGAAAGCTTCCTAATGGAGGAGGAGCAGAGTGATAAGTGCAACAAATGCTGTGATAATACATTTTTTTTGTCATCAAACCACAAGTCTTTCCGGGACTACTCACAGCTCCTTTACTGCTAGTGGTCCGTCTAACAAGCCTTCCCTAGGAGTAACTGACAGGACTAAGGAAGACATGAGGCAGGCTGCCATCTTGACACCTCCTTATCTTCTGACTGTGCTCCCTGAGATTTCTTATCATACCTCAGAAGTGCCAAGTCCTTGTCACTCTGTTGGCTGCTGAGCACTGATCTACCACCATGTGACACTAAATCATGTGAAACTAAATCCAAAACTCCACAAGGAATGGGGTCAACCTATCAGTGAAAATAATAGCCCATTTGAGCTCTTCTTTTCTCTGACCGGAAGGCAAGCTCTCCTGCGTCCACTGGGGATATTTCCTAAAAACACTTTGAAAGCTCACACATGTGTGCTATGATTTTTTTTTTTTTTGAAAGCAGGATACTCTGCTTAGGGAATAGGAAAGCCTCTGCACCAGTGAAAAATGGTAGAAATAGGAGAGATCCATGAACATGTTCAGAGAGCTGTTTCCATAAATTTAATGTTGTTTATGCTTACTAAAGCTTAGATAATTGCTCATTAAAGACTTCATCGAGTGTATAAAAATAGGGATTGCTAGAGGATAGTCACTGTATGCCCTAAACCTATTTTAGCAAATATTCTGATAGTGCCCAGCATGCATCTGTGACTGAGACAAAAATCAATGCTTATGGATTTAGCAGTGTAATCCTATCACTTGTTCTGTGAGATATGATTTGAAATGTAAAGTACGTTAAGTCTTAAGTGAACTTGGAGGCATGGAGTCTCTGGGGTGTTTCTTAGTATCCTATTTATTATTGATCAGGCTATTTCTTTATTGTCTCTCTTCTCCTGGCCCCAGTTATCCTTCTTCCCCTTTTCACCAGTAGCTTTTAAATTATGTGTACCAGAACCAATAAACCAACCTCAGTATGAGTATTTACTTCCTGCTTTCAAAACAAGTAATAATTTCTAAAGTTTTCAAAGCAAGAATATCATCATGTGACCAACTCGGTTAAGTCTTAAAACAAAAATAATAGTTAAAATGTTAGGTGAAGTTTCTAAGTTTTACCAAGAAATTTTAGTGCTTTCTCTAGAAGCATAACACAAAGTAAATCAACTACTTTTAAGTAACCTTGAATAATCCTAAATTACTGTGTTTTGTATTTGCAGGAAGTTCTTAACATAAAATTTGAGAAATTGTTGGTTATAATCTAATTAAAATTTTAAAAATTAAGTGCTTATGATCAAATTTCCTATGGAAGAATAAATACAGCTTAAAATAGTCATAGCTAGCTGGAGTCATTCATTCATTCAGGAAATACCTACAGGAGATCTATGGTATTCCAGCCACTGACAAGAAGTTTTTCAAAGTCTCCAGTTGTTATAATGATATTCTTGTGATTCCTCATAAGCTGTATACTGGAAGCTATAAAAAACTGGAATTTGTAAAAGTCATGTTTGTAACGTGTAAAAAGTTTGGCTTTCTTTTTGTTTCCTGAAATTATCATCTGCAATAGCCTTCAGGTATCATAAAAATTGTTACAGTTACATAGGCTTTTATCAGCCTGATTTGAGATAAAATTCTGCCCAGTTTAATAAAATGTTCCTCCCATTAATAGATTGTATCTCTATCTGAGTATCTGATTTTTAGTCCCTGTTCTGAAAGTGGGTTATATTTTCCACTTACTATATTCTTTTGACATGAATGATTCATTTGTAAACTAATCTTAGTTCTAAAGGCTGTAATTTTTATTTTTGTTGGCATATTCTTAATTTGGGGAGCTGCATGAACTGCCAATAAAATTAGACCACTGTCTACATAAACTACTAAATCTTGAGTTTAACTAGGTGGCTTTTAGATGCAGACCAAAGAAAGGAAAGAATAAAAGTATATAGGTTTCCGTGTAAGGTAAGACATGAATGAAAATCATTCAGAACACTTCTGTCCAGACTGTATGTGTGAAAATAATTAGGGAGAAAACACCTGTCCCATAGGTATGAGTTTTTCTTGCTTGGATGCATGTGTATATATTTAAAGCTTGACACTTACTTAGAAGGAATCCTGAATTCGATTGGACAGTATCTGCTTATACATGCAGTCTGAGTCTTTTAAAAGTTATTTTGTCTCTAAAAGAGCAAATCCACAGAATGACCTTCAGCTACTATTAATCCATCTAAATGTAGGGCATGAATGCAGAACACATCTGCCATCTGTCAGCTGAGAATTCCCCTGCCACTACCCCACCCCTACTCCCCACAAAGTCCTCTTGGGGCTTCGATAACTTAGGGAGAGGTCTTTCTTGGCTGGCAAGGAAAGAGTGCATTTAGACTAATCATTAAAACCCATTACCTAACAAAGTGCATGTTCTTAAGGAATATAGTGATACTTGCCAATGAATTAATCAGCAAAATAGACTATGAGAGGGTGAGATTAACAGTCTCAGAAAAGATCAGAATCCATGAGATGCCAAAGCAGTTTCTAGTGGCCATAAATGTTAGCCCAATTAGAGAGATTTTCTCTTAGCATTTAGAATTCTATCTGGATTTGGTCTCTTTGTTTCTCCACACTGTGTTTTATATCTGAGGCTGGAACAACGACCAGGAGCTTCCTGGTGCTTGATAGGGAGAATCATTTATTTGAATAATTGATCATTCAATTAGTAGAGCAAATGTTGAACAGTTGGACAGCTCTTTTTATCAGTGTTGATGGGAAGTAATTGGCGGTAGTTCGTTATAAAGCAGAAAATTGAAGTGTGATTTTAAAATAAGAATATTAAGTACAACCACCCCTCACAACAAGGCCTTCTTATCTGCTCTTTTTGTCACAGCTGTTTGATTTTCTTTTCCCTCAGTGTTATTACATTCCAAAATATAATCAAACAAGTGATTGCATTCCCTGAATATTACTGAATAGTGATTTGCTTATGCAAAGTGGGTCTAATATTAAATAATTCTGTAGAGCTGAGACCTATGAGTAGAGAATGATTTTAGCACTTCCTTGGGTTTAAAATACCAGAGAAAAGGCAGACAACCAAAAATGTTGTCTAGGGGCCCTGGGGATACCCTTGGGCTGTGCTGACTCTCAGCTGAATTTGGAGGAAGAAACTGTATTTTCAGGAAAAATGCATATATCTTAAATGGTCATATTTGAATTTTTAACAGTAAAACAATGCTGCTGCTGCTGCTAAGTCACTTCAGTCGTGTCCGACTCTGTGTGACCCCATAGACGGCAGCCTACCAGGCTCCGCCAGTGGGATTCTCCAGGCAAGAACACTGGAGTGGGTTGCCATTTCCTTCTCCAATGTATGAGAGTGAAAAGTGAAAGTGAAGTCGCTCAGTCGTATCCAACTGTTCGCGACCCCATGGACTGCAGCCTTCCAGGCTCCTCCGTCCATGGGATTTTCCAGGCAAGAGTACTGGAGTGGGGTGCCATTGCCTTCTCCGAGTAAAACAATAGGTGGATGTATAATGTGTTATGGATAATAATGTTACTTTGTGTTGAAAGTAATTTGAAAATACTTAATCAAGGAAAAGCCTATATAATTTCATCCTACATTTTTTTGGTGTTAAGTTTAATCTAATGTCAAAGACTATAATTTGATTTAGGATGATAAGTCATAACTCAGTTATCATAATAAAAAAATTTTATTGTTAAAAAGAGGAAGCTTCTAAAAGTATAAATTAATGCTAATTCTTAAGCTAACCCTGTTTTAAACCAACATAAATATTGATAAACCAGCATATCTACTTGTTCATACAGAACATGTAATATTTAAAAGCAATCTATTTCCTTCTAGTTTCTAATATATAAACTGCTTCTTAGAGAAGAAACTGAATTACCTTATAGTTCAACAATGCAAGATATAGAGACTTTAATCATATATTTTCACTGCTGTTTGATTAGCATGTTGCATTAACATATTTTCTTTATAATAATCACCTTTGCATTTCTACTGTTGTTTCTTCCTCACTGCAGAAAGAATATCTACACATTTCTTGATGTTTGTTTTTTTTCAATAATCCCTTTTTTTCACCTTTTTGGGTATGTGGAAAATTTATTTTTCTATGAAGTTAAACAATCTTAAGAGAAGGTATCTTGATAATGTTTTTTCTTGTTATTTTTAACTGTTTTTAAAATGTTTTATTCAATTATGTCCTTCATAACCAATTTTAATCACCTTTATATTTATTCTGAATCCTTTTTATTTACTCTATCAGTCTTCTCTCACCTTTTTCTTAGTTTAACTTTTTATTTATTCATCTACTTCTTATCCAAGTATTAACTGAGAGTCAGCTGTGACAAGCCACTATGCAAAGTGGATGAAGGAAAGATGAATAGGATAAAGTGCTCAATTCCCAGTTACTGTTAAGTATTTTTAGTGTATATTACTCTAATCTATGTTGTTCTCCATGTCAGTTCTACTACTTAATACTTGAGGTGCTTCAATTTAAGTGGGCTTCACTGTTGGCTCAGCTGGTAAAGAATCTGCCTGCAATGCGGGAGACCTAAGTTCAATCCCTGGGTTGGGAAGATCCCCTGGAGAAGGGAATGGCTACCTACTCCAGTATTCTGGCCTGGAGAATTGGGTTGCAGACTCCAACCTATTATATCACTTTACTTTAGCTCCTATGACATTTTAAAATTCCTTATACCGTGTGATTAATAATGTGATTTCTTTCTAAACTCTGTATTCACCTTCTATGACCTATGCATTATGTTTAATTTCCATACTTTTCTGCTTCTTTCTTTTCCTATTGTACAGAAAGTTTCTGACTGGCACAGGACCATACATCTTCATACCTGGCTGAGAGAGCCTGCTGACCTGGAGCTCCCTTTCTAGAGTCTCCATTCTGGCCCTCCTCCAGCTATGCCTCTCCCTACCCACCTCCCCTTCTAGATTCAGTACCTTGGACTCCAGAATGCTTTGCTCAAATGGCTCTGGATTGATTTCAGGGATGGCCATATAGGTGCCTGCAAGGCCACTCCTGGTAACAAGGGGATCTGTTGGTGGAAAGAGAATAATCCACTCTTCTCATGCCCCATGGACTTCACCATGGAACTCAGAGCACTTAGAGAATGATAATTTAAGACTTATCCATATAATAAACCCCTGAAAGGGATATATTTGCCAGGATCAGAAACATCAAGTATTTTATTTATTAGTTGTTAGCTTGATATATAACCTTTAACTATTTCGACATATGATCCTCAGGCTTCCATCTGTACACTTGCTCTGAGTCTTGCAAAGGTTGGGAGCACGTCAATGTTGAAATATCACTTTCCTTTTTTTTTCTTGGATTATTTTCCCAATTCATTGACATCTGTACTTGAGGGACATTGCTTTGACATCACTTTCCTCTTTTCTCAACATCAGCTTGCTTCTCAAACCAAGGTGAAACAATGTATTTACTCTTACCTTTAGCAAAGGTTGGGAGCACGTCAATGTTGAAATATCACTTTCCTTTTTTTTTCTTGGATTATTTTCCCAATTGATTGACATCTGTACTTGAGGGACATTGCTTTGACATCACTTTCCTCTTTTCTCAACATCAGCTTGCTTCTCAAACCAAGGTGAAACAATGTATTTACTCTTACCTTTTATCTTGTTTGGTTCAGTTCAATTCAGTCACTCAGTTGTGTCCTACTCTTTGTGACGCCATGAACCGCAGCACGCTAGGCCTCCCTGTCCATCACCAACTCCTGGAGTTTACCCAAATTCATGTGCATTGAGTCAGTGATGCCGTCTAACCATCTCATCCTCTGCCATCTCCTTTTCCTCCTGCCTTCAATCTTTCCCAACATCAGGGTCTTTTCAAATGAGTCAGCTCTTCACATCAGGTGGCCAAGATATTTTATCTTGAAGCCTAACATATTTCATGGAAAATAGATGGGGAAACAGTGGAAACAGTGTCAGACTTCATTTTTTTGGGCTCCAAAATCACTGCTGATGGTGACTGCAGCCATGAAATTAAAAGACGCTTACTCCTTGGAAGAAAAGTTATGTCCAACCTAGATAGCATTTTCAAAAGCAGAGACATTACTTTGCCGACTAAGGTCCGTCTAGTCAAGGCTATGGTTGTCTCTTATACACA